>VFFE01007135.1:2705109-2745563 GCA_008921705.1 Burhinus oedicnemus | reverse complement strand
CCCCACACCTGAATAGCGACGCCCGTTACCGGTCCTCTCTCCCAGAGCTCGACCCGCGCCCTAAGGGGAGCCCCCCAGGCTGCCACCCCTCAGCTCCACGTCCCACGGCTTCAGCCGGCCGCGCAGCGCCGCAGGGGACAGCTGTGAGCGCAGGTAGGCGACGGGCTCTGCCTTCCCCTCCGCCCCGGGCAGGGGCTCATCACCGGGCTCTCCCCCCCAGCGCCCGCCAAAAGCGGGGCCAGCCGGTCTCCCCTCAGGAGAGGTTTCCCTCCTTCACCGCGCTGAGGCGGCGGGCGCCCTCCCCCACCACCAGAGGCCCCCTTGCCCACTGCCATGTTCATCTATTGCCGCGTTTTAAATCTTCACCCATTATGCAAAAATTAAAACCCTCTTGTAGCTCACCGTTACCTAGCCAGGGTCGGGATAAAGCAAAATAGACCGAGGAGATCACACGGGGCCCCGCCATTTACATTTTTGTCCATCTACTTTCTCTGAACTGCTGTGTCTGCAGTTCACTACCAAACGGAGATGGGCTTCATCTATTTTGTATTCCCTCTTGTTCTCCCATTTGTCAGAGCCCCCAAAGGGCTAAAAATCTACATAAACCAATTCCACTGTTGGGTTTATAATGCCACCACTTGAATTCAGGGTATCAGTTTCCTGAGCAAAAGCAGTACAAATTGAAAGCCAGCCCAAGGCATGCAAAGGTCCTGCATTTCTTACAACCAGCCTTCTTTTCATTGCTAAATCTACACAGCTTTGGGATCCCAGACAGTCTGAACTCTTATGCTTAGCAAATAAGTGTGTTTGCATTTTCATTTCCTCTCAGTCTCCTGCTTATGCCTCTGTGCGATGTAAAAACCAACACTGGTCATGCCATAAGCATGCCAGTTACATGTCCAGTGTGTAATTTAATTTGCATTCTTCTATAGTAATTTTTGAAGTGCCTTTTGTTCATTAACTTGTTGCTCAGGCTGAGAACCTCATTAAACCCACAAACCTGCTGCAGTGTCAAGCATGCAGCCATGTCACAATGGCACCAGGCAGCAGGGTTTAGCCCAATTTGCACTCCTATATCCAGCTTTTTATCTGCATCTCTTTTATATTCAGTTGCACTCTTTTATATTCAGTGGTGCAGCTGCACAGGCTCAGAGCCATGTTCTAGACACAGTACACATACAGCAACAGCAGTAGACAACATTGCCTAACCCCATTTACACCTTTATATTCAATTTGTATTCTGAACCTTTCAAAGTTACCTTTTGATTGCTTATGTCAGACTAATTTTTGCAACCTCTACAAGGTAACTCTTTAAATACACGAATACACAGGTACATTTCACTATCTCCCTTTGTGATCTTGGAAAACACACCTGTGAATTCTGTCACCTATAGATTCATTCAGAATCTAGCAAAGCTATCTAGTGTATCTACTGCACTAATGGTCACATAGCCTGTAGCATTATAAGAGCGTTAACTGTGGATTTGCTTATCTGTAGTAGTAGATCAAAAGTACCAAGAATCATTTGCTTTTGAATATTGTGAACCAGAATACCTCGTGTCTTAATCCCATCTCTTATTTAAGATCTATCAGTTGTTGATGTGGAAACGCTCACTTAATAGGACATAAAGAATTTTAATTTCATAGGTGGAGAAATGGATGCATAGAGGGCTATGTTAACTTTCAGAGTCAGTACTATAAATTAGTCCTTTCCAACACAGAGCTTAGCTCAGTACAGAGAAATCAACCGTAACCCCTTAACCTACTCACCTACCCATGTCCACTCTCAAGAACCAAACTTATGTCCATTAGGAACTTGAAGTTCCTATTTTGAGTCTGCTGGTATAGTTAAATAAACATATTTATAAGTGAACTGAATACAGCAGGAAGAGGAATTTTAGGTAGGAGGCCCTACACTGCCTCCATACTCCAGACAGATGGAGAGAAAGGCTCCTTTCAAAGGCACTTCGGAGAAGATGAATAGCCTAGTTGTTCTAAGCTGTTGTCTGGATGGGTTCCTTTCTCCAAGGCTAAGGGAAAGAACTTAAGAACCTAGAGCTGGATGGCATTAATAACAAATGAACATATGCTCTTGCTTAGATTATTGAGCTGCTTTTGTCCAGTCCTTCCCTCCAAATTATTTCATAACATGTATTGGGAATTGAATTTTAAGTATTCAACTCCAGAATCTGTTACACATACATTTTTAAGACACCAAGGTGTTGCTAAGTAATGTTAGACTAGAGCTAAACAACTACCGCCCGTGCCAAGAAGTACCCCTTGGTACTTCAGCTGCCCATTGTAGTATTTTTTTAAATTTTACTTTTACATACATTTGGTACTGACCTCTGATAACAGTGTATACAACTGGAACATGTCAACTTCCAAAGAGTCTTAAGGCTTTTAACTGTGTGCAGCTGTTTCAGAGTTACATAGGCGAAGTCCAGTAAGTTATAGACCTGGCACTTCAGCCACAATACTCTTGTGTTCTAGCTCTAGCCAGAGAAAGGAAGAAAATGCGGTTGTTCATTCTCAGGCAAGTTTAACCTGACAAAGGTTAAGGAGCCTTTTATTCAAACAATGATTTCTAACATTCTGCTCCAAATCAAACTGGATGTCTCCTCTGTGTCCAGTGACATACGCTTAAATCTGTGCTATCAGAGAAAAATCACTATCCAAAAAGAGAAGTTATTTTCAGCTACGTTAGTTCTTTGCTCCGATCTAACACGCACGATACCATTCTTGCTCCGAGCTGTACTGGCAGGTATCAGTTGCATGGTCAGCTTAAAGACATGTCAAACTCACTCTGAAGTCCACAGCATTAAATTTTACCTGAATGTTTTTTTTATGCTCCTTTCCCCTTCCCCCAAAGCTTCAAATGTATATAGGTAAGATTTCAAGAGATGAGTATTTCAAAAGCAGAAACTATCTTGATGCAATCTTTCAACATCAGAAAGCTTCAGAAATTTCTAAAGCAGAAGCCTTGAAGTACAGCTAATTACGCTGAAACGCAGTAACTCCATTCTGCAAGTCTGTGCAGGACAGCATGCTCTAGAGGAGCAGTCTCTGCTTGAGAAAACAGTCATCTTCAGCTGATGGCAACCTCTGAGATAAGACTGTAACAAGACATCCTAATTAAATAACTGCACTTTGCTTCTTCATTTGAGGAAGGAGTCTAGTTCCTGCTGTATATCTCTTCTCCCTAGCTGTAGGCAGCTCCTGGATGCAGGTGGTCTTACCAGATAAGAGATGCATCAAAACAGCTTTAGGTCATTGTCATTCAAGATTTTAACTACTAAGCACCACACAAGCCCCCTCCATTCTATTTTTTTTTTAAATCAGCACAAGAGGACCTGGTTGGACTGGAAGGGAAAGCGCAAAAGGGTACACTAACAAGCTGTGACACTGTGACACATAGGAGAGAGAAAGCAGTATGAGTTAGGTAACAAGCCCATACCTACACTTCAGGTCCCTTCCCTGTTTAAGCTACGTCTCTAAATGTCAAAGGCATCTTTGGACAAAGTAAAAACAACTTAAAAATAGAAAATCAAAGAAGCAACTCAAATGAGTTCATCTATAGTTCATAACCTGAGTGGAGATAAGAGAACTCTGAAGAATCTAATTGGAGACTTCAACTATTAAGTAAAAAAGAAGCAAGTAGAATAAAAATGTCAATTCATTTGACAAAACATCTGTTGAAGCCTTACTGCAAATATCCTACTAATTTTTGGCCAAGAATCATGTGGCATTTTAGAAAGTCCTTATGATTACATATCAAAATTATACATGACAATATAAGCAAGCACCCAGGTTCTCATCCAGTCAAAAAAAGAGCTTTTAATACACAAGTTTCAAACTTACAACTCCCATGTAGCTACAGAGTAACCGTGCTCCTCCTATGTAGAAAACAACTTTTCACATCCCCAATATGGAGTGCTAATACATCCTTGTCATAAAAGGAATCAATAAAAAATAAATTTGTTAATAATTCATTTCAAATTCAAATAAGTTCCAGCACTTCAATAGAATATGTCTGAGAGTCTTTCTGGTGGTTAAGTCTTTGTAGTTCTCGCAAACTTCCTTCAATCTTGTTGAGTTCGGAATAGAATCGTACCTGAAAAGAAGAAAACACAGTTATTCACAGTAAAATAAATTTTAATTCTTTTCATACATCATTGTACTGTGGAACCAGCTGTGGTTCTGCACAGTTTCAGGTATTTAAACCAAACAAATATAGCAGCTTTTAACATCAAAATGTGCAAGAGAGGCAAGTGTTATTTCGTGCTCAGGAAGGAGTGTACAAAGGAGAACAGACATTATTTGATTTACTATATAATTTGTTGTTGTCTGTGCCCTCCCCCCTCCATTCATTACACCCATATTCTAAATCCATACTAAAATGAAATAATTATCCCAAAAGATGCAACTTACTTGGGCTCTCACAAACTTATGCAGGTTTGAAAGCAACTCTTTTGCTTCTGGTAGCATCACCATAACTGTGAAGTGAGCATCAAGTAATAGGCACATCCAATCCATAATCTGAAGATAAACAAGAAAAGTACACCTAAACTTTTTGATATGCAAATGACACAGATTTTTGCTTTAAAAGCTGAACTCTGAAACATTAACTTCTAACATAAAATGCGTGGTTTCATATTTTCAGGCAGTATATTTATTTTCTGATAGTAAAAAGTGTTATGTTACACCTGACTTCATACAGGTTACATTAACAGACAATACTTTATAGAACAAATGTAGATCTCAGTTGATTTTCGTTATTCACAATTACACACCAAGTTACACACCACAGAAACCAAAGGAAGTACAACTCTCAGAACCAGCTTCTCACCTGACTTATAGTCGGAGACTGTATTCCAGGAAGAGCGGTATTAATTTTTTCACTGCATTTCACATACAGGTAGTATAAATACCTGAGAAACAGCTACAAGTAGAAAAGTCAGAATATTTTTAAAGGACAAACATTTAATAGATTGAGGAGTTTTGTCCTGCACACAGCAATACTTGCAAGGTTTTTTTTTTTAATTTATTTTTAAAGCAACATAGATGCCTGTACACTACACATTAAAACTAAGTTTTATGGTTTTCCTACACCATCTATAGCTAGATGTTTGACAATTCTCAGCAATATTCAGCATAAAGTTACATTCAGGGTTAATCATTGTTCCAGTGATTGTGTCAGTTCAATTTAATTCAGACACAGACTTCTAGGAACTTTGCTGAAAACTGTATCAATGTTAACAATTTGAGTCCCGATTTCCCTTTAGTAGCCAACAATAAACGGCTAGTGGTCAGAATCAGGTCAACATCACGTTGTGCTGAGCACAAGTCAAAGCTTTCGTTCTCTCTCCAAAAAAAGAAATCAAGGCGATGGGTCAGTGATGAGGCGAGCTTTGTTCTGATGTGTAGGTTTTTTTTGAATCACTGGAAAAACCACATGTATGCTCAGGTACTATGAATTATATTTCAGGTTTTGAAGGACAGCAGAGTTTGTTTCTTTTAAACTGAGAGGATCTGAGATTTAATAGTCGAGTTTGATGTGTATTACATTTGGCATTTTACACAGCGTATAGTTTGTTTCTCATATCTTCTAAACTTCTGTTTCTGATAGAACCGACTAAATTAGCAGGTCTTGTTCCTTTCTTAAGAAGCACCCAAATCAAGAAAAGGTACTCTACTTGCTAACAAAATATGACCAACATTTTCCAAGTAAACTGGGTCATAAAGAGTTTCTTACATTTTCCAAAATAAGCAAGGACTACAAAAATTAATAGAAGTTCCATATATATGTGCAAAAAAGTGACATTCATTAACATTAAATCTTATTAGGCATCTTAATTTCATTTTCATGCATTAGTTTGTGATTCAGAGTCCAGTAAGAGTGGCAAGTTTGATACACAATTGAAAGCCTCTCTTCCCTTTCCCTCCCTGCAAAATAAGGGGTTTTAAATTTTTTAATTTTAACATACTTACAACGGCTTGCTGAGCTGGAAGGTTTTTCAGATGAGGCAAAAGAAATGTTTCACTGTAAGCTGAATGGAGAACAGCATTTCTGTGCAGTACTATTAAGGAAATAAAATTGCAGGAAAACATACCAGTTTCTACAAAACGAACTGAATTCTAATTAAAGTATTTCTCTAGGTTCTTTGAGAGAGGTCCTATTTCAGCTTTTTGAATCTCCCTTATTTCTATCATTAAATATATACAGCAACTGCAACATCACAATAGTTAAGCTTGAACAGTTGTGTTTACTGCAAGTATGTAATTGGCTCATGTGTTTCAACAGGTAAACATCAAAATCATTGATGCTATTTTCTCTTGAACAGACAAAAGTTTTATTACACTTTTGCAGTAATAGAAGTTTAAATTGGCATAGATGCTTTCTAAACAATTTTTCTGCTGAGTAGGAACTTCTCTTATCAGAACTACTCACAAATTTTCAACAATAACAGAAGATAGAGCTTTTAGCAATACTTAATACAAACATTCACATCACATATAATGTATACTGACATTCCTTCATTAAAACACACAGAGGATACAATAATGCTGCCTTCTGTGGTCCAACAGGGCAGAATTCACCATCAGCCCTCAGATACGTTTCCTTTGTGAATTTAGTATCCCAGATGTCTTGTTCCAGCTCTGCATTGAAACCATTTTCTACAATTTCAGTCTTAACTTCTTTATTGTTGAATTCAATATCAATGTAACAGATGACAGATTCTAGATTCACATCTATTCTTTGAAGACAGGATTCACTGATGCTGTAGAAGAAAATTCCAGATGTTTAATACTTTTAATTATTAGCTTTAAAATCAGCAATGCCATCAACCCAACAAAAGTACACACTATGAACTCTTTGAAGCTTACTATAAAAGTAAAAAGCATATTCTAAAATAGTCTTGCAGAATGAAGAAAGGTCATGGGAGAACACAACATTTTGTAATTATTAACCTTGAACAAAACATGTACTACTCTTTTATTCCAGCAATGTAAGTTACTGTATTATTAGACATTCTGTCATGGGCCAATTTTAAGGCTAATACCCCATTCAAGGCTGTTGTTGTATTCTGAAATTAGTGGGACTGCTCCAACCTGTAAGACAGTTACGATTTTTCTAATATTTAGTAAAAAAAGTATTTGACAATTCTAAGGTATGAAAATTAACAAGATCTGATGTTTCTAATAAAAAAGAATGCTTTTTGCTCCTAGCCTGGGGAAACAATTACAACAGTCTTTTCTTTTGGTTACAGTACCTACATAAAACTTCATCCTTTTTGGGATATGAAAACCAGTTTTTGTCATGAACTTACAAGAGTTGATCTTTTTTTGTGGGCTTCTTAGCCCAGGTAAGTTCCCAATCAAGTCTGTTGCACAGTAAACAGATAGCTGTAACAACATACGTAGAAGAATGCAAGTGCCATTGAAGTCAGCGGTTACCAAAAGGCACGTTCGTTTAATTTCTGTTTACATGGTTTTTAGAATTAACATTTGCAACAGACATCTTGTAAAGTTTGTCAGTCTGCAAGACTGCAACATACACTGTACTCAGAATTAAGAATTTCATGCACAGCATTAATTGCTCATCTATAACGTTAAAGCCATTCTTGGCAACACACAGCTTTTTATTAAGGGCTTGGTTTGGTGAGGAAGAAAAAAGTGGGGGGGGAAGAGTGATTTCAACTTACCTTAAAAATAGTTTCAAGCAAGCATAAGTAATTTCTTCAGGAATATCTGGAAACCGTTGTAAGCAAATTTGTAAGAGATGCACATCTTTTTTCTCCAAAGCAACAGCCATTAAATCTGGACATAAACTGTAAGAATATGAACTATAAGAATATGAAAATTCATCTGGGAAGTGTCAAATTCATCAGAAAACAAGCATAAGCACCTTCAATAGTAAATTCTGATAATTCAAGAATGCTTTATAAAGAACTGGATTTCTACTTTTAAATTATTTTTAAAGACTATTCCTTACAATTAAAAAAATGCAGAATCGTCACCTGTAAGACAAGTCTCGGGTCTGGACTATATGTAGCAGGAAGTTCCGAGGGTAGTACTTTGGATTTGTTTTACATCTATTTATAAGAGCAGTTATTACACATCCAATGCTGGCTTGGAAATCTGGCATCTGTGCTTTTGATATAAATTTTCTCAATTCATCTTCAAATACAGTTGTAGAAGCGTCCTGAAAATGACAAATACTGTGCAACTCAGAAGTGCAAGGCATAGGTTTGAGAACTGTACTGTTATTAATTAGACTAAGTAGAAACAGACTTATTTTGGAATTCAACATAAAAAAGAAAAAAATTACAAAAAAACCCATCACCACTCTGCATTTGCATAGTCTCTCTCAAGCATGAAAGAGACGCATGAGGGCAATTACTCAATCTGAACTCAGGTAAGCAGTATCTTCCAGTAATTGCTCAGGGATTATTCGCCTGTTACTTCAGTAACATTACCAAGGTGTCCAGCCACAGCTGAACTATAGGCACATTCACACAGGAAGGGATGCAACTTGAAATATCACAACGTTTGCAGCAAGTTTTAGAAAGGAACTAAACAGCTTACTGCTATATTTGCAGTGGAATTCCTAGCATTCTGACTTTCTAGATCCAAAATGTCTTCAACAAAATTAAAGCCATAACTAAGAATCTAAAAAAGCTTAAGAAAGCGGAGTCCAGGTGAAATATCCTCCCACCTTGTTTACTGTAAGAGATTTTCATTAAAAATGAACAAATTTGTGACAGTTTTCATAATTCAGATAGCTATTATAAGCCCTGTATTATACAGTTCTAGAACACACTCCTATGACAAAACTTTTAATTTCATCATGCCTAAATACTATTCTAGCACAATATATATAATATCCTTCAACTCACCTGTTTAAGGCAGCTTCGTCAACTTGATACGTGCAAGAGGACATGGAAAAAGATAATAGCTTAAGAGACAACTAGAATATTCTGAAAGTGTCCAAAACCCTACTTTACGGTATTTGGTTTACTTACTTTTAGATTTAGTAAGAGCTGCCCAACTGATAAGGTATCTGGCTGTACTTTAGCAACTGTGTTCCTTTTTGATCTTAACTATTATAAAGAAAAACAAAAAGTTATTATTCCACTCCAAAAGATGTTATATATTTAACAACTTCAATCAAAGTAACTAGGAACTTCATGTGTCAACTTGCTGCACAGATTACAATTAGTATCAATTATAATTAGTAACAATTCCAGAAAGAGTATTAGAAACAGTACCTGACAAATACAAAGTGAAATTTCCTTCTGAGACAACACCTAAAAGTAAAAGTAGCAGCACAGGGAACAGACAAGAAAAACAAAACAAAAACCTCACATGCTCCTAATGCTAACTTACAGTCATTTTGGACTCAGATTTTAGAGCTACAGACTGCTGTGACTGAAAGGAAACCACCAGCTCTTCATCTCCAAGGGTGTTCCAGTTTACAAATGAAGACACATCTGTGAACACAAAAATAAAACTATATGAAGGTAATACATATTCATACTTTAATAAATGTGCTTTATTACATGAACTTCTTATACTAAGAGGTATTTTCTAAAGTATAATGCAAGTCATTTTCTGCCAAGAAAGCTTCCAGTTTTATCTCAGCAGCAGATAATTTTATGACCCTTTTTGTTTTCCCTTTAGCCTCTGGGAGGAAGAGAAGTTATTGTGACCATTACTTGCAACAACATTTCACCAGTGTAATGATAAATTAAAGACACTATGACAGTATAATTTTGAACTAAAGTGTACAAAAAGGTTTGACATTGCCCCATCTAATCACAAACTCCTTGAAAACAATTTATAGGAGACAGCACTTAATTTTGTTTTCAGTATTCATAGCTAGCATTCCAGTGTTTTCAGCAATCCCCATATTTGAATGACAACCCGGTTTAAGTGAAGCTGCAATAAATTCAGACATTTGCGTGCTTCAGTATTCTCAGCAACAGTAAATTTAACAGCTAGGAACAGAATACAGTTTTAGGTTACTTCAAGCTGTTTAGATTCAATTGATTTTGTAGGACTGTATTAAAATAATTTTTATACAATTTCAGAAGTTTTCCTTTTACGAAATCTTTTCACTGTAATTATAAAAATTCTTACCAGGGGTTTGACTGTCCTTGAGCTTTCCCACAGCAGCTGCCAAGGATGATGTTTCACACTTGTACATAATTACCGTTAGCACTTTCCCATGAGTAAAAAAAAATTTTTCCTCATAACACCACAACTACAAAATATTAAAACATATTGTTAATGAGGAAGTGAGCAGAGAACTGTGTTCCTGTACAAGCTGATGTTTAACTTCTTACTACAAAATTCAACTAAAAGTCAGCAATCAGATTATTTTAAATTGGTTTTGGTAGGTTTAACTCTTGTTAGCAGACCTTCATTAACTGTTGATTTTAAATACAGAAATAAGAAGCATTCTGTCGAGTACTTTCCTGAGTGCCTTAAAGTACAGTGGCTGCTCCAAGGCATTAAGTCCACTTGATAACTTTAAAATTCCCTCTTGTGCAATTTCATGACAAAACCAGCTGTTTTATTTCACTAGTGCATTTATTACTTAGGTGTCAGTTTACTTATCATTAATTGACACCTGAACATCTTGAAACACTATTTAGGGAGACGCAGGGATCATTTAGGCCATCAGTTGCAAACTGTCTGGACAGAACAGATACTGGCTGGGTTTTCTGTTTAATTAGCGATTTCATTCTCACCAAATAATCAAGACTATCAGAAGCGAGAAGGTACTGAATTATCAAACAAATTGCCATAAGCCACCGTTCTCCTGCTAAATATTCTGACAAAAATTGCTTATCAACTGGTCAATATTAATTTTGTTTCAGAAGTTGGCATTCACTGCTCTTCCAGACAGAGGTAGAACTCTGAAGCCCAGAAGTCTCTTCACTGCTGTCATGCCAAATGCACAAAGCTTATGGACTAACAAACTAAAGATTGAGCTTACTTGTCCACTGGTTCCCAGGGGCAGCTCCTTGGAAGTTTGCAATGTCTGAAATTTTGTATTCCATATTGTTAGGCACTCTAGGGAAAGTAAGAGTTAGATGTTACAAACCCAAAAAGCAACATAAATGCTACATTCCCTTTTGCTACTTTCAGTTAAAAACACTTGAGGAACTGTTTCAAAATAGCTCAGTGAGTAATGTATTCAACATTAGGAATTCAGTCATTCTGGTTAGATCTCTAGAAAACCATTTAAAGATGAGTTAGTTTTCCAGTGAAGAGCTTTAAACAAGAAGCCGTGGCAAGAGGGACAGCAGTCAGTGTGGCTTCCAGTCAGGAAGAACATTTTGTTATAAAATGCTATGTTCAGTGGCTTCCATTTTGGTGATCCCACACTTCAGAAGTTTAGGCATGAGACAGAAGTGTTTGTTTCACTTATTTTAGACACTGATTTCTTGTAGGACATTAGGTCTGTTTCCCCACATAGGTCCCTTTAAAAGTGTCCAGGTCCTCCTTTTAATTCCCCTCCATCCATGAGTTCTCTCGCTGCATCTTCTCAATGTTTCACAAACAGCATGGAAGCAAATACTGAAACACAACAGCGAGTACAGTCCTGCAACCCACTATGCAGTTTACTGGTAAAGGCTATCTTTCGGCACAGCTCAACTATGTACTAGTTTCAAGAGCCAAATAGCATTTTATTTGCACTATCTCCTGCCTAGTGCTTTGCCTAAGGAAACTTATGACATCTTCATCTGATTTTTCAAGTTACCTTTGGAGTCTTCACCAGATGTAGCTAAACTTCCTAATACTGCGATGTGGTCTTTATCGAGAACGACGAAAGAAGTTCCTTTTAGAACGCTTCCAGATACTGAAAGGTTCAGTAGTAGTGACCTGGGCAAAATTTGCTCTTCCTCTTCACTACTTTGCCGCAGAGGTATCAGAACCTTGTACACAGAGTCGTTGGAATCTGTCAAAGAAAAGTGATGATGCTTTTACCATCTGTTATTGTAGAAGAACTATTTGATACGATACGGCAAGAGGACATCCAAAGACAACAAAATCAGTGAGTGCTGAAAGAAGAAATAATACAGGATATTTAAAGGACATGTTATGATGCAAAGCAGCAAAATAAAAGTATAGCTAGCATAAGATCTGCAAGGTATAAGTCGTAACATTTAGGAACAGTCAGCCTTTGCAGCCGTTAAAATATCAGGAAAATTTAATTACTACTTCTACCACTAGCTGTTTTACAAAATTTAAAGACCTGAAAATATTAAACAGTAATTCACAAATATCAACATTTTATGTCCTTCCATACAATTCTTTGCTTTAGTAGCAAATCCCATTAGAAAATATAACTTACACAAACACAGAAGTGTGATAATTTGATTTTTTATATATGCCGTGAAGCTCAATGGTTTAGATAATTCCTGTTGTTCAAGCTTATATTTGCACAGACTATTCATCTTAAGCTTCTGTACGTAGATAAAAAAATCCCCATCCTAAAACAAAAAAGAAAATAAAGTTTTCCTTTAATTTACACAAAGAAGAGGTAACAAATTCAGATATTAGTGCTGCTTAACTTTGAATGTTAAGCAAAATTAGGAATTTGTGTTTTCTACAGGACATACAACCTAATTCAGAAAAGTCTGCAGACTCAAGTACATAAAGAAAATTATAATTTGATGCAACAAATGGATTCATAGGAAGAAGCATTTGAATAAAGACAGAATCACGTGTAAGTCTTTTTATTTTTTAAGACATAAATCCTACTAAATAAGTTCTTCACAATGAGTAAGTATTTGAGGGCAATGAAGAGTCACACAATCACCTACTGTATTTAATCTTAATTGTTCTCTGAAGTTCTAAGAGTCAGGCTCCTCAGCCCTGAAAGCAACACAACTTCAATTTAACTGTTGTATCAGAAACCATACATGTACTGGATATTGATTAAATAAGGATAATGATTTCACTAAAAGCTTTTAAAATTCAATGAAACAGGCAATGGATTTTAGAAAAGGCACTTAGATTTGCTGCTATGAAAGTTTTTAAAAAAAAGTATTCAACTCACTTTCTCAGTAGCGAAAATTAAGACAGGTTGTTGACCCTCCATAAAAGCTTCACTCCACCTAAAAACCAGAAAGCTGTATGAATGTCTTCTAAATTCTAGGACTATACCTAAAGTCATATCACTATTCCTTAGGCAGCCTCTTATTTTTAGGATATCTGTATAAATAATTTTTTTAAGATTTGAAAAACAACATGTCGGAAAAAGCCACCCAACCCCAAGATCTCGGTCTTCAGATTTCTCCCCTGCCGCCTCAAAAAAGGGAACAACTTTCATCATCATGATCAACTCCTCTGAGCAAGAAGCAAGCTTCATAAAGTTGTACCACTTACTTGATGACTTCATCTGAGATAATGTTTTCAATTTCTTGTTGTGGGGCTTCCAAAAGGACATCTAAAGTTCGAACACCACCTCCTTTGAAGAGTACCACTGGCCCTCCATTGGGTAGTGAATGTATTCTGTATACATCAGCTGAAAGCTAGATAGAAAAAAATTTTCTATGTTCTTTTTGAAAGCCAAGCATTTTACATGCGATTTTTTTTTTTTTAAGTTCTTTCAATAAACCAGTAACAAAAAATGATGAACCTGTAAGATTCCTAATAATGTAGGCCTAGTAGTTGCCAGTTTTCTGAAATACTATGAATATTGCAAATCACTACCCAACAAAAAGCCAGGAAAGCATCCCAATGAATCAAATTTCTGAATCACATCAGAAAAAACATAATTGAGGGCATGGAGTTCAAACAACTGTTATACAGTGCAGCACAAAGTGTTGTTTAACACATCCATCAGCAGAACAGAAAAATCTGTATTTGAACATAATTCACCATCTTTAAAGAAAGTCCTCTGAAACTTTGGACTTGGGATACGAATCATTTTAAGAGTAATACTTGGATGATCAAATCTCTCAGTCTAAGGGGATTCCTTGCAATATTCCAGGAGCGCAAGTTAAGACAATGGTCAGCTAAAATGTAATATTACCAGTACTATGAAAATTAGCACCTCTTCCCTCCACCAGGATTCAAAACGTTAACATAAAAGCGAACATATGCAAGAGACTTACCGTTGCTTTAAATACTTTGTCCAAGTTAATGTCTTTGTTCTTCCATATTCTTAAAACCTTTAAGAGAAGCATAATTTTTTAAGCACAGTAAAACAGTAACTAACATATACACTTCTCTGCACACAAAATACTAGCTGTCGCATGTCACAAACACGAGAGGAAAATATACAGAAAGTATTCAGAGTAACCTTAGTGGAAACTGGCTCAGGGGAAGTTTGCATGGGAAGAAACTGAAGCAGAGACAACAGGAATACAAACCAAGCTCAGAAATCTTGAATTGGAAAGAAAGGACAGGAAAGAGTACAGCTAAGGAAAAAGATATGGCAGAATTCTAAATGAAAGTAGATCAAAGTGATGGAGACAGATTAAGATACAGGTGACCTGATCTGAAAGAGGATGTTTCAAGAAGAACAATGAAAGGTCAGGAAAGATATTTTATCAGTAACAACAACAAAAAGCCAAAGGTTCAGCTCCAGGCATTTCCATTTAGCCAAAAAATCTAGCACCGCTGATTTCCTCCCTATCTACATTCACTCAGAAGACTCACCACATCCTTTACCTTTCCTAAGGGGAAAAAAAAAGATTCTCACCTTGTCATCGTGAACAGCTATATATTCATGAGTTTCAAAGTTGCACACAACTGGACATGTGATAATCTGCCCGTGTTTAACTGACCAACAACCTAGTGGCTTCTGATCTGAAACCTAGAAGAGTCAGAACAAAGACAGTGTAGTTACAATGTGGCTTTAATACCAAAAATCTCAGAGTAACACAAAAAAACTCTACACTAATTAGAATTCTTCCTTTTCACATGAGAAATAACTTGTAACCTGTAATAGTCAGATGGGTTTATGTCACAAAGCACAGATACAACGCATGGCTTTTCCAAAGTGAAGGTACTATTTTTAATCACGAGTGTAAGTTCCTTTTACTCACTAATACAATCATGCACAGAACCACGCTTTTTCTCTTCCTATTTCAGTATAAGGTATTGAGACCAAGACCAATGAATTTTACTGTCGAAACTCACGTTACGTGTGCTTTACATCTGGCTGCTCTGAGGGTACTCGACCCCCTCTCCTCAGCCTAGAGGAGAAATGCCTACATTGGGCATATTTACCAACACATTTATGTTCTCGTGTATGGCACTAGGACTAAACAACCCAAAGGAGGTTGTATCATGAATCCACAAAGATATAATGCTTAGCTCCATGAATATGAAAGCCATCTCAAGACATAAATCCAAATATTTTCCTAAAGTTTCTTCTGAAGGCCTACTGAAATATACACATACATTAAAAGATCATAGAATCACAGAATGGTTTGGGTTGGAAGGGACCTTAAAGATCATCTAGTTCCAACCCCCCTGCCATGGGCAGGGACACCTCCCACTAGACCAGGTTGCTCCAAGCCCCGTCCAACCTGGCCCTGAACACCTCCAGGGATGGGGCAGCCACAGCTTCTCTGGGCAACCTGGGCCAGTGTCTCACCACCCTCACAGTCAAGAATTTCTTCCTAATCTAATCTAAATCTCCTCCCTTCCAGTTTAAAACCATTAGCCTTCGTCCTATGGCTCCACTCCCTGATCCAGAGTCCCACCCCAGCTTTCCTGTAGCCCCTTTAGGGACTGGAAGGGGCTCTAAGGTGCCCCCGGAGCCTTCTCTTCTCCCGGCTGAACAACCCCAACTCTCTCAGCCTGTCCTCACAGCAGAGGGGCTCCAGCCCTCTGAGCATCTTTGTGGCCTCCTCTGGACCTGCTCCACCAGGTCCATGTCCTTCTGATGCTGGGGGCCCCAGAGCTGGATACAGTACTGCAGGTGGGGTCTCATCAGAGCAGAGTAAGATCAAAGACACCAGAGCATTCTTCTAGTTTCAAGTGCTGCAAACTAAAATCTTTCATCCTCCAGCCAACAGGAAGGCAGCTGACACAAAACTGACAGCCAGACAAAACACGTCACCCTGGCTACTGTAAGGAAACGTCACCTACCCTGCAGCTTTGCGATGGAAATATTTCTTGGAATGGAGACAGAAAATCAGCAAAAGAAAAAATACGCGAGCAGCCGCCTCAGCCGCCCCCCGCTCCGCCGGCAGAGCGCAGGTGAGCCGGGCAGGGCAGGGGCCCCCGCTCCCCAAGCCAGGCTCGTCCCAAAGGCCCCCGCCGACCCGCCTCCAGCCGAGGGACGGCGGCCCGCGGGGAGCGGGACGAGGCGGGGGGTGCCCGGTGACAGCCGGCCGGGGCAGGAGGGAGGGCGGCCCCGAGGCGCCGCCGCCGAGGCCCCGCCTGGGGACCCTCCCACAGGCCGCAGCTGCCCAGCGGCAGCAGCGACACCTTCCGAGGCCGAGCGGCCGGGGCTGGGCTTGGCGTTACCTTGAAGAGCGTGGCCGTCCTGCCGCGGTCGGTGAGCAGGACGTGGTCGGTGTCGGGGCCCGGCTCCAGGGCCAGGAGGCCGACGCCGAGACCGACGCCGCTACCGGGACCCAAACCGCACAGCGTGAAGCTCTCGCACAGCGCCGCCATCTTCGCGAGCCTCCCACTCTCGCGAGACTTGGCACGGCGCGTGACCCGGCGGGTGGGGCTGGGCACTCCGTGGGGCGGCATAGCGCGCATGCGCCGCTGCCCGTGGCGGCGGGGGGGATGGCGGAAACGACCGAGGCCGTTCGGGAGTTTCCGGGAGCTGCGGCGCCCACGAGCCGGGGATGTCGCATCGCGACTGTCGTGTGGCCGTGCGCTGCTCTGTCGGGACCTCCAGCCCTGCTGCGTCCCCTGAGGGCTTCGCCAGCTGGCTTTTGCAAAGGACATAAAAATGCGACGCGTTCTGAATATTTTAAATATTATAAAATCGGAGAAGAGCCGTTAATATTTCAGAACCCCGTTACAAAGCAGGACGCTCACAGACATTGAGGATTTCCTTTAGTCAGTTGTTTCCAGTGTATTTCGTGCATGGTATTAATCAGATAATTTCCACAGTTGGTCCTACAAGTGTTTCATCGTGCCCGAGGGGTGTCATTTATATGCAGATTAGCACGAGGACATTAGATAAAAAGCTTCTGTAGTTCTGCATCCACACAATAAAACATCGCTGGTTTTAAGATTAGTTTAATTGAATTTATTTCTGCCCTATGTCTCATTTTTGTAAAGAATAAAGGGTGGAATTCTTTTCCCTCTGTAAGAGTGCAACCCAACTCCAATTTTAATAGCGGTAGGGTCAGGTCCAGGTTTTTAACCAATTTGTAATGTATTTTCATGCATTAGTATTTTGTTTGTGTGCAAATTTGAATGAAGCCCTAGCAATACAAGCCCAAACTGTAAAAAACAAGTCAAACCAAACCAACAGCAAAAAGGGCATGGCCCAATCATTAGATGTGTTACTGTGCAAGCTGTTGGCCACTGCTGGGGAACACATGTTGCCACCACTGTCATTTTGGGGTCTTGCCGCTGGCATATCCGCTTGCTGGAGAATCCAGCTATAATTTCATCCCGTAGAGGACAGTCATGACCTCACTTGGGCAGCAAAGACTGGGCTAGAGCCTGGCTGTCGGCAGGGCACAGCCCCGCACGCTCACCCCAACAGGGTCCTCATGCACTGAAGGCACCGAGGAGCCCTTACCGTGATCCGAGGTCATGCAGGGCTGCGTGGTTTCCGTCTCCTTGTACTGTGTGATTTCGACCTTAAATATTTTCTAGGCCTATGTTTGTTCGTTTTCTCCTGTCCTAAGCTGTTGTGAAGCATTTTTATACCGAATAAGCAACCACCATTTTTCTGGCGCAGAGAAAGCTTCATTTCTGTGGAGTAAGCCTCTACTTAAAAGCTTAAAGAACCATTGTACACGTGAAATTTCTGTTGACTAAATGAAATGAGTGATAGACAAGTGATGGAGGATTCTTACCTTCCAAGAGGTTTTGAGTGGTCTCTTTTCCAGTATTTACTACAACACCAGGCTGCCAAACCCCGCATAGAGAATTAGATTCCCTACTGAAAAACTTCCTTGTCAACCAAATGGTCATTTACAAATAAATGGGCTGACATCAGACTGATGGGCACCTGCCTTGATAAAATCTTTCAAAAGCTGAGGCACAACAAAACCTAGTAGAGGTTGTAAGTTTTTTAAATTTTCCTTACAAAGCCAATTCTTTGTGCTTTTTAATTTTGAGGAAGTGACCTGCTGAGCTGGGGGTGGAAATGTTAATGGATACATTCCTTGCTGGAGGGGACCTAGTAAAAGAAAATAGCCACAACTGTAAAGAATAATTGTTGGTAGTTTATTTACAACAAAATGCAAGGAAAAATACAATATTAAAAATAATAAATAACTTGGAAAAATCAGAAACTAAGTGATACGAATGAGAAATACGACAATCAAATTCTCCTGCTGGGCCCTGCATTATTTGACACACAGAGCATTTCAAAACTTGGTCCTTCTTTGATGGTAGTGATGCCTAATCACTAGGTATTGCCTAATGTAGCCATCATTGCTCTAAACAAAAGAAATGAATTACTGGACATTCAGAGTCACGTGGAATAATCACAGAAATGAAATAAAACGATGAAACCTGGTTTAGTGACACCACAAAACTACAGGCGATTGTAATTCAAGGACCATGCTGTTCATTTAAAGCAAAACTTTGTTAGACTTATTTAGCAATTTTAACTTACACATATAAAACCAAGTCCAAACAATGGAAACAGAAAAGCTCCTATTGACAAGATCATGAATTCTCTCTTACTGCACTCACTAATTCATAAAAAGCATATACATTTGGCTTCTTTCAAATGATAGCACATTGTTTTGAAGTTATAGTGCAGCAAGCTTCAAAGCAGTTTTAACAAAATGTAGCGGTCTTGTTACAAACTAAAATTCAAGGAACAAATATTTCCATTTCAAAATCTCTACAGCAGCAATTAATGCAAATTGGCTACTAGATGTCACAAAATCACCTTCCAGAATAATCAAAAAAAGCCAAAGAATAAGGTCAAATAGCTTCTTTCCATAGGATTTATCCAGTCATTTACAAAATTAACCATTACATTCATAAGAAATCCCAGTAAGTGTGTGTTTCAGGAATGTGCTGCTCCTCGTAATCTTTATGGATACCTCCCTTTTTTCATTTATTAGGAGATCTACCCTTCTAAAGACTGCAGTGAATTGCCAGTTATTTTGTAATGATTGTTCTATGTGAAATACATAAAAGTACGAGCAAAGCTGGGAGAAGGTTTTAATAGAAACCCAAACAAACTAATCACATTATTTGCTCTGAACTGTATTCTCCTTGATAAAAAACTCCTTGCCAAGTCCTGGTAGAGCTGTATCGTGTAATTTTGCAGTCACTGTGGCAGAGAATAGGAACGCGGCTATTGTACCTATTCAGCTTTGCTGCGTGGCACCATACTCTAAAGATGTACTCGCTAAATAATCATGTCATTTATTTTTGCAAAAGAAGTGATGAACACCTGCAAAATGCTCTCTATTTTTCTCCTAATAAACACGTTTGAAAATACAACAGAAAGCACTGTGAAAAAATCAGTAATGAAAACAACCCCTTTGCCTCAAGATGTTATACTGAAGTATTCAGACCTTCCTTTTCATTTAATTTTGTGTGTTTTTGTGTGTTTGCTGTGAATATTCTAGAAAAAGTTATTCTACCTTAAAAAAACAACAAAACCGAACCAAACAGAAAAAAGATATTTAAAGATCGTATTGACCAAATGGGTAATGACTGGCGGGGAAAGCAAAGCAGAACACAGCAGAGGGTACTTAAATAGGCAATAAAAAGCCTGGGGTGTTTCTTACCCAACGCAATGAAACATTAGAGATCTTTTTATTTGCCTTCATTAGGAAGCAACACGGAGGCGGTGTGGCTGATTGTGATCCTTGTTGTGGCCAAATTCAGGCTGTTGGGTCAATAAATCTGGTAATCCTCAAGAACAGCACTGCTCGGTGGAAGGGCTACGGCAGGAGCACGTGCCGACGGAGACACAGTATTAAGCAGTCTGTTATTTTTTCTATGACATGATCAGTGTCTTTCTCCTACACCTCTGTCATGCAGCTATTAAGATGTGTTCTATTCAGGTATGTTAATAATTTTCACACAAGCCTTATCCCCAAACCTACTTAATATGGTAATCAATGTATCCACATGGGAATGGAAATCAATCAGTTAAATATGAGTAAAAGTATGACTGCTTTGGTCTAATAATCTGTGTCAAACCGAGATGCCCAAACGTATATAGAAACAGTAATATGTAAGCACAAGGGCATTATGAGTACAGCTCAGCAAATTTTTCTTTGACAAAGAAAAAAATCATTGAAAAGTAGATTTTCCAGGTAGCGCAGATCTAAACCATTTCTATATAGGTCAAATTCAGGAAAGGAAAAAACAACCAAACAACGCTTTATGATTTCAAAGGTTTCCCTTCTCTGCCAATGTTCCAATCTTGCTACTAAATAAATAATAATAAAAAGATTAGACCAGTTATAATCATGAATACTAAATCTGCACACTTTTTCAGCTGAAATCATAAACTAATGTAGGAAAGTTTTGTTTGCATCATTACAGCCGCTTCTTTTTAAACAAAATAATCATCACCCATTAGTTTACTAATCACACAGAATTACTAGCTCTGAGAAGAAAAGCAAAGCAAAACATGGACAGTAAGTGGGAGAATGCATGAAGTCAGACCACAGCTAACCTACAAAGAGCTCCCAGATTTTGCTAGCTACAGGATTTTAACTATCAAACAAATACACGCTTGTTTTCAGGGCAGGTTGGCAGTGGAATTACCTCTCCTGCTACTAAAACTACACTATAAATATCACATGTTCAACATAACTTCTACTGGATCTACAGCCATCGAGAAGTTCAGTGCATTTAAGCCAGTCAGATCACAGCACTGTGCTGAGAAGATGGCACAAACGTCCCGTAGAGGTAAAAGGCCATCCCCAAACTGATTGTTCAATATTCAGTGATAGTTCAGCTCTGGAGGACTCTCTGGTTTCTTATTCATGTACCGTGTCACCGGTGGTACAAAATATCACCCACTTTGATCGTATGATTCAGGTAATAGCTGTCGTTCACTGGGAATTGAACAGCAGCCTGTTTAACGTCTACTACAGCTACCAACAGAGAGAGATACTGACAGCATTCATTAAATAGCAATTTGTATGAAAGAGAACAAAGTACCCCAAATGGGGGTCAGTGGGTAAAGTTTCTCACTGAGCTTACATTTTGAAAAGGAAGGAAGGAAGAGACCACTTCTGCTGTTTATTTTTCTCCTTCTTCCACAACCTACGCTTCCCTATCAGGAAACATCCTTTTCTACATGTGAATTCCTGAGATTGAAGAGTGATTTCACAGGCAGACCAGGAAGAGCACTTCTGTTTCCTTAACATCACCCTACACAGGACTGAGCAGCCCCACGATTCATTTGCTTTTTAAAGTGACTGATTTTGTTCACCCCTTCCCTAGAGACGATGGTAAAGCCTGGAACCAGCTTTCTGTTAGTAGAGATTGTGCTGTTTAGGAAAGATGCAAGGCAGGAAAGAAAAAGGAGTCTCAGATTTTCTTTCCTTTACATTCAAGGTCTTACAGCGTAACCACCACTCTTCTTCCAGTGAGGAAAAGACAGAATTCATTGGTTTTGCTTCTCAACTGGCTCAATTTAGCTGCTTTTTTTTCAATCTTACATACCGAACACCGTTGATGAACACCAATACGGACTTAAGAGATCACAAAAGGACAGGGGCGAGCTATTAAAATACATTATCTACAAGAAATAGGTGGTTTCTTTTACAAATTCTGTGCAAGATAGAAATAGTTCAATGGCCTCAAAGTCAGTATAATTAATTACAATTGGGGCTTCAATACAGTGATATTTTAGGTGTGAAAAGTTTTGTGTTTGTTACCTAGGCCCCAAATCCTGAGTCAAAATTTAAGCAAAATGTGAATCTGAGTGATTGCTGTTGGTGTTCAAGTACAATGAGTTATAGGTCAAAGGTTTATGAATACACAGGAGAAGCCTGAGAGTAGGAAGGATTTTAAAATCACCTATAAAAGAAGAAAATGGGAGGGTTTTTTTCCTGTTAACCCTGCATTCTAGTTGGCACTAATTTGCCTCAGAAGTCCTTGGCAGCTTTACTAAATACCTACTCCTAATTACAAATGCTATGACCTAGATGAGGATTTGTAGGTAGAATACTGCTACAGAAAGATTTATTTTCTTTTATAGGGTTCCCCTCAGACTATTTCATTGTATGTCAGTAAGATGCACCATATGGCTTGAAACACTACTTGAGGAATACATAAAATACGTTCTCTTGCATGCACTTCTCTGAAGGTTTTAAGGATCAAGTCTGAGGAAAGAAGTAATCTTTCCACAGCAGTAAGATTATTTTAAGCAAAAAAACAACCAAAAAACCACCATGACCTTTGTAGAAATTCAGTTATATCACTCTTGCTGTGGTAGACATGGCTTATCAGGAGGAAACATGCTGGGTTAATTTAAAGGGTTTTTTTCGCTGGATCTGGAAGAGTGAGAGTTTCTGGAGCAGATTTTTTCCGAGGCCGGTCTTTGGGAACTGTTAGGAATTCAGGAGCATCTGTGGAGAGAGGAGTTGATGGGGCACTAGATGGAGCACTGCGGGTTGAAGAAGGCATGGAAATGTTAGAGATAGATATTGCAGGTGGGAAAATCCCAATCTTCTTGTTGGTGGCTTCCTGAGTGGCTCGTTCAAACTCTCGGACTTCATCCATTGTCATGTCTTCAACAAGAAGGAAAGAAAGATAAAGGCGCGTTAGAATAATTTCAAATTACCATTTCATTAACTCAGTTAAACTACTTCCATCCAATTTCTAAATCAAGGAATGATTGCTTATCATGCATATCATTAAGTGATTCTCCACATGAATGCCCTCCTATTGTAATGCATTGATTGGATACAATAAGCAGCTAATGTAAAGAAAAAGAAGTTAAGTACATTAATCACATACTAATGGTTCCTCTTCTACCTGGGTCTGAACTGAATAAAGTGCTACCTCTGTAATTGCTGGAAAAATCAAGCTATTTCACAGGCAATTAAAGAATACATTTAGATACACACTCAGCAAGTAGAATTTTTCAGAACTTCAAACAAAATAAAACTGATAGGTTGGGGTTTTTTTGCATCTAGATTATGAGCATGAATGGGTAAAGGGTTGTTACCGGTTTGTTCGCCTACTGTAATTATCAAGGGATAAAATTTCTGTCTCCCCCATGCACAGCTTCTATTGACTTTAGTTGCAGCTGCATGCACCTGACAGGCCGTTTTGCTTTTCTACTAATAAAGCCTAAAGAATTCCCTCTCACTTGATAAAGCCACAACGCGCTTTTCAACTTTTCCATCAAAAAAGTACAGAATCTATACTTAAACTTTTATGGCCAACTGACAATTCCACTGCTTAATTCCCTGCAAAATAGCAGCAAAATGAGACGAGAGGCTAAAGCCACTTTGCAATGGAAAATCGGGTCCACAAAAAGCTTTAACAGCAGTGAAAGTCTTCTCATGCAGGTGACAAACATGTCACAGTGCTGCAGAAACCCACAAGAGGGCAGAGCGATCCCAGCATAGATGTGCTCTGAGCTGAGCCCTGCAAAACTTTTCTGATAAATTCTCACAGGAATGACATCTGCTAGAAACGGGTAAGTTGAGCAAAATACTCAGCAAGACTCTCGTGAAACCTGCTGCTTCATGTCTACATGGCCTGCAGGATGTCCACTGAGCCAACTGAAATAAATTTTATGTTTTTCACTGGACGTCATGTTAAATTTGTAAATTTGAAGTATTTCATGAAACCATTTTGTAGATTCTTTGAGCTCTGAAAGTTTAAAAAACGAGAAATAAAAACACTAGCACTTTAAACAATTTCAAGTTCTCGCACATTTGGATGTCTGAGACACAGGACTGGCAACGGTGCTTACTGTATGTACGGCAAAATCCTATACTTGCCGTGCATGGATACTTTTTAATATTACCCAGCTGCACGCATCTGTAGCCTTGGCTGCAAATGTTGTGTAGAAGAAGCTTTATGTTGTATTACAACATCATATGAAATAAACAAATGCACGCGTGTTGCCAGCTGCCTTCTCTCTTCCCTGCAGACGACATTCCAGGGACCTTTTCAGCCTACATTGCCAGTTATTAGGAGTGAGGACGAAGCTATTTTCGTATCTGAGATAAGTGGTGGAAATAAACAGATGGTCTCAGAGGAGCCGTACCTCCTTGTGTCAGAGATAGATTTGAATCTGTTTTGCTGATTTACATTTTGTTTCACAGCCTCTAACAGTGTGTTTAGTGTTTGTGAACTCAGAGGGTTTAAAAGCACCCTGACATCAAAGGCAGCCCATGCATTCGTTTCAGCTATTTTTGATTGAGGACTTCTGTACAACGTGAAACAAAAGCTGTCTTGGATAAATGAAAGAGGACAGGAAGATTTCTCAGTTTACTGGCCATTTAAGTGAAGACTGATTAAAGTCTTGTTAAGTGGTAGCCTCCAAGACTGTTCTTTTAATTCAGACGTGAAATACTTATTGTCCCTTCAGTTGACTTTTGCTTTTTACTTGCTTATGCTTGCTTTAAATGCCCTTCTGTTCTGAGACACACTCAAATAAAACAAGTCCCTACCCTGAGCTAAGAAGGCTCAGATTCTCATTTTTTTTTTTTTTTTTTTTTTTTTTTTTTCTTTCCATTAATGACAAATTCTGTTGTGACCTCAATGGAAATTTTTCCACATGGGAACTAAGGATGGCAGACTTCATTCAAAGCCAAATCCTCAAGTGCAGAGCCAAAGTCAGAACTGATTCTCAGTTTACTGCTCAGCTGAAGAGTAACCTTGATGTCAATGGAGCTGCAGCATTACAGACCCAGAATTACCATCCTGGTTATTACTTAGAGAACATCCTCTCAGGCTGGTGACAATTTTTACTGAGTAAGAACAAAGGAAAGACTTCAAGCCCTTCAGGCGTTGCCCCACACTCATTACAGGAGTAAAACCATTAGTACAGCACAGTTAGTAGAAATAACAACATTTCAAAAGCAAATATCACTACATCTTATCTATTTGCAGATAGTAATAATTTCTAATTTTAGGCCTTTACTTGAGGTGCCCAAATTAGGAAGTTAAACACTTTTTGAAATTTCCAGAATCCGAATCAAAGAACCTACAGAGAAACTTGCCCTTCTCCACAAACTGCTGTTATGTACTTCCGAAAATACTTCTCACCTTGTTGGTAGCTAATCAATGACAACATTAAAATTAGTTTGAAAAGAGTGAATAATTCATTAGCTTTTTTTTTTTTCCTGGTGAAGCAAAAAATTTTATCTGTCCCATTGAAATTTTCCACTCCCCATGTTCCTGGCTTTTTGACTGAAGCACTCTGAACTCCTGCATTACTTAACTATTCAAATAATAGAAAGAAAAACTCCTATTTAACTTCCTCTTTATGCATCCAACTGAAATTTGAGAGTTGTGTTTTCCTGGAAGACAGGGAGTTGCGTGTGAGCCCAGCCCCACCCTTCCTTACATCAGCGGCAGTTTACAGTGCAAACGAAAGGTAGGATTGCACTTCATGGAGAAAGATTCTGTTCCTACTGAAGCAAAACCTCCCCAAAATTCCACTGACTGGTCGGCAAGGTCAGTTGGTTGCTCTTCTCTGATCTGTGCAGGTGTATTAGCTGAGGATGGGCAATATGTTTTAAAAATTGACATACTCTTGCTTTGGCATGGCTCTCTATTTCATCCACAGTAGATGAATGTTGGTTGCAAACTTTAATGTTGGTTTTTTCATGCATATTTTTCTCGTATTCTCGAACATCATCCATAGTCATATCTGTAAAAAGTTCAAAATTGTTGGCATTTTCCATTGATTCAGTGCAAACTTTTTTTTTTTTTTCCCTTAAGGAGAAGGTTCTAGGGACACATAGTCTTTCAGCAGAAGCCAAAAAAGGATTTAAAAAAAAGCATGGAGCAACTAGCTTTATGAAAATGGACTCATAAAGGTAGTTATATCAGCCAAGGAAGGTGTAAGAAGGTTAAGTCAAAGGGAGTCAGAGAACTGGAAGGAGTGGAAATTGTTTAGGAGTATCTGTGTAACATAAGGTAGGCAATAAGTATTGAAGTGCAGGCCTTGGCAAAGGCTAAGATCTTCTAAAAAGATTTTAGAAGATCCCTTGGAATAAAGGATAGGTACAGATATATTATAAATATTTACTTACCTTTCCAGGCACTTTCAAAAAGATTGTATGTTATCTTTGCATAGTACATCTCATAACCAGCAAACATTCTTACTGTTAGAGCACACATCAGCTTAGTTTCCAGAAACTAACACTTAATTATACTGGTAAGTGAATTAATAGTGAATATGTTAACAGGTTTGTAGCATCGAGCAATTTAATGACTTGTAAGAATTAGAAATATTCCACAAATCAGACTGATTCTACCAGTAGGATCATTTATCATTGTCTAGGCATGCCTGATGTTGTCAAACTAGTGCACAATCTGTTAGGTGCTGGCTCTGTAACTCCAAGCAATTATTACAGATTTTAAAAAGATTTGTCATAAACCACACTTCCAGTAAAAATATAAAGAATCCAGTTAAATGACTTGTGACCTTACTCTTCTGAGTATTCCCATGCTTTCAATAAATCTACTTGCGAGTAAGGTGTAAGTGAACATGAAGGCTGTCAGAATTTCCGTCTGTTCTTTACAACAGTTTGGTAACTTCAGAGCTTCATGAAAATAGCCATCAACTTTTTCCACATAAAAATTAAATACCATTTTAGTAGCACAGTATACTTGGAAATGTGTACTACTTTCGGTAATGTACACTGTGTTTTTATTCTTGAGGCTATCGTTCTTCTCAAGTTTATTATGTGCCACTTGGATCTGCAAATCCTTATATCACACCACTCCTTGTTATGTGATACGAGGCTCTCGCTGCATTTTATAAGACAGTTTTTAAGGAAAGATATAACTTTAGCTGTTATATCAGTAGCACTGTGTAATATTTCATCAGTGAAAATGAAATGCAGTCTAAAATTTTGATCAAAAGGAAACATGGAATACCACTAACTCATACTCTTTTAGTGTTTTACTGTTATCTGGAATGAAAAACAAGCTTGTAAGCCATGTCAATAACATGCTAAGGATGCATTTTGCCAAGCAGAGAACATGCTTTTTATTAGTAAATAAAACTGTGAAAATAGATTTTCTTAATAAAGCTAAATACGGTTTAGTAACTTTAATGACAAGACACATTCATACTTACAGTAATCAGTCAGTAATACCCATAACATAACATGTTGTTTAATAATTGATTTTATTACACTGATTATTTGATTTGGTTTAGGTGGCCTACATCATCTCCAAGTCTTTCTCAAACTTTTATTTTAAAAGATGCTAATAGACACATGAAGGCACACAGACGCTTTAAAAATTGTATTTCTGAAAAGCTCTCCCTACACACATAAACATGTCAAGAGCAGTACCACAACAGTTTTACACATCATAGCTATTAAATTGAAATGGATGTATACAAATTGGATCTCACTCGTTTTGGATAACGAGATACTCGATTTCTCGTCAGCAAGTCTTACCAACTGTTATACTTCAGAACAATGCAGTGGTATAGGGGCTGCAGGCAGCACAGTTACCTAGACTAACTTTCTGCACTTTCTTTTTCTTTTCTTTTTAAATAAATCTTGCTATATACTTAGCCTTTATTCATACCTATTTTAGTAAGCCCAGATTTTTTAGGTTTTGTACTTAGCCTGGCAATGAAGTTCTAAAAGTACACTATATTATTTAGTAAAAAGACTCACCATGACAGTAAAAATCCACAAGATCATTGTGTATCCCAATATTTCATTTGTGGAAAGAGTATTCTTGACAGGGTGCATTCAGAGTTAAGATGGGAAAATCTGTGGTTAAATGTATTTGGGCTAAACTTATTCTATATGTTTAACTTCATGATTACTCATTTGTTATCATTATCAATAACTTTGCTTAAGTGCAGATGACTCTTTGCTGCCCAATGACATTTCTTTATGTCTCGCTTTAACAGATATTTTGGGTAGATTTGGGGCAAACTTGTGGGCTCAATTTTTACATGAAGTCAGGCTTCTTTATTTGAAGTCATCAGTTTCCCTGACTTTGTACAGGGAAAATAATGGATCACTGTATTTCAGGGAAAAAAAATTAAAACATTTATAAAATTAAAACCCCTATATATCTTAAGAACTCTTTCTCACTGGATACAAAATTCTCTTACTAGTTTATGGCTATCCCAAAATAGAAGATATTTTTAGTATATTTCAGTATTTTTATGATCATTACAACACAAGATTTTAATGCACTATTAAATTTATAAGAACATTCTCATTTCTAAAGCAAATTTTTTCAAAATCAGCACAATGAGTTTGTTGTTAGATCCTAGTGTAAAATTATGCAGGTTTATGAAGTCACTGGAGATGCCTGTGTTTGCAGCAGCTGGGCTACTTGACTATTTTTAAGCAATGCAGAATGTTTCTGAGTTTTGATGAAAGCCAGGTGTCATTCTTATCCATTAAATACCCAAAACAGTGTTTCCTGAAGCTTCAATAGGGTCTAAATAAACATTCTAAATATATTCCCAAATTCCTATTATACGTTACAGGAATGTCTTAGAAACTGTTCTACAAGTAGCTATGATTATGGATACATCTTACTGAAAATACATGTAAAAAGCACAAACCTCATGAGCTTATTTTATCAAACATAATTGGCTGTTTTGATATTCAGGATTACTCTGTACTATTGAAAGGGCCCAGCGCTACAGCTGCTTCGTGGATTCAGAACAGTTTTTGCATGCAGCTGCTGTTGAATCAGACCCAGTAGGTTTTACATTTATATTCATTCTTCAGAAAGGACATTAGAGCTCCAGCTTTTCTTTATTGCAGTCCGCATTAACAGTTTAAAAACTTTCCTAAAAAGCTCAACTTGTGTTGGATCAGAGGCCCTAGGAGTTTGCAGCGTGGAAATGCCTGCATGTTAGTGCAGTCTTAATAAGAAGCTTTATGCAAACCTGCGTGCGATTTTCTGTATAGATGACTCTTGGCAGGGGCAGCTTCTATCTGCCTACAATGCAGGGTGACGGGACTGATGCATATACTCTGAGATGTATGGGATGTAACGGTGTCCCTGTATGCTGCCTACTGGCTGCCTAAAATACAGCCTACTCTTGTCACAAAGAACCTGCTGTAAATGAGCTCCGTATGTTCCACAGTAACTGAACATAGTTCCATCTCTTTCATGAACAACTTATACTAGGACCTGATGGTCCATGAAGGCAAAGGGAAATCTGTTGTTAATTGTCATAAGCTTTGCAGCAGCCCTTTTAAATGGGCTAAATTTGGAGAATACTTACCGTACCACTCATCAACCCAGGCAAAAGCCTGCCGGTGACCGATCAATAGTATATCTCTGACCACCTGCAAAACAAAGAAAAGGTCAAATATCTCTGCCGCAACAAAACATTTTAGAAAAGTAACACTGTTGTCTTTCAACATGATTTAAAGTGAAAAATATTCTGACAGTTTTGTGTCTAAAAAGACATGCCCTAGCAAGTCTGACATACTGGTTCTGAAGGTCTTGTAGTCCAGCCTCCCACTTAAAGTGGGTCTGTTGCCAGCACTGGATCACATTAGCATGGCTTTGACTAGCATGGGAAGCCATATGGCAGTGTGTACAGAATCCATTGATCTTTGGGCAAGTAGACCTTCTGGAACTCTTCGTTTTCCTTGTTAGTTTTTTAAACATGTGGAAGGTCAATACTCTAAAAAATATGGCTGTTGTGCCATTCATTAATTAATTTTTTAGTAGACTGATTGGAAAACTTTCCTACTACATGTTTGTAAGAAATGCTGCACATCATTGCTACATGTATGGTTCTCATGTATACTCATAAATATTTTAGCGCATATATTTATCACAGTATTAAAAACATTACTGGTAGTTTTTCTCAACCTTAGACCTAAGCAGCTCCAGGATTTGTCAAGTTTATACCCAGAGATGAACTCTTTGGCTCCGGTCCAGATCTTTTAGACCTTGAGAGAGGTCTGAAAGCAGATTCGGCTGAGCTCCCTAGCTTCTACACAGCCATAGTTGCATTCCTGTGCAGGGTAATACTCAAGTTCTGCTTATGTGAAGGATAAGAAACAGCTTCTGTTTCACTGACCTTGTGTACAAATTGCTCCACTCTGGTTTGAAGTCCCCAGACTTCAAATTTCACAGTCACAAGTTTGTAGGAACACATAATTGGCTGATGGGTCTCTCTCCAACCTTCTTTTAATTGGCCTCTCCCAGTCTTCTGTGACTTGAAATATTTAGGATCCTGCAAAACAAAGAAAACATCCTGAGAAATGCAGGAGAGTAAGTCCTGTTTGTCAGTTTGCTGAAGTAAATGTTTTGATAAGACATAAAATATGAAAAGTTGCTAATAAAAGTTATGAAAAATAATATGAAATTGACTTAAATAAGCACTAGGATATACAAAAATCAAGTCCTGTCTTTTATCCAACAGCCAGCGATTTGGTGGCAGCATATTCTTGCAGATGCTTTGACAATCATATCATCTGGGATGATTTCGGCTATAGGAAAATATGTTACTGCAAGTCATTACAATACAATGCACTCCAAATGTTATTTATGGTCATTGGAAAAAAAAGTTGCTTCTTCAGAGCTTTTCCACTGCTCCCTCAGTGTGACTTACTAGTACTTTCTACCCATGCCTGTCTTCCTGAAACCATGTCCAGTTTGAGCTTTGACACATCAACACTGACGTGACCTTGACAATGCCATTTTCAATTTTAAGTGAACTTGTACACCCAGATGGGCAGCTAAGTATGAAACTCTTCCAACTTAGCCATCTCTGGTTACAAATGAGTTATGGTATCTTTGGGCAAAACACTGAATGACTAATTTCAACTCTATTTCCTTTTACTAACTGGAAAGATCAAATTAATTGGTGTTGAAATTACAACAGCAAGACCAAAAAACCAGTAAGGACATTAGTTCATTTTTAAGGTTTAGTTTTATCCATACAAGATACAGTTTTATCTGTCAAAGTGTTATTTTCTGTATTAGTGTAATTCCATCTCACTGGGTGGACACACGTCCAATCCTGCTAATTACATATTGTAAATATAAATAATTTATGGTTAAACCTTGATTTTCAAAACTTGAAAATAATGTAGTTTCAGTAAATTCATAGTGGATCTTCTAAAATCTGTGTTGAAGAATAACCACCAGTGCTCATCCATGTTGCCTTCCCCAAAGCTGAGATCTGGGAAGACCTTATAAATCCATCCTTCGTTATAAAAGCAGTTAAACATGTATTTAAGTATGTGCTTAAATTATGTGCTAAGTGGAAGACAATCAGAAGAAAAACTAACAAATTGGTAAGATTACTCTGATCTTAATTTTCTTTTATTCATTGTGAGCTCATATATCATTCCGCGTTCCTTTTTTCTAATGTTTAGTTATCTCCTGACTTGGCTTCTGATTTTATCCATAAACTGAAGCTCTGTCATTAAAGCTTCTTTACAGAGCTCTAATGAGGTGATAGTCTTCCTTCTCTGTGAAAGTCATTGCTTTCATTGCTGACGTACTCTTTTCTAAATAGAAACTTTAAGCTCACAGTATAATAAGATTTCTATGTTAAATCACCATAAAAAACAATTCAGCGCCATCATATATCAGAGCAACATACCACTGTGTATCACAACTCACAGTCACATACTGCTGCCAATCTTATCACTCAATAAAGCTTGACCTCAGACTGATCTAGATATTTTCTGGTTGAAAGAGTTGTTCATTGATCATTGCCTGAAGCAATCAATATAACAACAATAAGAAGAAGAAGAAAAAGAAAAAAATAAAAAGGGAAGAACTAAGTCATAATGTTCAGAAAGGAAAAAAAGGAAAATCAAAGGAAAATAGTTTAATGTAAGAAAGGGTCTGCTGTTTCACATAGTGCTAGTGTGATGGAGCCATTGTTTTGATTAAGCATTTCAAATATGCACTTTAATAATACTGAGTGTTATGTAGAGATACTTTATATTCCTTCAGCGATAACCAGACCTATAATGGAATAACTTCAATGCAGTCCAAAGGGATTTAATGTAATGAATTTGAGTCAGTATCAAGAATTCAAAATTTATAAATAAAAATTATATAATGGACAGCTACCGTGCATGAATGCTCAGTCATGCATAAAACTTGTGTCTCGTTTAAACTGCTGGGTGCTGTGAAAGCAATGTTTTGCTTTGTTTTGGTTTGTTTTTGCGAAGTTAACCCAGCAGACAAGGGGATTCACAGTGGAAATCGTTCTTACATTGGTGGCCCACAGATAATCTACCTGCTGCAATGCAATTGATCCATGACATCACTCCAGTTGCAAATTCCTTTGACAATGCCCAGCGATGGCACCTTCACTTCCCTTAATCATGTCCATTTTTCTTGCAGGACATGATGTTTAGTCACAAATTGGCTGGACAGCTTCACGCAAAGAGCCAGGCAATGATGGACAGTATGGGCAACTTGTATCTAATAGCTTTTATGGAAATTCCTGCCTTTCTGAAAACATTAACATATTGATACTATAAAACTGTAGACTGATGAATGGAAGCCAGGAAACAGGAAGAATTCAGAGGAATAGATTTCCAGACTGCTGTGTGAAAGATCAAGATGTTAAAAATTTTACTGAGTGCTTGCTCAGGTGAGCTAAAACTCAAAGATAGCGTATAAGCTGAGTAGTGGGACGTAAAATACAGAGCAACATTAAGCAAAGTGAACTCGAGAGTTTAATCTCTGGGCCATCAATTCAGGGGCATGAGTGTCTTACAGAGGTGAGTCATTAGCGTATGTAAAACTATCATCACTGGGCTTTTTACCTGGATGCAAAAAAATTAGGTGTTTAAAAAAGGCTTGGATTATTCTCGAAAGTTACAAATTCTGGCTCAGCAATGCTTGTGGTATGGTTCATACAAGGAAGCATTTAGGGGAAGAATCTCTGTATTTATCTCTATATTTTGCATATATTTACACCTTTCCTAGGCCTTTGCTGGTGGCCACAGCCACAGGGAGCATACCACGCCAGAAGGACTTTTGATGTGACCAGGACTGCTAATCTTTTGCTCTTCAATGTCTCATCTAAAGCCCACTGAAATCAGTGAGAACTTTGACATGAAAGCCACAACCCAGAATGATGTTATGTGCCTAACTCATGACTTCAAATTGTCAGATTCAGATTCAGAGCCTGGAATCCTTTCTGCAATTAGGCATATAAGGTCCTTCTAAAAAAAAAAAAAAATTAAGCAAGGGTGATAATTTTTTATTAAATTCAAGTAGAAATAATATTGGTACACAGCACTGCTTCTCCTCCTGACTTTCATGCTATAGCTCGCTGGTTAGGTTAGCCAGGCGGAACAAGTTAGACCCATGGCCATGCTCACATCTCTCCAGCTCCCAGGAGTAAGTGCTGAGCACCTGCCTGTACCGGACCATGGCCGTTCTTTACTCTTCCTGTGAAAGGTATGGCAACTTGCAAAACATATACCAGGGCCACCAGGCGAGAGTGAAGAGGCATGCTCTCTGGGCAGGAATTGTGGCACATGTGCGTTTGAAACACTTTTGTCAGTGACTGGAAAGTGGACTAGCGGATCTTTGGTCTGACCCCATTTTTATGTTATTATTTAGATCATTAATTTTGTGTGTGCCGTATTTTTGCTTTTAGCCACCCATGCCTTCCTTTCTAGAGAAGCCATCATCCAAAGAATACTACGTCTATTCACCATTTTCCCTTTACTTTATCTACCGGCAAAATCCTCAATCTGTTTTAAATGTAATGGCATAGCTAAAATCTTTTTGTTTAAATAACCTTCTCGTCCTTTTATCAGACACAATTTATTAGGAAAGCCCATCTGGCAAATCCTTTTGCTACAGAGGAGCAAAACCTACTCTGTATTTGCAATACATTATTGCCAGGTGCAGAGTGATTTAAAAATAGCACTTCTGCTAACATAGCAGAAACATCATTATCCATGAGCTGGGCTTATTTGAGAATAAAATGTAAAACTACAATAAAATAAAATAAAAGCCACAGTGTGATGGATGCGGTTTCAAACATAGCACTCTCCTGGTGCTTCTTACTTAGTCCATGTCTGGCGAGTCCTGGCTCAACACACTTATTGTTGGAGATTCCATTATTTAGCATTTAGCATTTATTTACTTAACCTTCCTCATGGACCGCAGACGTCACAGGCATCAGATGTGGAATTGTAACCCCCTTTCCAGGAGGCAAACACCAGCGTGTTGACAATGTGGCACTGGGCTGTTGCAATGCTTTTTCAGATTTAATTCTGAACTGTTATTTTTTATGTAAAGTTAAATAATGAAATACATTCATTGTTTACAGAAAACTTCCAAATCGGAACGGGCATGCTTTCCCTTAGCTTTGCCATGGTATCAGGCAGGATTTGAAGATGCCATACTATTCTGCAGCTGACAACGCCACCTTTGTCTGTATGCTGGAAGCCTGCATGGAGCATCTTGTTAGCCTTGTCACCGATCTGTCTCGAAAATTCCTTGCTGGTCGTATGGCCATTTTAGCATGGAAAAAGATCCCCCAGCTGACCATGTCCTCCAGAGGTGAAAGTGCATTGTGTTGTGCCGTGCATCCTATTCTCTTACTACATGCTACTCAGATGTCCCAGAAACAAAAACTCTTCCTTCCTTTTAATGCACGGATTCATTTTTTCAGACTCCCATTGCAATATTTTTCACCACTGTGCTTTTGAAATGCAGTCTTTTTTTTTTTTTCCCCTTTAAGCTGAAGACCACTTTGTTTGATCTTGAATTTCAGAACCAATCCTTCATGGTTTTAATACATGTGATCTGGCATTTCATCGTCAGCTGTAGTTGCTAGGTTTTGGATTTCAGCTTATATAGCTAGGGCTCTGGAAAGATTTGTTGATGTAAAGATGCTACTATAGAGAGTTATGTGGAGTCATTTTTTAAAGACTTCTTTTTTCTCTTTTTGAATTTCCATTAAAATGTATTTTCTGGAAGAGACATCTAAATACTTCAGAATTGTAAATATTGGGACAGTTCTGAGGTGTTAAAATATGATAATCCAGCCAGCATTTATGTAAGCTCACAACTGAAGTTACTCAGGAAAAGGAAATTTTCATCTGTTTTCGCTATGCCCTGCAGTGACATGTTGCGCACGGTGGTGGCCGAGGCAGCTGTATTATTTCAATTACCATAATTTTCTGGCTGTGTAATGTGACAGAGGTTTTGTTATTCTGAAAGCACCTGGACAGTAGTAAGCTGGACCTATTACAGTGCAGCTGTGTTAAAGTCAAAAAAGACAGCAAGTGAAGGACACTGCAGCAGCTGCATGAAATCTTTGTGTTTGGAAGTAACTTTAAAAGTTTACTCCATTTTTCCAACTCTCAACTGCTCTGTTATAAACAGGAAGTGAAATGCTGTTAATTTTGAGAACTTGAATATGGTGGCAAAGAACATTTTGCTCAGTAGCTCACATCTACAGTAAATGTTTCATTTCAGTGAATGATTCACTCGAGGCCCTCAGTCTTCAGCATAGCTCAGGTTTATTCTTTTCTATAACTCAGATAACTATATATGTCTATAGGGGGAATACATGATGGCTGGTGATACATATTCATTGATGGTAAAGTCACAAGGAGAAGACTTTACAAAATGTACAACTACTGTTACCTGTAGGCTCATACATTCTTTATGCAGAAATATAAAATTCTGTATTCCATGTAATATGTACATTCAGATTTGGAAACATATGTGACTCCTTAGAGAAAAACAGGCAAACCTGTTCACTTGGATCTAGATTCAAGCTTTCCCAGTTTGGCATCTCACATTTAAACATCTTAAAAGTTGAAGGATTTTTAGGTCCGTGCTTGTAAAAAAAGTTATATTTAAGATGTGGCAGCACTGGTAAATACTCTGGTGGCCACCTCACAGTGAAGTTTGTAGATGGTCATTAAGTTAAAATTAAGTCATCTGCTTTGGGATACTCAGAATCAGTGCAGTTATACCTCCTCCAGTCTTCTACAAGGGCAAGTCTATTGTCAACAGAAATCAGTGTGCCTCCATGGAAGACAGAATTGGACTCTGGGTATGTGTTTGTACTAGCTAACCAAACTGTCTTCTGATTCACTGTTTACTTGGCGATTTAAGTCCTTTTGTGCATACACTCACAGATAAGCCCTCCGTTCTTCAGGGAATTCAAATCACTTGGATGATTCTGGTCAAGAGATCACTCAGTATTACTGGCAGAGGTTCCTTTAAAGTGTTCCTCAGTGAAACAAGAACTCTCCTTTAAGCCTTCAGCTAACTATATTTTTTATTTTTCAATTTTACTTAATATATAGGAGGAAAGGAAAAGCAGCTATGTACCAAGTTGAATTCAGTAATTTTTCCTTCAACCGTTGTGACATTTTCATGGCACACTTTTCCTTTCCCATCAGTACCAGCCCAAGTCAAAATGAGCTATGCAATTCAAATGGACTATTACACATACAAAGATGTTTTATACATTCTGCCTTTTTATGTGTGAATCATTATTATGTAAGTTACAATGGAAGGATCTGTTTATAAGATTCACATCAGGGCAACCGAAAGTAGTTTTTTAGCTCACAGGTGCTAGAAGCAGAGAGCGGCTGCTCCGCTTGTTTGTACTGAGCCTGATGCGGTGGGTCCCTTGGATGTCTCCTGAACTCTTCCGTGGCAACTGCAATATTATTACTGCTGTTGTGATATCGGTGTAATACGTACACAACCATATCTTCTGTTTATATAAATGAGAAAAACAACACTAAAGCTGCTGTGGTTCATTCTGTTGTGATCAATGACTTTTTTGATGCGCTAACTCAAAGAAAGGTCGCAGCCGAATTATAGAAAGGGGCTTTTCACAGAGATGACTCAGAAAAACTTATGATATTGACCCAAACAGCTTACGAAGGAAAACTGAGCACTTTAAAGCTAAAAATAATGTGACTCTCAAATGCTAGCTTAATAGCAACTATGTAATTAGTGCTGTCTGTTCATATCAGAAGTCACCGTCTACAAGCAGGCTCATAAGCACTAACACAGAGCAAGCAGTTGAAATAGTGTGTGAAAGCTTTAAATTATTTAAGCTACCTCTCTAATATACAGTAATACAACTAAATAATGAAATTTACTGTTAAAAACTGAAGTATATTTTTAACTGAAGAGGGATGCACTTTTGTCAGAATATAAAACAAATTTAAAGCTCATTTCTAGAAGCTGCTAAGTCTGCTGACCCTGATACAGAACTTGCTTAATTTTAAGCATGTGAGAGATCCATTGAAACGAAGAGATTACTAACGTGCCTGAAGTTAAAACCATTCTCATTAGTCTTTCTGGATCGGAGTCAGAACACTTATCCTGTGGGATCTAATTCTTAAATCCTAAGGATTGTACTTCACTTTTAATCTTTAAACTTCGTATCAATTCAGATTAAATGATCTAAAAGCTGCCAAATTGTTGGTATTAATGTAATTAAAATACCTTTCAAAAGCTTACAGTAAATGGTTTTTAGTTATCTCTGAAACTGTTATTTGGAAAACACAGGCTGTTTCTCATTTATATAGAGTTACTTTTTTATGCTGTTCTGATTGAAAACAGACGGAAATTACATTTACAAACATTAAAAGTCTTTTTATAGTCCCTAAATTATGTAAGAGGCCCCATCAGAAATGGGAATTTGGCTTCATATTCATCATATGGTAGCATAAAAACCCCATAGCTGGTAAACTTTGGAAGATACTGAATTCAACTATTATTAATTCAATATAAATTACAGTATGTGCACAGTTAAATGCTAAGGTGTTCTTACTATTTTGTATGAATTCTGAAACAGAATTTGGTAGCCAACATACAAATCATCCATCAGTACAGAAAAAACAACAGATGCCGGGCTATTTTTGTTGTTTAAACCCATGTAAAATTCCATTTTGCTTGGAATCAGGTCTCTAGATTTGTCTTTGAAATAACAACACAAAGACTCTGAAATTCTTTTCCCACTTAACATGAGGCCGTTTTTCTCTATCATAAGATTAATCATGTGGAAATTATGCTTAATAGTTGGCTATTAGAAATGGGAAGGAAAGCTGAAAATCTAGATGCTACCTTCATGTTTACAGTTTCTGAAAGTGCACACACTGAGATGAAAAATCTCACATGATTTCTTTAAAACACAGCCAAATGCTGACCCGTTCAACAGCAGCAGTCCTTCCTAACTGGAACCAGAAGCCCATGGAGCTCAGATAAGAGGATGGGACCAATGAGCTGTTTCATGAGGTGTTATATAATTTTTGGTACATAACAGATGGGTTTCATTATCTAAGGAAACTAATAAAATTACTTTTCATTCTACTGTAGACCTAATTTTGTTTTATGAGCCCTACATAAAATTTGAAATAGGATCTATAAATGGAAGATAACAAGTACCTGACTTTTTGAGTCTGAAAATCATGTCTTCTATGGTATAGAAATACATTCATTGGCAAGTGTTCATTTTCTATCCTAAAAATGATTATGTAGTCTCGTTTTGCATAGTCGAACAGCTGCCATACTCATTGCCAGCTATGAATATATACTTGGCTCCAGAGGCAAATCGTATCTCCAAAATTAAATGCAAGCATCATTCCTCTCTAGCTACTTCTTGTGAACCATCATTTTTCAAGTCTGAGGTTAAAACATAGAGACCTCATCTTCATTTGCGTGGTGGCTGCTGATTTCAAAACAGGGAATTGCATTGACCTAAAAGAAGCACGCTCTTCAGAGGTGCACACTATCAAATATACATGGGAGCAATTTTCAAGGGAATTTTAAGAGAATGAACGTGTCTGCTGCCATTGATGCTTTTTGGCAGATGGCCTGCAGTACGTAGTATGCTTCACTCCCTCTTGGTCTTGTGTCGTGGTTAACCCTAGGAGCAACTGTGCATCAGCCCTACTCTCACTGCAGCATATCTGTCCTTTGCCTGGGCTTAGACACTTTGCATGACCTACTAGTCAGGGCGGCATGCAAATAAGGACAACAGTAATGTTTAAAACTGCTCAGACCTGCAAACGTTTAGCTGAGCTTCAAGGTTCAGAGAAAAGTCCTTTTCTACTTTGAATGAATTCAGCTGAGTATCAAGGGTCTGGTACAGGATGTGTTCTGATTAGGGTATGAAAGCCGTTCAAAAGGTTGGAGGACTCATTGGTAAGAGTGTCAGGCAATCTAGATAGAGCAGTTGCTATCTGCTTCCCCTCTCATTGAAAGCTTTTTAAATACTACTGACCAGCAAGATTTCATACAAAAATAAAATTGTTTTGATTCCTATCAAGGCTTTCCTGCAGCCTTTTACATTCCCTTTTCCACCATTTCACAATCGAGTTGTCTCTTACCTCTGATTCTTTGTAATAGCGCTCAGGAATTTCGTCGCTGGCAATATCAATAAAGCAGACTTCTCGCTCCAGGTCTTTAGCTTCTTTGTCAAAAATCTGCAAGAGTTAAAGAAATTCAACACTGTAACAGAACAACACCTTTATAAAATCCACCTGGAATACTGGTTAAAAGCCATTTTCAATGACTTGTGCAACATAATGTATTTTAGGCTTGTGCCTGAACAGCTTCTGATGTAAGATGCTGAAGTTTTTGCAGGGATGCAGTCACATTCGCTAGCCTACTGCAGCCATCAAAGGGAAGAAAAGGAGTGTTCTCAAGATCCTGTATAAGCGAGGTGTTCCTAAGCAAGATTAACAACAGTTTGAATGACTTTTTTGGGAACAATCCACTATGTCAGATCAAGAGTCGGTGGACTGTTAAATATAACACATCACGTTCAGCACTTGCTACTCACGCCACTGTTCTTCCTTGCACTTTTTGGAATGGAGACTTTGGTCACAAATAGCAAGGTCAAATACTAGGATTGGTTTTTATTGTGGTCTCTAATCTTTGAACTAGATTCCATCACTGTGTAAAAAAACTGAACTCTGGATGTTTCTAACCTTCTCACTCTAGGGACAACAATGAAATGCAGGTGTGGCATGTGAACCAGTCAGGCTAAATTGCTCTTATACTGAGAATCAAAATTTTAGTTGAACTGCCCTTAGTGGAAGCTGGAAACTTCCACTATCCATTTGAGCACACATAAAGCTTATTTTCATTTTAATCCTTTAGGATCTGGTTTTGAACACCAA
>VFFE01007135.1:2575785-2705089 GCA_008921705.1 Burhinus oedicnemus | reverse complement strand
AGCTATGCAACTTGCAGGTATTGAGCAATTGGTACGATGACGAGTGCTTTCTGTGAGCAGAATACATACGTATCCGTCATTTGTAGGATGGCTTAAATCTAGATTTCGGAGTATGTGAAAGTTAGAGGTATAACTGCAGTAAGGACTGCAAGAATAAGCTTTTTCTTTTCTTTTTTTTTTCTTATTAAAAAAGGGAAAATCTGGCACAAAACCTTCTCTCCAACTTGAAATTCTAATCTCCTTAGATTGCCATTGTCAGAACTACTGGCTAGTCTCAAAATTATTATTACAGCATCCTTTTGCAGATTGTGTCACCTGGTCCACTTTAACTCTCATTTTTGTGAAGGAAAATTTGGACTACAATAAAAAAAAACAAAAAACCAAAACCCAAAACCACTCAGAACTTCATCTATGGAGAATGGAGTGTGCAACTTTTCTGTAAGTCGTGTTCCAACCTCAGTTACCCCCCAAGTCCGTTACCTTGCGTTTGAGATTTACTTGGGCAAAGATTACAGGAACTGATTGACCAATTTCAACCTGTTCACTGGCTAAAATTATTTATGTGGACACAAATAATTGGGAGCAATTCTCCTATGGAAAAAGGTTGAATCTCTCCCTGAGAGCAGTAAATTTGGCTCACTGAACACCATGGGAATATCACTGTCTGCCACAGAGTGGAACTCACAAAGGCAGTTACATATTTATCAGCAGCCTTGCTCCCTCCTCCTTTTTATCTCCGTGTCACGACTCCTCTATTATTCCATCGCTTATAAAATGTCTCATTTAGATTTGTGCTTTCTGAACAGAGAAATGTATTTTTATGTAATTATTTCAAAGTAGCAATGCTTCCAAGACCATAATACAGTATCAATAATATTTGCTGGGATTAGCTTTTTTAAAGTCACATCTATTTCAAGTGCTAGAGTTACCAATTAACTTCAGTAGTTCATTTAGGAAAATCAAAAAGTAGAGGCACAACCATATTACTTGTTCACACTCTGTCAGTATTGGCCTTATCTTATGTTCTGCGATAGCCATATGTGCTTGGTTCGCACTATTTGTAGTTAAGTTCAACAAAAAGAGAGCTCTTCACACACAAGGAATTTTAGGCTCACCTCTCCGCTTGTTTGCCTGTATTTTTTGAGACTCATTAGAGGGGAAAAGTTTCACAGAATAAAGATTTTCCATTGCAAATTATACAGGAGACAGATACTCAATACCATCATACAGAAAAGGTCCTGGTGCAAATAAAATCATCCCTAAAAGTGAGCCCAGCTTTGGTTTTGACACGTTTTCGATGATGCCTAGCAATCCTTCAGACAATTTACAGAATGATATCCTGCAGCGCAGTGAGGCTAAGCCAGGGCACAGCTGAATCCATTTCAGCTGAAATCAGTATTTCATGGAAGTTTCCTTAAATAGTGAATTTGCATTTCATTTACATGTGCTATATTGAAGTTTGTTACAACCTAGTTCCATGTTACTAAGATAGGAGACAAAAATAGGCAAAAAAACCCCACCCTGAAAAGAGCAAAACTAAAAACAGGTTTTCTTCTTAGCTGGCCATACCTAAAATTTATTTTACTTTAGTCAAACAGTTCACAACCAACACTTGAGAAATATCCATTAAGGACGAAGTATAATGAATGCTCCAATACCATACACTCTGTAACCTGTAGGACTGGAGAATTAGAACTCACTGTCAGGAAAGGATTTTCTAACTTCAGATGATGGCACTGCAATTTACATAGGTTGCATATCGAATAATATTTGCTAAGCTGGCTGGTTTGAGCATGCTCAAGCTATTAATGCGTCAAATGATAATGGTGTTAATTTCTAACTATATGGAATACAGAACTACCTCTTGTTTTCATTTGGCACATGGTGATTCTGAGACATGTATTTTCAACACTGTATTATCTTTGAAAGGCAAGAAACATGCTGATAATGTTTTTCTCTTGACTGACAAAGAATTAGTTCTGTAGCTCTGATGACTTTATCAGCATTACTGAGACACACTTACAAAACCGTGCCCAGTGATACTCATACTTTGTCATCTTGAAATATAACTCTACCTCCAAATTTTCACTCCACACCTTCATTATTCCTAAGAATAACATTATTCTTCTTAATAAATATCATGGCCCTTTAAGAAAAAGAAAGACTACACTTTTTTAAGATCTGGCATGTTATTCTTTAATAATCAAGAACCAGCCATTGAGTTTCCCAGAGCCAAATGTTATGCTACAAAGAGCAAGGCACTGTTAAGTTTTACATACGGTGAATTTCCATTATTGACAACTATGGGATTATTTTTACAAGCTGTACTTTTTTGCTTTCCCCAGACACTATCAGATGGCAAAAATTCACTGCCCAAATACCAGCAGAAATTAATTCTGTGACTAAAAAAAACAAAACAAACGAACAAACCCCAGTCAAACATAATGATCCTTCCGCAACAAATAAGAAAACTGAAATGTCGCGGTGATTTGCTTGGACAGTGTCTGCCTTCACTTTACCTTTGCTCTACCTTCAGCTCCAGGCTGTTTTGTAGAAATTTTCACGAGGACTAGACTGTGGCATGCAAGAACAGACACGGAGCTGCAGTGTGTGAGGTCACCGCGCATTGATTACAATGTCTACTAGAGCCATGTGGTGGATCCTTTCCTATCAACCGAAAGCCTATGTTGGTGCATACCCCACTAAAATTAAAACCAAACAAAATATGTGTCTGTCCTGTACACGGAAATTGTAAGACTAGATATGGAGAGAAAAGTGAGACCATTTAGAATAAAATTAGCCATTTGTGACTAAATACTGACCAATCAATAGTCTGTTAAAAGAAAATAATATCTGCCCAAATAAAAAAAGAGGTTAACAAAGTTTGCTCGTGAAAACCACAGACTAATTTATTCACTAACAAGCAACAACTTATACCACTCCTGCCTGTGATTTCTGACCATTTCATTAATTAGATAACCTTAAGAATTCTCTTGTATTTAACTTATGGTTTTAATATTCAAAATATAGATTTTGCGCATCTACATTCAAAGTCCCTAATTGCTAATTTTTCTTCTGGGGGAAAAAAGTGTGCACTGAGTGATTAATAGGCACTTTCATGAAGCTGCCTGTTGTAGGCACCTGCACCTCCCTCTCCCCAGCAGCTCCCACTTGACTGACGTAAGCAGCTAAAGATGCAATAGGGAAGCAATATTTTCATGTACTCTATGGATACCACCTACAATGTAATTTACATTTTACAAATCATTCTAATTTTTAGAAATCCCATTTTGTAATTTAAAATAAAAGCAAAATAAAACCAAGAAGTTTACTTTTTAAAAGACCTGTAAGAGGAAACGCTGAATGGCCTGACTCATTGGTCTAGTTTCTAGCACTATTAATGAAGCTATAAAGCTGCAAGGTAGCAGTGACAATATTTGATGTACTAACATGTTCACCCAACGCTGATTCTGTTTTTCTAAGGAGAGAGTTGCCATGCGAACATCTAGATACGATACAGCAAAATCAGCTGGGCTGTAGCACCAGAAATCACAACTGGATGGATTTCTGGTCCTGCACTACTACTATCTACACAAGCTTCATTAGTGTTTTATCTAGATAAAGGGGTTTATGGTCCATTGTTCTTTCTGGCTGTGTTTATGTTTGTGCAAACCAAGTGCAAACTTTAACAGATCAGAACAATAGTGCTTAAAGCACATTTAAAATAGGTTAAAATGATGACAAAGTCTAAGACATAGAAAAATCAAATTCCAAAGCAGATATCATTATCTGTCACTAGTTTCTCCTATCATGACAATTGGGAAGAAAAATCAGGAGGACTTTTTCATCAAGATATATTGCAGTAATTAGGTAGAATTTTACCAGGCAATGCAATGCAACATATTAAATAAAAAAATTCTAATAATATACTAGCCTGCTAAATGACAACAGGAACCCAAGAGCATTTATATTGCTTTCTTCCACTAATCAATGGAATTAGCTTAATATCCTTATATCTAATTATTGCTTTTTACAATCAATATCTACTTTATTAGATAGCATGGAAATGAAGAATAGACCAGAGTTCAAAGATTTCAAAAAACCTGTATGGTCTCAAAAAATATATCTAGAAATAGTTGAGTTAAAACCAGACATCCATTATTACACTCATTACTGTAATATTAATATTCAGTGTATTTTGCATTACAACTGCAAAATTTACAGAAGTATTTTTTTGATTAGTTATTTCTTCATCAGCCAAGGTTGATAGTTGCAATGAAGAAAAAATACAGTGTGTCTACAGAAATCTATAGAAATGGATGGTATGTTTCCTGTTGTTTTCTGACCGGGCAAACATAGTGAAATTTAATCTAAACTTGTCTGATACGACGGAGAGCTACACTTCACATTTTATTAAGTGAGGTTTAAGCCTGCCCGTTGAGTAATAGAAACAAGATCGACTCTCAGTCCTGGTTCCAGGGTGTTTGGTTTAACGGAAGCCTTTCCACAGGCTCAATGAGGTCTCTCCGTGTTTACCAACCTTCCAACATGTCAGTGCTGTACCAGACACATCTGTGGCACCAGATCGATGTCACTGGATCAACAGCAAAAACCGTAGATCTTCCGTTGGTTTATTGTGTTTACACTAGTGAATAGCATAGCTCTCAGAATTATAAAATCGTGGAAATTAAGGCTGGAAGGCAGACCTCTAATTCAGCTTCTCTTCTCCTCCTCAGTTCAAGTGAGGGCCAATTAAATCTGTTAATCTCGGTAAACACTTGCCTAGTCTGTGACTCTGGTACCTCAATATAAAGGTAACATAATGTTACCCCACTGGCACTCTGGTAAAAATTACATTGAAGAGCTGGATTCAAGCAGAGTAGAGATTATCTGATTGACATCATCTGAGTATCCTACCTCTGAGTTACTTTCATCTTAAATTCACTGGTTGGGTAATAGCATTTTAGCCACAAAGCTGCCACACAGAAAAAAATTGAAAAGTCACTGATTAAATAGCTTCAGTTCTTCCTCTGTTAGGGCATCAGTACAGAACATGTCTTCTCACTGCTGACATTATAATATACCAGAAAACTAATCTGTACCCTCCCGAAACCAAAGGTGTGGGCTTGCTCTGAATTAAAGTGCTGCCAAAAAGCAGAAGTGAACGTTAAAAAGTGCATAAATTACATAACGCTTATATAGTTGGTAATATAATACACTTCTTTTTTTCCTCTCTCACTGATCTGGGTCTGGCTTAGACTAGCAGTGACTGAAAGTTGTTGGTATCTGGTGGCTAATACACATTCTCTGTCGTGTTCCCATTGGGAAAGCGTCTGTATGCCAAAAACATTATTCAAAATTATACCTTGTTCTTTTACGTGTAATTATTCTGCCATAAGCAGTGCAACAGCTGTCAGCCTTATTAACACGCAGGCCCAAGGCGGTTAGGGAAATGTACCTCCCGTCTGGAGAACAGAATACTTTAATAAGGCTGCTAGAGGGACACCCCTGGAAACTGAAAAGCCCTGTGTCTCAGACCCCTTAAAATCTGCTTTACTGCCTTCTTCCTTCTCAGGAATGAGTTTAAACACTCCTTCCTCAGGTCTCTGTATTACAGATCAATTTTCCAGGCATTTTAACTTGTATTTCATGCCTATAAGAAACTTCTTCTCCTAAGTCTGCAAAAAATGACTGTTCAAAGCATAGCAAAATGAAACATACAGAAACATATTTGTGTATTCATCCATGGGTTGAATCTTTACATGCCTGGCTTTATCAAACGTTATTCTTCGCTTGCAAGTTGGGTAGCCTCTGCTTTGCTCCCTGTCAGGGCAACAAAGTCTGACCGACCTTCCGCCTTCTATTCCTGAGCATCTCTCGATCAGCAGCTGCTGGCTGCTCACTCCCACCCTTCCTCTAGAGAGGATTTTGCATAGGCAATTACTCTTTTCATCTCCAAGCTCCAACTCTGAGAACTTTGTAACTTTTGGTAAGCGATTGCCAAAAGCGTCACCTCAATAGTCCAGCCATTGTTCCCTTGAAGTTGTTTACTGAGATCTCTCATCTCTGGCCACTGTTTAGTTTCCTGTTTGCTCTTCCTGACAGCTCCTTTGAATTCAACCCCCTTTACTCAGAATAACATGGAACAGATAAAATGGAATACAATTACACCAAAGAAAAAAAAAAAAGAGTAATCTTTTCTTTACTCTTCATAAATGTTCATCAGGAGTAAATTAATATATGTAAATGGTGTTTAGAGAAGTAACAAGTAGAATGTGAGATGCAGAGGGGAAGTTGTGTACATGAATCTTTCATCTCATGGTGCTTTGGAGGCAAGTACTCTGCAAGCTGACAAGCTGCTCATGAACAGGACGCCCAGGTAGGTGCAAAGACACAAGCCCAATTAGGCCTTTTCCCCCGACCGAAAGGCCCACAGCCCCCAGGTACAGACCACGAGGAACTAAAAGGATTAAACAAAATTTGGCAAAAGCCGTCATACTTACACTGTCATTGCTTCCTTTGTTGTCCTCGTATTTTGTCTCTATATGAATGGAGAATTTAGGCAAAAATGAACACTGCAACAAAAGAAAAATATGTTTGACATAAAAATATGCCCTGCTTCATCAGCTGACATATTCAGTACAGCCTGGTTGGTATCAGCTTTTTTTTTTTTTTTTTTTTCCAGATTACTTCAAGAAAAAGAGTAAACGTACACAGAATGTAAGAGTGAAGGTTTTTATGCTTCTGGAGGGATGAAGAGATTCTATCTAAAATTTGAATACTGTAATGAAAGTATAAATAAATCAGTATAAGTACTCTGGAATAACTAGATACAATAGTTTTCATGCTCACTATGCATAAGAGTACAAATGTCCTGAATGTCTTGTTATAAATTCAGTTCACTAAGATCTCAAGAGCAACTAGATATTCACCATCATAGATTAGTCTATCCCCCATATGAAATAATCCGAGGACCCTTCACTAGCTGCAGGTGCTAACCAAATAGACAACAATGCTTTGATGTGGGAGGGATTTTTTTAATATTCAGTGAGAAATGAATTTTAGCATAATTTCCTATTAATGAAATTAAGATGGATTATGAGCTGGTGTGGAAATTCCTTTATACTAAACCCAAATCAGTCTTTAGATAATAATGCAAGAAAATTAAGACTGCACAAATGTTTTTCTATTAAAGATAATACTTCTGCATTTCACATGGGAATAAATTTATTTTTGTGTGGATTGCTTAATTTAGTTGGCTTATCAAGACTAGAATTTATAATACTAGGCAACGTAATTCCAGTGGAAAAAATATTTAAAATATCTTTTCTTTAGCATTTCACAGTTGTTCTTTCAAATCAACTTTTCAGATAGGCAGATAGAATAGCTGCCTAACAAACTCTGAAAGATGCTGGTTCAGCATCTTTGCTATTAGTCATCAAGCCTTGTCTTGCATTAACTTCCAGTGAAACCAAAGTGCCAGTTCCTTGTATGATGCATCACTAATAGCCTGTGGCAAAGCGTCTGTGTAAAGACTAGGACTGTTTACTCTGCTGTACACACAGATTATACAATGGCGACATTATGATGCCTCAGTGTTCACATTGCTGTCGGTCCAAGTTTGGACTTGATAAAATTTGGAGAGTTCTTCTAAGGGAGAGGCGGATGACTAAGAAAAGAGGTGATTTAGAAGGCCAGCTGTAGTGCAGCAAAATTGAAATGAGAAGCCAGCTCCTGTGAGATTGCAGAAAATATTTCCCGATTCTGTGGATATCAACCCACAAGTCACTGTTCAATCTTCTTCGGATCACAGGATATCTAGTCTTCAGTGAGCACATCTAGAATCAAGCCTTGTTGAAAAAACGACAGAGTTTTGCCAGAGTAAGGTTCTGGTGCCATGGAAAGCTTCTGGTCAAACTGTCTGCCATTAACATAATGAAATACTCCCATGTATCTTGTTGGTGCTGCAGGTGCCCAGACCGCACAGGCTTCTCTTCAGATCTTATAAATGTTTTGCCTTTTATTAAAGATTTCTGTGGAGTAGCACATTTATGAGTTCCAGTCCAATCTGAACTGTGACTAGCTCTCAGCTGTGCAACGTGTTCACTGAATGAATATGTGGGAGGCAAAAAAAAAAGAAAAGAAACCCAGCAGTATGTGGAGTGCAGGATGGGGCAAGTTCAGTGACAGATCTGCCAGCTCCTATTACCCATACTTTGCGAGCAATTAAACATTTCCTGTGTATACATCTCAGGAAGTGCCGGTTGAAAATATACAATATTTATAAGCAGTCTGTCAGAACTGGGGATCTTGTAACACAAATTAACACCAAAACAATCCAGATATTCTCCCGATTGAGGTTTCACCATGTATCTCAGTGTGTTGCTCCTATTCTGGCAGACATCCAAAGGCATCTGCGAACAAAAGTGTTAGCAAACAGTAGGCACTACCGTGAAAGGAGTTTAAAAAAAAAAAGGTACAAGGGGCCAAGGTTTGTCATAAAGTTCTAATTTCTATCTCCAGAATTAACCAAAAGGTGGAATGAACATCCTTGAACTATATTAACTGGAAGAAGAGATGAATAAAAGGGGTTGATTAAAATAATTCAATAATCAAATGTTTCTAGAGTAAGAAAAGTTATAAATGTGATATTACAAAAAATAGGGAATGACACACGAAACACAGGGATGCCAGCACGTCCTAGAACAGTGTTTGATGTCACTCAGAGGATTCGTATTCAAACAGCATAAACCGACCTTCTAGTTGTTGTCTGTGTTTGCAGGAGAACATGGAGGGTTGAAAAGTAAAATTACTACTGGGGGTGGATTATGAAAAGCAGATTTTAAAAAAATGTATAACCTAACAGCAGACATCTTCTACTGCACAGTTTTTAGAGCATTTGGAAAATAACTACATTGGTGCTAGGGTGGTAAAAACATGGGTTATTGATCTCAAAAATGTAGTATATGGCAGCCTTGTATTTTACAAAGATGTATAACTACAGGGGTCACAGTCCAGGTGTACGGAGCTCTCGCTGACAACAACCTAGACCTCTGCACGTGGGCATCTTGTGGGAAAACAACCTTGAGGGAATGAGGGGAGACTGCCAAGGGATATTGTGTTTTATCAGCAGTTACCAGTACCGCTCGCTGAATGCAGTAATTGGTACTGCACTGCTGAGGACTCACTGCTTACGTCTGAAAAACAGCTTTTAGAAACATTTGCACTGAAAATAGTAGAGATGTATGCCATGCTATTTACGATATACTAATTGTTCAGAAGAGTTATTAGGAAAACAGTTTACTAGTATCGTGCCTGCATATTTCAAGGTTACTGCCATGTTTTATTCACGTTAGTGTGTGTTGAGCGTCTGCCCTCTTGATTTGAGCACCAAAATTTCATTTTCTTTGCTATATAATTAAACAAAATCAACACCCCCTAAATAAAATCTAGTAATTGATAAAAACAAAATTACACCAATGATCTGTCACTAGTGGAAGGGTCATCAAGACTATAATGCTTGAGCAGGTTGAGTATCTAGGTCAAAGCTTTGTGAGTTTGCAAACTTTTAAGTTATATAGTCTGAGCCTAGTGGTTTCTCGGAAACCTCAGTGGCTATGGAAACTGCTCTGACTGTGCTGACCTTAACAGCTCTGGGCAGTGCAGTTCTCTCAGCTCTTATAAGTAGTAGCAGGGTCCAGCACAGGACTTGGTGCTGCTCTCGTGGTCCCCTTGTCAGGTTTGAAAACACCATTGACGGAGGGAAAGTCAGTATAGCATCTTCCACATTTACAGCTAATACAAATCTAACACCCTTACCAAAGGAGTTCCTCATCCCTGGTTCTGATTAAAGTATCTTTTCTTATGATCTGACTATAGAAATTTAGGTGTTGTTGGATGGAGTACATTTTTCAACACACAAAACCATTTTTCTTTATCAAAATAGTTGCTTTTAGGTTGCAGTTTCAGGTATAGTGGAGGATAAAAATGCAAAATATGAAAAACGTTTCTGCTGTTGATTTGAAGCATGGCTACAGTTTTAGAGGAAACTTTGAATAAAGCCAAATGCCAGATTTCCCTTTTACCTTGCTATCAAAAACTATCTGCTATTTTCAGCCACTGTCTAGAGTTTACCAGCAATGAGTCAGATCATGATACTTTGACGTGCAGCCATTTCATATATTGAACTTACGGCTGCATTAGGCTGCCTGTAGCAGCTCAGCAAGCCGCTGCTTGAATCTAGTTGTTGTTTCCTGTGACCCAGAATGTAAATAAAAAAAAGAGATTTTCTAGTCTGGTATTTCAAACAAGAAACATTAAGAAAAGACTAAGGATCTTCTGCGTATTACAGAAGAAGAATTGTAAGTGCCATTTACCTCAAGCCACCTCATTACAGAGCAGAAAATAATTTTCTGCACAAAGCTATCAGAAGTCGGCCTCCCTGTGTATTTAGTACAGAGGCGAGGACTGTAACAGTCTAATTTGAGATGATAAATGGTAACATGAATTTACTCCAAATGAAAACTAAAAATCACCAGAAAGAACTCCATTGCAAATACATCTCTCAGAAACTCAATGGACTGGCAACCACTGCTTTAGCAGCTGTGGGGGGTCTCACTGGCTTTCAGGAACACTTAGCAGGGTCCAAATTTTTGAACATTTCACAGAATGTGTCTCATGATTCATCAGCTGCACTCTGACTAATTGGCAGAGGGCTCTGGCAGAACCAGAAAACTGTTTATGCATCATTCAAAAGACTTTATTATTCATCATGCAAAAAGTTGTTGTTTTTTTCTCCCCCTCCTTAAATGTCTGTGTATTTCCTTAGCCAGGGATGAAAAGTGTTATGCAACAGTCAGCATCAAACTTGGGAGCGAATGGGAGGTAAGAAACCTTTTAGGAGATTTGGTTTGTTGGTTTTTTTTCCAAAGCACCACTCCCTTTCTGCTCTGCCTCCCCCGGGGCGCGTGTTCTTCCAGCACTAACCTGGCAGCCGATCGATACACTGAGCACCCGCAGGAATGCACAGGGCACTGTTTCCAATTTTCCATTTCACTATCTCTACAGCTTGCAAGGTTCCTCTTTGAAAAAAATAGTGGCAAGCTGAATATTTAACTGAAAATTAGACTTAAATTCTGCACAATAGGAGAAAATCATCAGAGTCCTAGTGGCTTCAATGATAAGGTTTCTTTGTGTAAAGCTCTCAAAGGAGGCATCTTTTATATTGTCACCTCCAGATTTTATTCGATGTGGTATAAACTCCTTAAAAATTTGTTATAATCTGGTACACCTGTAATACTCAAAAACAAATAAGGAGAATATTCTGGGGGTTTTGTTTGTTTTTTTTTTTAAACTTTCTATTTTTGGCACCTCTTTTGGAAGAGCCAGGAGAGGCTTAAAGCTCAAGAGAGTAGCCGGTGAAATAGCCGGAGTCTGTAATAGTAATTACCACATATAAGCAGGGGTATTTCCAGATTAAAATAAAGTCAAATGAAAGCAGCATACGGAAAACGCAGACCGCAGTTGCATTTTCAATTCACTACAGATAACCTCTTGAAAAATGAAAGGCCTATTTTTAGCATGATGATTGATTAGTGTTGCCATAGCAATAAGCAACACTTACAAGAACAGGGTAGAACCTAAGTATGCCAAAACACTTGCCAAAGTCTTAAAGAGCCAGTCAAACACATATGGTGTTTTACAACCCTTTTATGGAGAGGACTGCAAAAATAACCTGTGCATAGTAATTACACCCGGGGTGGCTGAAGGAATTACTAGAATTGCCAGTAAATAAATTGGTCAGAGGATAACTGAGCAAGGTTTCTTTACCCTCTGTCACCTGCTTTGTACGAGTGAGCCCTACTTCATCAATACTGTTTTAGAGAGTTTCGGTTTCCATTTGGTTTCTTTCTGCAGAATGTTCAAAGAACTGCTAGAGACCTCAGCATTGCACTTCAGTTCTCCTGCTCCTGTGAATATTAATCCACAATCCTGGGGACTTATTTTTGTCCAGTAAAAATTAATCCCACTTTTTTTTTTTTTTAAGCAGCAGAAGCGTATCCCCCTGAATCTTAATATAAAAGCCTGGGGAGGCAGACATTTTATGTAAATGTTCTCTCTGATCTCTCACCACTTTTCAGGCTGATTTTTTTTTTTTTATTATGTTCACATATAGATTGTTTTGGCAAGACAGGTGGAACTGGATCCTTTACAGAGCAATCTCCATGCAGCCCAGAGCTAAAGAACACAGTAACTGCTACAATGAGACGACACCAGCCAAGCAAAATTGGATTTTTTTAAAAGGGTAACTTCTAGATACCACATCCTTTGAATTCGAAATTTTTGGGTACTGTTTTGGTAGTCAGTGGGTAACAACATTTCTTTATTGAAGATCAAAAACCTGAGAAAGATGAATGGAGTCCCTACTTCTCCTTAACAGGCAAAGGGGAAGTGGGGACTATGGGGTAGTGGAAGGTCCCCAGACTTACTGAGGCAGGAGGGAACGTCCAGCACAGCAAGGGGCAAGGAGGGAAAAGGGGCAGACACACACACACAACAGCCCCGAAGCAACAGGGGGCATTTATAAACAAGAAGGATGGATGGAATGGGAGTAGGGATGTAACACGGGCGATTGCCAATGCCTCTGGACAGTGGTGAGGACAGAACAGAGAGCCCTGGATGGGGGACAAAAATCAAAATCGCACATGGGAACGGGCAAACAGTATGTTGTCTCTACAGTTTATATGCAAGAAGGTACGTGAAGAAAATATAGTGATGTCTCTACAGCATATTTCAAATTACAGTATTTCCTTCAGGTATTTACAGAAAGAATTAAGACAGTTTCTTTAATTGAATAGTCAAAGTTTTTTTGGAAAATGGCCACTACTTCATTGACTACCTTCAGAATACTCTGAACAGCACTGCGTGTGAGCACACAGCCGCTGTGTGATACAGGTTACTTGCTACACAAGCTAGCATCAATCCGGATGACAAAGTTGGAAGAGAATAGACGGAAAGGGCTGGGCAGGGTGATGGCAGAACTTGGAAGAAGTGACTCAAGGAGAAGGAGGAGAATTTGGAAAGCAAGATAAGCACAGGAAGGTGGCAAAGAGCAGAAAAAGTGCTGTTGAGCAGAAAGATTAGGAACAATGCAAAAAAAGGGCTTGAAAATAAGCAGAGGAGTTAAACTCTCATAAACAAGCTCAGGAAGAAAACCACTATTTATTTGTATTACATACAATAACTTGAAGATGAAACAGTCAACTAACAAGTTGCCTCCAACCACTGTGAACTCAGCACTTATCTCTGGTTTTGCCTTCCCTTAGGATCTCCTTCTCTGATGCATGGGAACAGTAACGCGCTTATTGAGGAAGAACGGAAGTGAGAAGCAGCGTGCACAAGTGAAAATGACAATTCCATGAATCAGAGAGGGGTTTGGATTGCTTTATAATAAGCCAACGGTGGAAAAAGGAAATTCTCCCAAGCAGTTTGATTTACTTTGTTTCAATGGGATTAAGCTATTAAATGAGAATACAGGTTTGCAGCTTTCTAAAAATATATTATTTACTTCTTATAAGTACTACAGAGGTCCTTCCTTCTGCTAGAATCTCTAAAGGAACCAAATCTGTGTTTTACTACAGTAATGCCACCAGTTAGCCTGTCTTGTAAGTTGGGGGGTGAGAGGGGAGGAATTTTGGTAGTAACTTTGTATTAGGCTCTAGTCCTGTAATACAGGTTCTGTTGCATTTTTGATGCAGACTCTTCGTATACTCAAGCTGGATAAAAGTTTGTGTACAGAAGACTGGTGGATTACATCCAAATTTCAAGCACTGGTAATCGAATAAAGAGACCACAGGAAAAAAAACTCTACAGATTCCTTGCAATGTTTATCTGAAACAACTTTTTTTCCTTCTCAAGTCATCTGATTATAAAAATAATAATTACAAAAACATTCCTTCCAGATAATTTACTTCATGGATAAACTGGCAGCTGACTAAGTGAAGTACATAATGTGCCTGTTCTCAAAAGTAATCAGAAATCAGCAGGTCGATAACGGAACATGTAGCAACTATCACTCTGGAGCCCTGACACATACCAGATGAAATAATTTTATTTGCCTCAGTCATTTGCTGTAGAAGAATTAGTGTCATTGTGATATATCATCAAAAGAATCGTTGTCTCCTGTTCTGTTTTTCATAAATATTCTGAATTTATATCCTATTCCTAAGTTAATTTGAGACATTGGCAAGTTGAAAGAATGCTCCTTCTCCTTGCAGAGAGCAAAATATGCCATTTTTAATCTTTGTTTTGCTTTATGTACTTATAATTGTGAAACTAACAGTTAGCCATAGTTTATGCATAAAAAATTATTCAGCTGTTTTTAAATTTCAGCCCCAGAATTGAAATATTGCTAACAACACTGCAGCTGTTCAGATCAGACAGCAAAACTATTTGAAATTATCCCTTGTAAACACCTGAATTGCCCCTTCAAAGTCAGAAGGGTTTGCTTAAATTCTGTTTGTATTTTTCCCTAACCTCTTTGTACTCCAGCTTGATAGCTAAACTTTGTTAGGTTCATTTTCAGCGTACTTTGATGATATGAATTTTTTGTACCATGGTTGAGTCACCATACGTTCGTGATCTGATTATTTGTTTGCTTGAGGCTCCTCTCTTTTTGTCCAGAATCTCAACTGTCACTTGAACAGGTCAAATGGATATTTGCTCTGTGCTGCCTATGGTCTAACAATATCCTGATGCAGGTAAAGAAACTTAGTTCTATGCAATCCTTTTTCGTTTGGTTTGCGATTGAGACGGGTTTGCTTTCTAGTTAATTATTTCTAATCTAGCTGGACAACCTCAGAAAGAAAAATAGGAAAGCCTCCTGAAAGTTCAGTCATTCTTGTCCACATATCTAAGAATAGCATAAATATTTTACTCTAAAGATACATATTTGCAAGTGCTGTGATAAGCTGGCACATAAGGGTTTGTTGAGAGCTGCAAGGCATCTTTCCCTCCTCCGTCCTCCAAGTGAAAAAGGCTCCAGCCTGTGATTAGCAAAGAAATTCTTCCTAAAAGCCAGCAGCTAACAACACCCATTCCCCAACAGCTTGTGTATCTTGAGAGCAGGCACTCACCGGTACCCAGGTCCTGTAATCGCTCACAGAGCAGAGTCCCTAGGAGTTACTTCCCATTCAGCTGTATCCCAAATACAGAATCTCAAATTTATGAGCGTAACATCAACCTAATCGCAATATTAAATGAACTTATAAATAAAACTTAAACCTTCATTTTAGCGAGATATCTTGTCAGATTTCTGATTACAAGATCAAAACCAAAGCAACTCCTGTTCTAAGTTTGAGAGACTTTCTCACACAGTTTTTAAGTGATGCCGCAGCCACTTAAACAAGGGTTTGAACTTCATAGGAGTATCTTATTCTCTAAATAGTACCCCCGAATCTGGATGGCTTCCTTTGGCTTCAACTTTGAAAGTATTTTTTCCACTTCCTCCTCCTTCTCAATGTCAGCAGGAAGCTTGCAAGGATTAGCTCAAGCTTTGATACAGTATTTCTTGGTACATTACCCATGTCTCATCTTCCTGATAGGAAGTCTTTTGTATTGCAGTTTTAATGAGGCCCTCCTCCACAAACAGTATAGTGTACATTTTAAAATGCTTTCCGGACATTACAATATTTCACATATTACACACCACAAAAGCATTGCATGTGCAATAGTTCTGTTAAGCTCATTATCTTAAGTGTGTTATTTGCTTTACATATTATTAATATGGTTGCTGAGTCTTGGTAGTAGAGCTGCTGTTTACTGTCAAATTTAGGGCTTTGCAGTGTAACAAATACCATTCCTTAAAGCAGATGCCATCATAACTAGACACAGATTATAGAGTACTAACATCATGACATTCTAATTTTTCTTTCTGTTTCCGTGCATCCAATCACTCTTGGCTTTTTATACTACCATTGCAGAGAACAATATTCTGGAAATTATTTTCAATGCCTGCTGAGATTTTTTTTCTTAGAAGATGTCCTAATTTCAGGTCCTTAAGAAGGTCTTATTTATGAAATCCATAATATTTCACAGGAAAACCAGAGTGATGAAATTATCCTGCGTTGAATCTCTGAATGCTAGTGTATGTGCTTGAATGCAATTTTTCAACAGCCTTCATGTTTTACAACTGAAAAACCTCAAGACTATCAGCAAGATTCAGTCTGTTGTTCACACCCTCTTCCCAAATGCTAACATACACTGAAATAACACTACTGAGCCTTTAAGGTCCTTGCTCTTTATATAGCGTGGAACTTACGAGGTTAAGTAAGGTGTGAACACACTACATAGCAGTATGCACTTGACTTGATAAGATTATGCTTTATTTATCCGATTATTGCCCTGCCTTTAGAATTGGTTTTCCTTAAAATAAGGCTCAATTTAATTCTTAGGATGCCCCACGGACACTTTGGAGGGAATTGACTGTCTTTAAGAAGAGGGTTTCCAAGCTATCTTATATATTTTGGGCAATGTTTGTGGGTTTATTCTTTCTTTCAGAATTCTCTAATGAATACAGAAGATCAAAATTAGAGAAATATTCCAGACAAGGATAGGAATTACTCCCAGTGGTATATTTAACATTTTTGTTCTAGATTCAACAGTTTGAGGCAAAGGCACTTTCTCTATTTCCCTTGAAGATAATTTCATAGTCTATCAGCTCCATTAAAATATATTTTAGATTTTTGTCAGAAGTACAGTTTCCTTAATCTCATCCCAATATTTCTAGTTCTATTTCCTTGCACCATGGTGAGTAATTAGTCCCCAACTCCCATAGGCAGTTATACTGTCACTTAGTAACTTAGTTGCCTACCTTCTACATTTGTAGACCAATTTATTTTTTCTTTACAAGTCTCTTCAACCCTGTAATCATTTTTGCTGATGCTCTTGAACATCTGTGTAGCTATATACCTTCTACAGACCTTCACCGAAATGTGTTCCAGGTGTCATCTCGTCAGATTAGATAACAATCACTTCCTGATTCAAATTCTGTGAGTACAGCATTGCTGTTTGGTTTTGATAATGTATTGCATTTCAAATTCAGACATATATTTCTGTCTGCCACCACCCCTTTAATCATTCCTACTTGTCTCTTTCAGTTAAAGAAAAAAAATCACATTAAAAAATTCAAATTGACTTTCAGTTAAAGAAAAAATACGTAACGGAGTATAAGTAACAAACATCAATGCAACATAGCACATGTCATATTCCCAGCCTAAGATTAAACCTGCTATCAAAGGCTAAACCCTTAATGAATGTAAACTGTGATAAGCCGTACTGAAGATATGTTCTGACAGAAATAACTGAGAATCTGTCCCCTCATTACTACTGTCCATTATGGGACATTTGGGATTCCTCTGACAGTCAAATGAATTCTAAACATGAAACAAAGCAGAATATGTAATAAGTATCTACTGTACATATTGAAAAGCACAGTTTGGTATAATTTGGATTTTCAAACGTGGTCATCACAGTTTCAATTTTAAGTCTCCAGCTTTCAGATCTAAGCTTTAAATCCCTTTATTTTTTTCTCTCACATTTATCACATTAAAATCTTTTTCTTCTCTGTATGCTTTACTGGTTTTAAAAATATCTGCACAAACATCTTGAGCACTGCAGAGTTAAGAAAAACAAGTGGATTAGGTTTTATCTGCAGTCAGAAGTTCAAACTACATCAAAACAGGAGTTTCTGAAAGGTCCCTTTCACCTGGGAGTTCCTCACCTTCTCCTCCTCATATTCCAAAGGCTGCTGAAAACTTACTGTATATTACTAAGGCCAGCACATTTAAAACATTTTTTCTCATGATTTATGTGCTATATTTTGCCTTAGCTCTGCTAGAGGGAATAGCTGATTTTTCTGGGCACTGTGCCCAGATTATGTTTAATTTTGTCTACAGATTGTACAGTTTCCCAGATACTATACCAGAGATGAGCATTTTATAAGTTAGTAAAACAATAAATAAAATAAAATCTGTTCTCATGTCTCCACGTAATAACTGGAACCTTAAAAGCCTTGCCCTGTTTTGTAGAAGCTTCTCTGTTACAGTCAGTGACTAAAAATATATCAAATTATTTTGAAGTTATAAAAAAATAAGGTAAATATTTTATAGGATCCCCACAGAAACACTTCGAATTTAACCTTAAATTTCTTAAACAAATAGCTAAAATAAAGTTCCACTATTGAGTGCATTATGTATTAGTTATATTAAGAAAATATCAGTTTGGATTCCACTGCTATTTCACATAATTATTCTATTTTTAGAATAAAAAGAGGAAGAAAAACTTACTGTGTACTCTGATTTCCAATTGTCCATTTGTAAAAAAAAGAATGATGAGGGGAAAAGAAAAAAAAAAAAGAAATGTGAAACAAAACAACGATGCAAGATCCTTACAGTAAACATACATTAATAATAAAAAAAAAATTGTGTCAGATAATCTGCTGATTTATATTTGACTAAAGTCTATGAGACAATAAAGGGTACAAGTCAGCACAGAATCTAAGCACCTGATGTTTTCTTTGCAAGGAAGAAATCGCATAGGTACAACACTCCAGTTTTTACCTATCCATAGTCTATAATCTTTATTCACTGATATCAGTCAGTATAAGATGGAAAAATATATGCAGTTCAACAGGAGTTGTTAAAGAAACTTAGTATCTGTGGCTCAATATGTAACTTAGACCTTCTGAAGATAAGCTAAACAATCCAAAAAGTACAAGTCGGTAATAATTTCTGCTTTATTCCTTACCTGTGATTGTATAAGGATAATAATTCCAAGCCTTCTCTGTTACATAAAATATTTTGGGAACAACTGCTCTAGCCCAGCTAGGCAGTTTGCTGAAAATAAAAAGAAAATATAAAATTAGGATATATTATGACTTAGGAATATTGTAGATAAGAAGGTACTTCCAAACGTGCTCATCACTTGACAGGTGTTTCACAGGATACAGCAATACCTAGACTTCACAACAGTGTTTTCATCTCATGACCATGCATTTTGTCTCAGCTTTCTCCACAAACCAAGTCTGTTCGTTCCCCTCTTAAAGTGAGCAACATGGTGCCGGTGCAAGAACCTCTGATCAGATTTAAATTGAGGTTGCAGATTTCAAGAATCTATGGCTTCAAACCTTTGGTCACAGATGAGCTCAGCAGGTTAGACCATACAAGGTGTAACTGTGTCACAGTACCCTTAACCACAGGGAGGCACTCTCTAACAAGAGGTCACGAGCAAATATGTGATTTCAGTCCACTTCAATTCCGATTCCATTATTTCCTTTTAGAGACTATTTTTTCTTCCTCCATATTCTCTGGTGGCACACAGGCCCTTATGTTGAACTCACCCAGCATGCAATTTTTCCCACACTACCAACACCAACTCCTGAGTAGAAAGCTATAAGCTTAAAATTAACAAATCACTCAAAACACCTCTGTGAGACTGGTAGGTAATATTAGTCCCATTTTGCTGATGGGAAAAGTAAATCACAGAAATGGAGAGAACTAATGGAACTGATGAAGCTCAGAGCTCGACCTGTCAAGAGAACTTACCAATGCGGTAGTACAACAGCACTAGAATAAGAAGTGAAAGACATGGATACAGCACATGGCAGGACCATTAGAGGGTAATCAAATACTACTATGGAAGAGTGGGAGCATTTTCTTTCCCATGGATCTTGGGTCTCTCATTTCCAGAACTCTGGTCACATACGGTACCAAAGAAATGATGAACAAATATACATTTTAAAAAGGCAAGTTCATGATAATTCATCTTCCAGCCCTTTCTTAATGACATCAATTATAATCACTGAAGCTGCCAGGAACAAAGATGCAGTACTCGTCACTCAAAGGAAGGCAGACCTTTGGAGACCACAAATATCACTGTGCTTCAGGGACTCAGTTAAAATTGTGTTAGTCTGGCAATGCGTTGAGCAGTTCACTCAGCCTAAGCCTGAATCTTTACTGAACTAAAGTAGCTGCTTTCAAACCTCAGTCTTCCAAGTGTAAATGTTTAAAACAGTTACATTTAGATAACTGTGTGTAGAAAGTGAATTAACTTTCCATATTAGCAAATTTCTGAGGAAAATACAGAGTTTGGATCATTAAGGCCTATTTAACCATAATCTAGCTACACATAAATAATGTATTTGTCCAGAGATAAAGTGCAGACGTTAGTATATTATCTAAAGATTCAAAGTCAAGTGCATTTACTTTTACTCCTTGATGACATTGCTCAAAACCAGATTCTTTTCTTTACATATTCCTTTCTTGTATACAGTCTTTTAAGCAGCATTTTACATACTGCATAATAGACTTCACTGTATAGATCTTTTGTTTATTTTGTCAGCCTCTGTCAGTGTCTTTTTATGACTATCTCTCTGCTCCTTTCCTTACCACTGCTAAACTTTATTCTGATGCCTAAATAATAAATACCTCAGGATGCAGACTTTCAGTTTCTGAAACCAATGCTCCAGCAGGAGAGAAAAGGCAGTAAACAATTCTGAAAATAACTAAGGCTGACACTGACACTAAAAAATTTTACTAGTAACGTCTTTATTAACATACAGCTGCTCATTTTCCTTTTTTTTTTTGGTTATTGTTGTTTTTAGCATGTTTGCCTGACTACCTATCTTTGCCAGTAAGGCACATCTCCAAAACAAATAATTTTATGGGCAAAACAGACATTATTGTCAGAGTTGCAAGCAAGTCACAGTCATAGATGCACATGAATTGTTCCAAGGGTTCACTCAGAGAAAGAAAATACAATATTTCTATTTTAGCAGCACAGGTATCTGTTGATCACATTCTCTCATATTTTTTTATTATTATTATTTCTTCCTTCCCCAGATGAAGTTCAGTCTTTCAGCACATAGGAAGGAAGTGTTTCTTAAAGGCATTCCAGCTGAAACCATTGGTAAGCAAGAAGATCCTCTGCAAGAGTTAAAATACTAGCAAGCAAGAAAAGATAAATGAAGATAATGCACAAATCTTCCCAAGAAACCATCACTGAGATATATAAGCTCAGATTTCTTCAGGAGAACTCAGTCCAGAGTAAAATAAAGTGAAGCAAAGCTAGCAAGTTTATTAGTGCAGTGGACCCTGGAAGAAGAAAATATGAACGTGTAAGGAGTCCTGTCCCTCAAGGAAGGAAGGCAGAGCAGAAGTTTTCAGCACACTTTGTGTGGCAGCGTATCTCCTTGAGTGAAGTCTTCCAGAGACATCCTGGCCTCCCAGCAAAATCCATAGCTGCCTGAAAACCCACTGATCCTTTCCACAAAGCTTTAATAGTATTGCAATACCTGTTGGTATGGTGACACCAAAACCAGAATCATGAAAGATTCAAATAGCAAATCTGGTGATGATTATCAAGGAATGTTCACAATTATTATAGCTGTCTTCAAACATCCACCACAGCTTTAGGTAAACCTTCCAAGTTGTAGGCACACATCTTCTTTGTCCACGTTCATACCCACCTTTGGGTAAGAGATCCTTTGTTCCATTGCCTGCACTACCAGAAACTGTATGCTTTCCAAGTATGTCTTGTACGTGCTTTCTAGGACACAGTCCTTGCGGTTATTCTGAATTACCCTAAAGTGGTAATTCTGAATATGCTCTTCAGTGCTTAAAACCTTATCTCTTTTTAACATGAAGGAAAGAAATATCCAGAACGATAAAACCCCCAACTTTTGAGAGCTCTACAACAGGAACACATTTATTGATTTTTACGAAGTCCTGTATCTAGCCTGTGAGAGAACAGAGTTACAATCACAATAATATTAAATGTTGGCAAGATATTTATTATTGGACTCTGTGTGTGTGTGTGTGTGTGCGTGCAACATTACTGGTGATTCAATTTAGCCTGAGTTAAGGTTAGATACGTCAGGATTGCAGTGGAGGAGTAACTTGCAATGTAGAAGCAATAGCTATAGTGCTTCTATGCCCACTATGAAATGCTGCAGAGCATAAGTTTAATAAAACGAAACAGGCACAGGGGAATAGAAGAACATCAGAAAAGCAGCAGTATTCAATTAGATCAGCAGTAGTAAAAATGGGAACAGATTGAGCAATATATTTCATAGGACACAAAATATATCTATATATTTTTAAACATCTCTAGTCTTTGAGTGTGGAGGCATTGACCCTCAGGAGTATAATTTCACCAGAGGAAGACACACATATTTCACTTTAAGAAATGATGGAACTTTTGGGAAACAAAATCAATTTTTTCCATCATGTCTTTAAGCTTATTATTTTGGCACAGAAGGTCATCATTGTACAAGCCTAATGGTCATTCATAATGTCAATTAACTTTGCTGAGGCAAATCTTTTGTCACCAAAAAAGGGATACTGGCTTTGTAACATTATTATGAAGTGAGAAACTCTTCAATCATTTTAGTAGTTTGGTTTTGATTTTTTGGGGCATTGAGGTGTTCATTGTTTTTGCTTCTTAGTTTTTTTGTTTGTTTGTTTGTTTTTCCCCCCATAATTTTGGAGAACAGAATGACAAACAGTTAAGTGTAAATGAAAACAAAAAGTTCTGATTTTCTGTACACCCTTAATTTGAAGTTATAATTCTTTCTCTTGGAAAAGATACTCTAGAAGAAATGACAACTAATCTCTCTATTTCAAGCCACTGCTCTACCCCACCTTCCTTCTTCCTGCAGCTACCAGGAAGCGGCACGTATTCATGGGAACATGTTCTACTTCTATTGCCTGGAAGGAATATTCCTTGCAAATTTTTATTACAACCCATGCTGAGAGAAACAGTATTATTGCACTTACCTGTTGAGATAGACGCGTTTTTCTGTTAGCTGACCGTTGCCATGGTTTGGATCTTCATAGGGTTCATTCTGCACCACTTCCACACCTTCACCTCGGTCACTCTGCTCATGACTATGCTTGCTTATCATGTACAGCTGTCCAATTCTGTACTGCAAAGCAAAATCAAGAACAGTGTAATACATGTGTAATTAAAAGCCAATGTCATACAATGATATAGCAATATGTGCAAATAAAAGGTAGTTCAAGGGCGAAAAAACAGTATTTTGCAGGTTCATTTAGACCTATGAGTTGTGGTTCTCCCATTATCTTATTAAGTCCAGGTCATCACTTGTGGAAAAAATAACAAAACCCGTGTGTATAGAGAAGTAAAGAATCAAGTCAGTCCTTTATTTTCAGATGGTATTTCTAAGTATATAAGTTAATAATAAATAAACAATTAATCTACTGCTTCCATGCACTGATGTGCAAGGGGAGTTTAACCAGCAGGTGAACTCTAAAATTCTGTGGGACACAGGATTCTCCCGTAGTGCCAATGTGATGCCAAATAATGAAGCCCTGCAAAAAGATTCAGGATAACTATTGCTGATTCACAGAAACAGGAGTGCCAGCTCTTAAGAAAAAACCCATGTAGAATTTAAGTCCTTCGAAAAAAAGGTTTGAGATGAGTGACTTGGCCATATTATTAAAATTAATTTAAACACTTAAATGATCATTTTTCTATAGGCTCTTGAGTAACTCAGGAAGGCAAAACCCAGGAGGTTTGACCCAACATTGCTGTGACAGAAAAATAGATTGTACCAGCAATTGATTTTTTTCTCAGTAGGTCTGCATCTACACTAGGGCTTTTGCCTCCAGAGAAATATAACAAAACATACATCCCTGAACCTTCATTAACAAAGATTTTAGAGTAAAATTATATGTTCCCACACATTTTCTGGTTTGAGATTTTATTCTCACTTAAGTCCTTTCCACATTCTTGAACATACAATGGTTCTTACAACAAACTGTCTTTGGATCTATCCAGTTTTCTCCATTTGGATCCCTCTCTTCCTGAAAGTAATTTATTTAGGCATATACATGCTAATCACATCAATCACTTCAAATACAAAGAACAACCTGTTAATTTAGAGAACGGCTGAGCTACTACACAAGCTGCCAAGTACTAGCTCAGCATAAGCAAACAAAAGCATAGTGACAGCCTGACCTCAGAAAACTCTATGAGATTCTTGTGGTTATTACATATTATAAACAGCAATCCTATCACATACTTTTAAAAGCCCCAAAAGCCCAAATCAAAAGAGCAATTAGCTGGGAAAAAAAACCCCAAACCATCACAGATCTTATTAACAACTGTCAACAAGACAGTCACTAAACAAAACAATAAGGAATAGGATCATGAAGGGGTTCCTACAGAAGTTCTTAAATTCCACATAACCCCATTTCATTCCCCTGCAGCAGGCAGGCCACAAAAAGGGGAGATATTTAGAACCTGCATCTTGCAGGATCATTCGCTTAAGGGACAGGGATTTCCCTTCTCCTAGCACTGCATGGACATCTGCTCCTTCCTTGCCAGCCACACACTACAACAGTGAAGCAAATGATTTGCATCAGCTGAAAGGCACTTTTTTGATAATTCCAAAGTACTAAAAATGCCACAAGTTTATAAAAATGTTCTTTAAGGGCAAAAGGGTGCTTTAAGCAGAGAGGGTGAGGTACCTTGGATCTATTTTCTTTTCCTCTAATCTAATCAGGTAATTTCAGGGGATTTTTTTCCCATTACCTTTCTTCAAACTTCTCACAGTGAAGAACATAACCCACTCTTAAAACTTGTTTGAACTAGTGAAAAAGAGGACTACGGGAAAAAAAAAAAGATACAGTTGTCATAAAACTAGTGAGTGTCATATGGGTCTGGTCAATTAGCTGTGAAAATGTGACCCCTGTAACATTTGAAAAAAATCAGTAAATCTCTGCATAAGTGCTGGCTATGCAACTTAGGGATACCTGGAAATTTCAGTGTTAGGCACATAATGTTTTTTCCTCTACCTTCTCCTCTTAATTGGTGACAGTTGATGGCCTTTTTTTTGTTTGTTTGTTTTGTTTTGTTAGAATGATCATTCTTTCTCTTCATATCCTATATAACTTTGGAGAATCTACTCTCTCACTATATCGAAATGTTCCTAAGACATTCACTAAAAATGATAAGTACAATAATAAATAGTCTTTAAATAATTTGTTGCTGACACTATCTCCTGCCTATATATTCTGCTTTCTCATGTCTTGTACCTCTTTCACACAAAATGTCCCCATTTAAAAGATAAACCCTAAGATGATTTTTCTTGCTAATCCAGTTATCTACCTTAGTCTCTATTGAATCCTTTTCTTCTCTGTCTCATCATTTTTAAACATTTTGCCCTAATCTTCAAGGCTCTGAAGAGCTGCAGTACTCCCACATACCTTTTAACTAGTTCCATGAAAAATTGCCTTCTCTTTTTTGCTAACAATAAATGAATGCATTGGTACACAGGCAAGGCAAAGTTTGTGGACAGAGGTAGTGTATTTTACTTGACCAACTAGTACAGTTGGAAAAAGGAGAACTTTCCTGCACATGAAGCTGTTCTTCAGGTCTAAAATCAAAGCAATATACTTCAAAGCTGCATGCAAGTTGAGAAAAAATGCTTTGCCTTTAATTAGATATGTATCAATTAGACCACCTGAGCTAAAGATGCTTACTGCCTGTGGAGTGATAAGGATGTTAGAAAAGAGGAAAGGTGATAAGGTGCTTATCTTCTAATGGAAAGAAAGAGATCAGTAATTTATAGCCTGTGGAACATGAAAAGGTTAAGTGAGGAGAGGGCAGAGGAATTACAATTTGCCATAAAGCCAATATTTCTATTGAGATCTCTATTGAGATTTTTGTTATCCCATAAAGTTATGACTTCTAGTTGCCATGGACATCTCTGCGAAGTGTTTCTTGATTGCACATATCACTGCATGCTTTGATTTCCTACTTCCATGCAGTCCTTTGCAATTTTGCTCTCAGTTTTAATGGTCAAATACAGACCTCTCAGTTGCTGCTGGAAATACTGCCTCAGAAACATCAAGACAAATGTACATTCACACTGACAACTAACAATGGGGTTGTACTAAAGCACTCATTTGCTCCAGCATCGTAAATCAGAGATATCCACCTAAAACACCACCACATGTTTTGCTAACAGAGATTGTTGTTCTTTCATGGGCCCATACTACCATAAAACACTCGCAAAATACCAAATCACAAAGACTGTAAATCTGAGTACATGGTTAAGAGTGGCTAAGCTGCATACCCGCTGCACTCTTCAGGTGATGATCAGTGCTGTCAAGTAGAAATCGCTTTACAGATGTTGCAGTCAGTGCTTAAAGAAAGGTTCTACTTCTCTGATGAGACTCACAATCACACACACTCCATTTAAACCTAAGATCTCACAGAAGGTATCCAAGGCAGCTCAGCGTGTTGCTTCTCACTTGGGAGATGCTGAAGAAAACAGAAGGCACCACAACTGGTGCTGGACAGCTTTTCTGTAGGAATCCTACCGCTAGTTGCCTCTCCCTAGGCAATGACTTTCCATACCTACGGCTCTGACATCAGTCAACTGGAAATATCCACCTTTCATAACTATTGAAATGACTGTATAGTCCTGCTAGAAAACAGCTGTATTCTGCAAAAGAAATGTAATTTTACATGTACTTTAAAGTAGCTAAGTGAGCTCCTTTGTGTGCTATTCATTTGTTTTTATCTAGTTTATAAAATTTTAATATCATTCTAGAGCAGGATGAAAAAATAGTTAACTTCCAAAATTACAGTACTTTACTAAACTGAAGAGTGCACAACTACTATTTCAGATAAAATAACTTTTTTAAGTGTATGTTTATATTTACATTAATAAAATCCAAAGCAAAGATGTGTCTTTTAGAACTTGATGAAATTTAAATGCCTGAAAAAAAAGTCACAGCTCTTTCTAAGTTCCTATGTATATTGTGGAGAAATATCACTTAAGAAACATTTTACAGCAGTAAACAATACTCGTTATTCCTGCAAGGGTAAACTGATGTGCCACTATTATTTATGTTGCTCTATCACAATCTGAATTTCTGTGTTCTTTAGCTGTAAGATAATTTTCCAAGACCATATATACCGTTTCAAGGAAGTCAGGAAAATTTCACGCAGTGGCGCCTGATCTGAATTTGGTTCCAGAGGAAAGCTCTTTGTTTGAAAACTCTTCAGTTTGATAGGGGAAAATTTCTTCAATATCAAAGGAAGAACGTTAACAAACAAATGCACTGAATGTGGAGTTAGAGATTTCTAAGGATATTGCTATGTAGCTTTTGAATTAGACTTGATGTTTCTCAACTCCTAATGAGTTAGACATCGTCTCTGTGGCGACTTCTCTTTTCCTTCAACAGTCAGATGGTGTTTGCCTATTGGGAGTTTAGTCATACAAGAAACAAGATTTATGGTAGCAACAGCATAATGATGGTCAATCTGATTTTGTTTAAAATTATAAGTGAGATCAGAATCACTTTTTTGGTGTTCTTGAGATGGGGTGGGGGGAGAAAAGAAAAAAAAAAGGGTGTGTGTGTCCACCCTACACATCTTTCATTTGTAGATCTCCCATTGTCTTCAGCAGAAGCTGCACAAGAAATCCTTGTACAAACATGTCTGAATATTTTCAGCCTGACTGACTATTGCTCAGTTTTTGATCTAATACTAGTCTTAGAGTACAACCTTTCACACTTCACGTGGAATGCAAGAAGTAACATTCTCTCAAAGGAGAAATTCTGCCAAAGCTACCCATAATCTGAAATTTTTATACCAGTCCTTGAAGTTCTTATCTGAATGCTCACAGAAAATGTATCAGATTTATCATTTGGTTCATCTTATATGGCAATTCTCATATTCAAAAGAACTGTTGAACCCTTTCATCTACATGTACTTTTCTATAACCAGACTAAACCATCAGGGATGGTACTGCCTTTTCTATTTATGCAATTTATTGTTCTAAGTCAGTAGTGAGATCCCTCCCTGCAGTTACAAGCTGGAGTCCAGAAGATGCTGAATGTCTTTTATACCTATTAAAGGTAATGGCTGTTCAGTGCACTGCATTTTGACAATGGGAAGTATTTCTCACACAGTGATTCACGGTTAAACATGCCAGTGGCTTCTGGTTCTGTCCTCAGAAAATTGCAAAGGTAAAACAGCAAAAAAGATGAAAACCAGGAACAACTAAACTGAAACAGATCTGTACTTATGCACAAATCTGCTCCTTTGCAGAGGCAGCTATAAAGGGCACAATCCTGACTCCATGGATGGCAATAGGTGTTTTGTCATTGACCTCAATTTAGAAAAGGTTTACTTCTAGCAAGAAAATATAATGAATCACCTTCATCATCAGTTGTATCTGTCTAGCTAAACTGAATCCAAGGACGTTGATTATGGCAAAACAGTAGCAACTTGATTAAGAAATTCTGGTTTATAGAATGCTGTCTCATTAATAGAAGACAAAACTGACTGATATGTTTCCAATTTATTTTCAAGTCACAGTCTTTGGAAGACTGTTTTTGTGCTCCTTGGCAAATGCATTCCAAGACTTCATTTCAGGCCATTTTTTAACTAAAAAGATTAATAGGAATATTATTCAGCACTTGTATAATAATTTCCATGTTTAGAATTATTTAAAACATGTTCTGATAATTCCTCAAAGTACCACCATGAGACAAGCGTGGTGATCCCCAGGTAAGTTACTTGTCCAAACATGCGTAGCCTGTCCCTGCAAGCAATCTCTTAACAGCAATTTTACAGAGATATTTTATGTCTGGAATAACTTGTTTGAAAATGTACTTGCTCGAGTAACTATCTTTGTTTAGGAGGGTGCACTGAGGTTTCCTATTGTGTGTTTTGTTTTGATGTTAGAACGCATTGTTTTCAGGTCTCCATCAAGACCTAAACCCCACACTGCCATAAACATGAAAAGTTACAGTTAGATATTGAAGACAGGCAAAGAAAGCATTATCCTTATTTTATATTTGACTCATTGAAACAGAAATTAAATTAATACCTCAACCTTAAAAAGATGTCTGTGATAGAACAGGGAATTTAACCTCAATCTAGTGATTTCCAGCTCAGTGCTTTTACCACAAGACACACCTGTAATTTTTTTAAAATTCTAAATAGTAATTACTTAAACAGAAGCGGTTTCTCTTATCTCACTCACTGACTATAAATCCTTCATGTTATTATTGTTATTAGCCATCATTCCATCTGCCTTCTGAAATGGGTGAAGCCTAGTACATCCTCATGCTCCTCTGGAGGTTAAAGCTGAGCCCTCACACGTGGGCAATTATAACACTGGCTGAAGGAGCACCAAGATTGTGCCTTCTGATCCCCATACTTGTGCAGATGGTGATTCATAGCTATTAAGAATAAATTAAGAAAATCTTTTCCACGACACAAGCGCCAGGTTCTGACAAGGTGATTTGTCTTCCTTGTTATTAACATTCCTAGATTGGTTTTAACTAGCATAGAGGAATGTACAATGTGCTGGTATTTGATGTTTCATGTACTGGTGGATTTGCATTGGCTCTTACTGGGCCTCCTTTCTGAAATAGGTTTTTGTTTGTTTTGGTTTTGTTTCAGTTGAACTTCTGGCTCTCAGACCTACTACTTTGCAAGCAATAGAACCAAATATCTCTCTTGCCCGATAGTATACATTAACCACCACCTCAAGGTTTTACTGCAGGACATTGCTATGGAGGGAAATTAGTCAGACTTGTAATCATTGCAGAGTTAGAAAACTTTTTGCCACTGAAATAATCATTCCTTTTGCCTAAATAGCCATGTGCGGGAAGGAAATAAACTTACTGTAATTTCAAACTTGGAAGTCTCTCTTCTGTATCACAACTTACCAGTGTGAAGATAGCAGTTTATATTTCTGAAATAGTGATTTTCCTGGTAAAATTACATTGTGGGCTAGGGTCATGTGGAAAGAGTACTGCTGGTTTTGACTGCTGAGAAAATCTGCAAGGAAAGCACGAATAGTAAACACAGAAGGCAGAAGGGGTGGGTTCTTATAGCCCACTGTAGTGCCTGGCAGAGATAACCGAGACTACCATCAAATTGATATTAAATCTCCTTTAGCCTGGCTGAATAGCAGTGTGGAGTCTACACTACTACATTATTTGACTTCTAGTTTCTAAGCTAAGATGTTTAGAGCAAACGAGGCACCTTTGCACTGCATTCTCTTTGCCATGTAGAAACATCCTAAGTGCAAAGAAGTTTTTACAAACTGTTATTTTCAAAATGGCTGTCCCCGAGGCACAAATACGAGAAAGTAGCTCCAGAAGCAAAGGTAGCTTTCTAAATTATCATCTTCAAAAGCAAATCTATTTTTATCTATACAAAAGATCAACCTACCTTCTGAAACAACAGAAGGATTGACTCGTTACAAGAAGGAATAACATCAAAAAATCTACACGACTGACCTTATCTAATTACAGATTATTAGTGAGGAGCCACAGTTAAGTGAGTGCCATAGTTCCAAGTGTCATTCTATCTTTTAGTTTAAACATATTAGGCGTGTAGTTTGTCTTGAAAATCAGGTGTAGGAAGCATCTGAATTGAACAACAGCGCAACACAGAAAAACCCAGCAATGAGAAAAATGTGCGCAGAAGAAAGAGAAGCCATATGAGAAATCGAGAAGGTATTCACTAACAATCAGTGGGAGAAATAATAGAGAATTAATGTTAAATATTTCAAAGGGTTATTTTGTCTATAGATGGCTTTATGTGATTAATGCCATTACTGCTCAGGATAGTAATCTGTGTAAGCTTCCTACACCAACTGAATAGTAAAGATTAAATTTCTGGCAAAATGCTGTCCCTATCACAGGATGTCTGTCGCTTCATCACAGTAGAAATGAGGGAACCGACCTTGCCTGTGTAGTAATTTGCCTGTCTAGTAGTCCTTAGACTAAATTAAAGCTAAGACAGGAAAACACAGAATGAACTGTCAAGGAGGCAACAGTACTTTCTGAACTAGCATACAATGAATGGTTCAAAGTAATTTCACTTAAAAAAACCAGCCAGATGAACAAGGTCTATAGAAAGCTTTATCTGGAAGGCTGTAATAACAACTATAAACACGTAGGTCCTAAAATGTGAATGTAAATATGATGCACTGTTGTGATTTGAGGACCTAGAAAACCATACAAGTAATTTGTCACTTACCCTAGTAATATATATAGAATCTGGCTAGTTCAGGTTTAGAGTTGAACTGGAAATTTTTCTTTCAATTGATTCCTGCAGGCATCTGTGATTCACAATGCAGTACACATCTGCTGACTTGCATCAGCAGGCTTCTTTAGCATCGCCCAAATTCATGGGAACATGCTTTTGTAGCCTCACAAACAAACAGTTGCGGCAGGAACAGTTGACTTCTGCATGCTGTGAAGTGCAATTCTTACTGTTTTCATGTTTTCTTTGCCTTTTCAAGGAACAAATTACATCCTTAAGATACTTTATCTGTCTAAATTCCTATGAATGCCAGTACAGCAACAGCATATTGGATGTTCAGATAGTATCCTCCTGTAGTATTTTCAGCTACAGAAATATGATCTACTCTAAATTTGCAGTATCCTGGCACATAATGGCTTACAACCTAAATGAGTGATACTGGAATCAACAGGAGCAGGTCCAGATCTGTGGTCAATAAGTGTACAATGAAAATTAAAATAAATTAAAATTAAGTTGCAAATTTTCAGCTTTCATGCAAATGTTTTCCCAAATATAGCTCATGTCCTGTTCAAATGGTAGTAATTTTATGCTTCTACACCAGCTGTGCTATTGAAAAAAGCCAGCTGTTTATCCTGAGTGTACAAGATCATACAATTTTTAAGAATCAGTTTTTATTAACAATATTTTACAGTGAGTCAGCTGGTTAAATTTTTCAACCATTTACACTACGTGCTTTTTACATCAATACCGATAATATTCTATTATTTAGATTTGTGAAGATACATATATTTCCTACAAAGGATGCATATAAATTTTCAAGAGGCTGTCTAAAATGTCCTCTGTTCAGAAAAAACAGAAAGAACAGCTAAAAGGGACTTATTATGTAGCTTGACCACTTACAACCAGTCTGTCAGTAATGCATACTGAAACACTCTTCACATCTACTGTTTCCTATTTATGAGTACCTACCACTGATTATGTCACAAATATGCCATGCCTTAATTACAGCTTATTGCTTTTCAGGCACAATTCACTTTGCCATACAGTGCAAAACTGGTTTGATAACCATCAAATACTATTGATGTTTTTTTCTATGTCAATACAAAAGCACATTTCATTTGTTAACCACAAATCATTCATGAGATTGTAGTTAACTTGAAGGCTGAAGTTTAAGGAACTGTTTAGTAAGCCTCTTAAAATTTTGACTCAGAATGCAGTAAAATGAAGCAAAACTTCAACATAATTTTTGTAGAGGTTACTAAAGTTTTTTTAGCAACCCAAACTCTTTTCCTGATATTCCAGGAAAATACCATTTCCATTTCAGATATTCTAAGAAAAGTCAGAATGGAAAATCATAGGGTTCCTTCTTGATGACTGTCACCGATCTCTTTTCAGCAGCGTGCACTAGCTCTACATACAGGATGAGACATGAATCCATTTCACTCGCAGTGAAAAGTAACGTTCTCAATGGATTAGCAATGGTGATCGAAAAGCTTGCTTTATTAAAGCCGACAGCAGAAACTCATATGCATTTTTCCCTTAAAATAAACAAGATTTGGGGGAAGAAAAGACAAGAAACTAAACTTGTGTGCCATGCATATTAAACACATTTTTGTTGGCTAGAGAAAAGAAGTGCTGTGGACAGCCAGACAATGCAATGCATCAAAGGGCTTGAGCTGCAAAGCTAAGTTTGAACATAAAAATTAACTTCTCTGAAGTGCAGGATTTAAAAAAAAAAAATTATTTATTTTAATACAGCTCAGTTTAAGCTGGGAGTATTCAGAGTTGCATACATCCTTTGACCCTTGCAAAATTCAAGAGAGAGCAGAAATGGACTTGGGTTAGGTTTATCTTTAACTATAAATGGACCAAACACATGTGCATCTATTCATACTTTTAGAAATTGTTTTTCTCTTTTTGCATGGCTAATGATATTTGCTTAATGTTTAAGTAGATCTTCTTTCCCCTCAGGCTACTTTTCTCTAATTACTCTTCTTCAGTAATTACTCATTTTTGTGACTTATAAAAATCTCTCATACCAAAACCATCAACTGTCAAGTACAGAGAATTTGATACTTTCAGAAAAAAAAAATTGCCTGTAAACTTTGAGTTTAGAAGCACCAAAGAGACTACAAAGGATTCCATAAACTTTGTCAGAATCACAGAGGGGAATAATTCGGCAATTACATTTTTTTGGCAAGCAAGTTCCTTATGATGCATTTTAGGCAACAGAATTCTGCTTATAAATACGAAAAAAGAACTTTCTTAGGATACACAATATAAAATGAAAAAAACTGAGCATCAGAATTTAGTACTTACTATTTACAAGCTGAACAAGACAAATCCAACCTGCCTTCTGATATCTTATTCAGAAGAAAATGAAATTTTGTTTGCCACTTCCAATGAAACAAAAATTTATTCACAGTCCAGAATACTTCATTTGATTATCACAAATACTTCATCTTACTGATCTTCTAAAAGAATACTGACTTCAATTTGATTTTTAAAATGCACTCATTTTATGCCTGCATTCTGAAGATAAAAATAATGATAGATACAATACTGTGTCTGCAAATAGTTGAGGTGACTCCTACATCTCTGCATCTAACTGAGAGATTAGGGTGATGAAGATATTAAGGTTATCTAAAGTCATCTGATGAAAGGAAGTACATAAGAACAAGACTTGAATTACATAAGAAGGAAATGAAGGCATACTTTCCTCCCCATTCCCAGATTTATAAGATACACTGAAATCTGAAAACTAATACCAAAAGAATATGCTATTTTTCCATTTTAGTTCATTAGAATAAACATTTGCAAACTAAGTACTTAATCTGTAAATCTGCAAGTTAAAAAAACCCCTATGTTGAAATAAGTCACTACCATAGCAATTTACTACTTTTGCACGGATGCCTTTTTTACATTCATGAGCTCTCTAATAAATGTAGTAAGTACATTTAGGGAAGAAATCTGTTTTCTTGCTATTGACTTCTGGAAAATCAAAAATTCAGCCAAATAAATTCTTGAGCAAGAAATCTGCAGTTTGCTGCAGAACGCAATGCAACTGTGACATTTGTGGAGTGCACGTGGTGGAGAAGTGAGGATGCTCGGGACAATATGTGCCGCCATCTAATGTCTTTGCCTAGATTAATTACAGAATACAGAATGTTTCATTTAAAACTTTTCCACCGTGAAGGTGCAAGTACTTTTACAATATACAGATGAGTAGAATTGCTGCTTTCCAGCACAACAGGGAACGGAAGCACTTACGTAAGCATAAGTAAAATTTCCAGGAAGGACCACATTCCTGACTAACTGACAGACTCCAAAGCTTCCAGATCAGACATTCTTTCAATACCACATGTAGAATAAAGGGCAGATGAAGGCAAAGAATTACTGCCAAGGAGCTCTATAGGCTTAATTCAATTTCATCATAATACAGAAATGTGAAGCTAGAAGGTCTCCAGATGTTTTTGGCAGATGGTGTCACAGCATTAAGCATTCTACTAGTGCTTATCTGTTTTTACTGACCAGTGTCAGATCCAAAACAAATCCTGTAAGGAAAGTCTAGAACATTTACAAACACAACCAGCATCTCCTCTGGAACAGATCTTGGAAACAGTACAGAGGGAGGTACAGAAAACTACAACAAACCTGCAGATTTTAACAAATATAGAAGAATTACACAGGTTCATCCTACTTAGGAAGATTAGAGAAATACAACCTTTTAAAATATGTTGTATCTTTATAGTGCATGAATTTTAAAAATCCTGCTACCAAAATATCAAATGCAATATTCTTTCACACGGAGTTCTAATTATCATATATGCAAAATGCCAATGAAAATTTTAAAGCTGACATCAAAATAATGCATACTGTCTGCCATAACATATTATAAATAATACAATAGAATTATTCTGATGAATCCAGTAAATTGAAGGACTGCAAACCAACTTACAACAATTTCATTAAAAACTCAAACATTTATAAGGGCCCAAACATAATCCCTCAAGACTTCACATAGTCAAAATACATCATTATAAGCATACACACAGAAAGTAATTACCTTTCTCAAGGGAAGTTATCCATACTAACAGACTTAAAGTAATAATGTTTGAGTTAAATGGGATATAATTTCTTGAATTTATAAAGCAAATAAGTATCTCTACATTCCACAGAGATACCTACAGTCTTGTTATATGGGAACTGTAGGTTGTAGCTGGCAATTTATCAGTGAAGATATGCAGCATGTAAGAGAATCCAATGCTACAAATGGAGCCTTGACTATGTACCAGAGAACTAAAAAACTCTAGATATTCCTGCCCTACCTCTGCGGGATACCAGCAATAGCAGTAACGAACACCAGAGACAGCAGAAGAATGAGTAACTCCTGGTTCTGTGCTGGGCTGTGCGCTCTTCTGAAGTAGCTTGTATACCACAAGTAACAGATATAACAATTTCTCAATACTTGTAAGTGGGAATATCTTTCTTTCCACCACAAGGAATTTTCTTTGGTGTTCAAACTTTCTGCTACAGAGAATTTTCCAAAAGACCACTTAGGCTGGAACAAATCCGGTTGAGTTTAATGGAAAGACTCTACTGTTGACTCCAAGAGAGCTTTGTACGTAAGCGAACAAACAGCTTTTCTACTCCAAAGTTAACCACTTCCTCATTAGCTAGAGCCAGCTGCGTCATTTGGAACGGATCCTTTGGGTATAAGAGTTCATGGTGTACAGTAGCACCAGGGAGTAAAGCTGAAAACCATAACAAGAAAATGTATAAATAGATAAGATCTCTCTATAGAGAACCTGGTTTTCTTCCTCTGGTCCTTCATACCACAGCACAGTGCTCTGCGATAGCCACGTGATTACAGTTTATGCAAGTACTCTGGGCTGTAATCTGCTATCAAAGACACATGCTTAAAACGGAAAACATACAGCTCAAAGACTTTAAGTGCATGCACATTAGAAAAAGCTGGTTTTGTGCAAAAGTCAGAGACTCAATCTGGAGCATTCTGCTGTAGACCTCAATAATTTAAAAACCAAAACAAAACCACACACACACAAAAGCTAAACAAAAAAAACCCTCACCATAATCTAAAAATACAGTTAAAAAGGTATCTTTGCTTCCTTTTGTGCTACCTGATGGCCTTCTACTACCCAAACAACAAACTCTCAACAAGTCATTGGTTCAAACTCATAGAGAGGAAGTGGTTGCTGTGGCAATGGCAACCCAATGAAAACTCTTTGTCTCATACATTTTTTATTTTTTATAGCATGCAGAAAGAGCAGACAGCGAGAACACAAACTTGTTGCATGCCAACACAGCTTGACCTTCTTCTAGTTCATCATCATTATTAATTTTCATAAAAATAAAAAATTCAGAAAAGTTTATAGAATTCTTTGACATATGCTATGTGGCTGTAAAGTATTCCTCAGGAAACACAGAAAGGTATAATTAAGGAAAAGAGTGGAAAAAGAGATTAAAACCTGAATGAATCTTGCTAAAAATGTCCATGCCCAAACTGGTCGTACAGGTTGGTCAGTAATCAAATTTTAGTCTAACATACTTTTAAATCCATGTAGTTCAGTCAAATATTCATAACAGTACATAACAGTATTATTTTTAAGTTCAAATATTGCTTTTATACTGTTTTAGATGGTTTCTACTATTTCTATAGGCATGTGAGAGTGAAAAATGTTTATGAAAGAATTTTTTATTCTAAAGGCTTTATGAACTATCAGTTTTGTTAACCAGATAATGCTAAACTTTAATGTGAATGCTCAGTGCTTTATTCAACGGCTCAAAGACTAGTCAAATGCATATTGAAGAATTTCCTAACAAATCTAAGTGCTCTAGTGTACTGTTTCTCAGATTTGTTTTAATGTAAATCTCTCTTCCATGTTTGAAAGCTTTTGGGGTGGGAGAGGAGGGAGGGGATGTCACACTACCTACTAGGTGTTCCCAAAATAGGGAAAACTCTGGAATGCATTATTTTAAGCAGGGCCTGGGGTCTGGAGCTTGTCTAAGAATATTTTAGCTAGGTAGTTCAGAGAACAGGTTTAATGGGAGCTCATGGCAAACTTACTGCAGGATGAACACTTGTCACTTTCCACCCCCTTACTCTTTATAACATCCCATTCTTCCCTCTCTCGCATTCACTGCAGAGAATGAATACATATAAGGAACATTAATGGTTAGTTACCCAACTTTGAAACCTAAATTCTCGATTTCTCTTTTTTTGTTGTTGTTTTGCCTTGTGCTTGGTATGGACTGCACAATTCTCCTGAGAAGCAGACAACCATCTGGGCAGGCAGTGCACTCTGAATGCCTCGCTGCCATGGCTGAACTGCCATCCAGCACCTCAGATGGACAAATTAAAGATATACAGTGTTACAGCGGGGTTCGCATATTCTTCAGCTGCATCTTCCTTGATTATCAGGATCTGATATGCCTGCTTCTCAATTTTGGATTATCAAATCCAGTCCCTGCCACTGCACACAACCAGGCTAAACAGTACTTCTTGAATCTTCTATCCAGGCTGCACACAATTAGTTAAAGACAAATAAATTAACGCATAAAATTCTACTCTTTGATTGAAAGGGTGGTAATGAGAAATTTGCTGTCTTAACTGGTCACAACTGTCACTGAGAGCCAGCTATCTGTTTGGCTCTGTGGGAAGCTTGTGGCGTTACTTCTGTTGGAGCCAAACGGCCATCTTGCTGAAAGCACAAATGCTGACAAGTAGGGCAATATGTGGGAAGAAATCTGGCATTTCCAGTGGGATGCATGCGTGTGTACAAGCAGTTATGGGTTTATATACTGAAAGTGCACACTCTAGTTGACTATACTAAACCTGTCATGTGCCCATTCTCTTACCATGATTCTGAATAGCTCAATAGCTACCTGATATGATCTGGATGTCCAAACAACTTACACCAAATAAGCAGCTAAGATACATAAATGAAGTTACTTTATAAAGTAGTAGTACCCTGGGTATTACAACAACATAGAACAGACAGTGCAGAGGTCTTGAAAATAATATTTAATGCCAAAAAGGGAAAAAAAATTAAAAAAATCAAAACAAATTTTTTGAGTGCAACTTATTTCTTTAAATTCAAATAACATAATCAGTAAATACTATTTAAAAATATTCAAGATATTTAAAGTGAAGCCTGGACACAGAATATGACTTAGTGTTGCAAAACAAAGTTCACTTAGGGAAAGGAAAGATGCAAGACTGCATTCAAGGCTGCTGGATGACACAACAGTGTTTTCATGTAATTTTCCCATGGCACTTAGTGATATTAAAACTACAGAGCCTGGGAAGCATGACTGATTATAGCTTTATTTTCTTATTCTTTCAAATAATTTCTAACATACAAGCACATAATGACCATCAACATAGAATACAAAAGCTTAGATCTAACAACCAAACAAGCCTTCCGAAAGGGCAAACAGTGTGCTTAATTCAATTTAATTTAGTGAAGGGTCAGAGCTCTTCTTTTACAACTCAGAGGATTCCCATCACCTAGTTCTTCCTGAGATACTGAGAAAAACCAGAAGATTTGTATTATAGCACCTGACTTACAGTATGTGGAAGAGAGCAAATTAAGTCAGTTTCAGCCTTGGATTCGTATTTGCTATTTTTTCCTATGTTACCTGGCTATACGGCCTTAATGAACATCACAGAATTCCACATATAGCAAATATGTGTCACATAGTTCCCTCCCATTGGTACAAATCTAGCAGATCCAGCTCCAATATCAGTCTTCCACCTTCCTCGAGTTCTTTTTTATGTAGAAAATATGGTAGAGAGAAAAAGGATGACTACACAGCATTATAGATCTGATGGCCTCTTGGTGGCCTCCTAAACAAAATTTATGAAACTTCCTGAGCTGCACTGGCCACAGGACTGGGTTCAGAATCCTCTAACTGCAGCTGGCTCCCTGAAGGTCAATTCATTTTCTGTGCCAGAGCTCACACAAATTGGAGAACCAAGCTTTATGTACACTGCCTTAATTTGCCAAGGCTGTTTTCTTAAAAAGACTATATGTTTTCCCTATAAGCCATAATGTACACTACTGAAAGAGACACAACATCCTCTTCTATAGCCAGAAGGTCTGAATTTGAGGTTTGCTACTTGTACTGTTATTCTAGTCCTGTACTCTGCCACAAAGCCCTGATAACCCCAACTATTCGACAAATGACTTCCCTGTCACAAAGACAGCCAGAATGACTAAAGATTCATTCATATGAATAAATGCCTATGAAGGATCAAGTTTCTTAAATTTTAATTTTTTTTTCCACCTGTGGAAATGAAAGGATAATTCAGTATTTCATTACATCAGGAAGATAAAACTAGCATTGGTTTTCCACTTACTATTAAAGGTAATCATGCAGGGATGACAGACTTACGCTATTCTTTACCATTCCATGTTTAGATTATTTTCTTTCCCTTTATGTCTATTGGTGAGATTTATACCACAAACCTATCAACCTTTACAAAACGGCTGCTTTTACCTTCACAGCTAAGGTATTTGTGAAGTCAGTATGATGTGAAACAGTTTTCCACATTATAATACATTTGCCACGTGATTAACTGGAAGATGTCACTGCGGCATTACTATTTCATCTTCGTGAAGACATGCATTCAGGGCAACAACAGAGCACAATATGCACTTCCTCAAGTGCAGAAATGCAAGCAGTCCCAAAGGGAAACTTGCAGAGACATGCTTGCCTCTCCACTCATCCATAGATCAAATGTTTCATTAAAGCCATCTGACTGACTTTTCTCCTTCCAGTGACACCAGAAAGAAAAAGTGACATTAGATGAATTCTCAGGTTACCATTGGATACCGGCTTCAAAATAATTTGCTAGATGTCACAACAACCTTGTGGAAATTCCTAAAACTGCAATTGCCCCTGCAAGAATACAAAACCATGAACAAAAATGTTGTATTTTATGCTTTCAGAAATGCACTAAAACACAGAAGAAATTCATCTTAGACAGCCTCTCAGAGAACACCATCAGCTTAAAGATCAGTATGAATACCTATGAAGCGAGAAGCTCAAAGAAGCAGAACAACCTTAAATTTTCTTGAAATGAAAGATTAGAAGGTTATACGAAGAGGATGCTGAAAGGAGATGAGATTTACAGGTTAGCAAATAATTCATCTATGAAACAATGTGAAAATAAAAAATAAAACAGACATTTACTGCAATGCAAGCTCAGTGTGGGCTAATTTGTTTGATTGAATTGCGCTGGGCTACCACGGCCAGATTGTTTCCAGCACCCAGGCTAACATTTGCAGATAATCCAGGTGTAGACAACTGACTGCAATATTGCACTCAGAAGTGTAGCTATACTCCTAGCACCTTCTTAACTTTAGCTAACTTTGACTTTTGTTTTACCATTATTTTTTGGAAGGAAAGATAAAGGGGCTTATAACTGAAGCCAAATAACCCTTCTCGCTCCTACTGATCTGTATTTGACTTGAAGACGGCCACTGTCTTCGTGAGTCTGGCCTAAAATACCATAAGCAGCTGGCAGTTGCACTTAATAAAATACTGCTCTGACAATAATTTCAGTGAAGCTGGTTTAGAGAATGTGCTGTGTATTTACTAGCTGTATTGTTTATATTGCTAGCAACAATGTTGATACTGTAGCAGGTCAATGCCAGTTAAGCAAAACCCAAGTTTATGGTACCATCAACTATTTGTTTTAACATGGACATAGGCAGTATATTGTGTAAATAAGTGGCAGTATTTTTCTATTAAGAATTGTATTTAAATTTTATGCCATCAGTAATAGTAATATGAAAATGAACCACTTATATTGAAGAGATACCTATTTAAACTGTAAGCAGGGAAAGTAACAGATTACCTTTCACTAAGCTTGCTGCCAACTTCCATTAGGAGAGATTGTTCTCTTGTTGGTAACAACTCTGCTAACTTTTATTTGCATTAATGTTTTACTGTGTCTACTTTGGGCTTAGAAAGTGGGAATCAAAATGGCTCAGGAATGTTTCAGTTCCTGGTAAGAATAATAGTAATTATTAAATAAAAAAGAATCATTGTGTAAGAAATAAATGTTGTCATTTTTTTCCTTTGGAAGGCTCTCATGCCTAGAGTGGGCTAGAAAAGAGACTCGAAATTCAACAGATGTAGTCTTTGCATAAATACCTATTTTATGCTGTTCACGTGAAAATCTGTTCATATTTAGCCCCTTGGCTAAATATAAACCTTTAAATTTAAGCCTTTGTAATTACAGTTCCATATTCTTAACAGAAGCTTTTTAGAGCTTTCCAGATGAATTATCAAAATATTATGTGCTTATTGCATGTTCTCAAGCCTCTCACAGATCCTACCATATATAGGATATATGTTTCCCTTGTATGTTATCACTTTTTTTTCTACTGTTTATTCTCCTTTGCTTATTCTCTTCCATCATATGCCATCATGTACAGTTTGAATGATTATTTTATCCATTACCCTCCATTATCTCAAGTGCAGAAGTCTGCGCAGTGCATCTCAAGGTTCTAACACTGATGATAATACAGACAGTGGCTCACACGAGGCTGTATAGTCAAGCTTTTTTTCCCCAGAACATTTTAAAAGCTGTTAAAATAATGACAAAGAAAAGCTATGCTTAAGGAAGTCTTACCAAGCTTATAAAACCAGGCACTCAAGAGTTATGGAAAAGTGATGGATGGCTTATCGGATATTAAGGCACTCGTGTACATAAACACTATGTCACAATTAAATAATCATGTACCACTTTTTCTCCCTATTCGAGGTAGCTGCATACTAATGTAGATGATTTTACATAGAGCTTCTGCTCCATTTGCTGAAGAGCTGGAAAACATACTGGGAAAGGAAAACTGTGCCAGCTCAAGGTCATATGAATTGAAGAATCCACATCAGCGCGTATCCTCTGGGCATCACCAGCACAACAGTACCCAGTTGTGATGCATGAGGATGAGAAATTACAGAAATTAAGAAATCTATGTAACACAAGGCAAATCACTTAAACCCAAGTTCTTCACAAGCAATTGCTATCTCCTTGTTCCTCAGCATCTAGATTCCCCACTTGACTCAAGAGGTCTGATTCAAAGAAATGCTAAATATTTACCAGATAGCTAAAGTACCTAAAGTCAATGAGAGCTGTGTTTTAAATGGGCTATATAATTCCTCTTTGAAAAATCAGGTTCCAAGTGCTAAATATTCAAAATAAATGAATATTTTCAACTATCATATCTCAATACAGATGTTCGTCATCTGTAAAATTAGAAAAGTTGTTCATTTTACAAAAGTGTACTGAAAATAAATTGATTAATGTTTAGTGAAACATTCAGACACTTTAATGCTAAGCATCAATCAAAACCATGATAGACAGTGGTTCTAACTTCAGATATGGGTAATAAGTCACTGGAAAAGAAGACAAAAAAATCATATAATGAAAAAGTGGCATTCACTTGAGCACCACCCAGCCCTACTAGGAACCACTTTTATGGAAAATACATTCAAAAAGCAGACAAACCAAAACTATATGGGCAATATTAATTTTGGCACCTCCTAATCCTAAATGCTTGTCCTCGAATCCTTAAATAATGATTTTGAAACCAGTCTATGTTAATAAAACCCCAAATTATAATTTCATTGCTGTTTTGGAATCTACGAAAAATGATATAGGCTACTGGAATCTTTGTAGAGAGGTTGCAAATGAAGTGGGTATGAACTCAGAATGGCAGCTTGCAGACGTACTTTTTCCTGCTTCTGCTGCCTTTTTTTTTTTTCTTTCCCCTTTTTGTGGTTAAATAAAAGCATTCAGCTTTCAATTCTTATCTTTTGGATGTGTTATATTCATGGTACAGGAAACAAACATCAGTATTTTGACCCTGTGGGTTTTTTTCCTGAAAACAAGACATTAATACAGGGTAGAGTAAGCAACAGCAAAACTTTATTTTTTAATTGGAGAAGCAGCAAAATTAATTTTGAAAGCTTCTTCATTCAAGGCTGAAAGCTTTTGTACAAAACTTCATCCTGGAGTGATATTTTCAGCTGTAATATAGGGGTTTGTAATGGAAATGCTGACAGGCCCATAATTATGGAAGCACTAGCGGGCACCACTATAATAGTATATCAGATAGGCGTACTACTTAAATTTGATACAAGGTATCAAAAGATGTTAGTGTCTGTCCTCATTAAAGCAACACTTAAAATTCCTTTTAACCTCCATGACTGAAACTATTAATTTGATGTTCAGTAGGACATATACACTGGTACTAATACTTGCAATGAATACATCCCCTTTAGTATTCAGACTGAATTGGTGGCTCATCCTAAATATTTAAGCTAATAAAAACTGCAAAAAAAAAAATTGGTAAGAATAAGAACATTTTCTTTTACAGGATAAACTGAAGCCATGTGAATTAACGTAAAACCGACACATTAGTTCCTGTGTTCTATAACATTTTAAAGCTTCTTTTTATAGGCAAATATGCAATGATATATCTGTGATGCAATTACACTTTTGAATACTGTGGGGGGCAAAGTTTATCACCTCTGTTCACTGGATCTTGTTTGACAGTCAGTTCTATATATTAATATGAAATTCTTGATGCTTGTACAAATTCCACACATGCAGAGAAAAGAAGATCGAGCCTCAAGATCCAGGAGGGTAGCTGGTTGAATATGTTTATAGCCTATATAGATTTAAATTTTACACTGTTAATACCACCAAAAACATTCAATAAATTAGTAGCATGATTATAATATGCACTGTATATTCTGTTTCTGTAATACATAAATTCTGAAATTTCATCTGGGAGTTGTACGCTATAATAACATTCTTTTTTTCAACAGACACAGAAATATGGGCAGGAAATAACCTTTGAATTATTTCCAACCACATACTCTATTTCATGACTCCAACAGAATCATTGCTATTTCCTTCCCTGCTCAAAAACAATAGAAAGAGTGAATTTACCTTTCTTGCATCTAGCCAGAGAAAATAAATTTTTTGCAGCTATGTTCTCCTGAACAAGCCCTTTTACAAGCATAAAAAAATTAAAAAAAAAAAAAAAGAATGTGTTACATTCTGTACAAATCTAGGTATACAGCTCTTATCAGGTAAGGGAAATAACAAACGTCACATTCCACAGAAGCTTGCCTCACTGGAAATGGGATTGATGGTGTTTTTGATGACTAGGTAGAGAAAGAAAACATCTCACTGAACAGAAAGTACTTTCCCATGGAAAGCTGGAGTAGTACTATTTTGAGTAATGCCCTATTTAAACACAGGGACACCCTCACTCTGTCACTCATACAAATGTGATTTGCATGTTTTGGTGGCTTGTAATTCTGTCTCAGACTACAGTAATGCCTTATAAGAGATGATTCAGAAGATTATTATATTGGCAAATTTTCCCCATTACTGAGAGCGAAAGCTTCCATGGGCCATCACTTTCCAGACTACAGCCACTACAAGAGAGCATGATCAGCAAAACAAAAAGTTCCCAACATCTACTGATGTCATTCCTATTTGAATGTGGAGCATATCTGAGACTGCTAGAATTCCTGCACTTGTGGTCAGGGATGCTTTAATTTTCTTACAAGGAAAACAATTTTTTTTCCTGAAGAGAACAAGTTTTAAGATTTTATATCAACTGAAGACAATAAAATTGCCTAAGTTCCAGAATAGAGGTCCATATGAATAATTTTTTTACTATTAACTCACTTGTTAAAGAAGTTGAAGCAGTGAAGTAACAAGTACCAGAAAAGAAAAATATATTAGTGCTTACCAAGCCAGGCTCATCTCTCCTAGGAATCTACTGACTGGACAAAAATTTGCTTCATTTTGTGCCAGTTTGTCCATATTATATACCATTTATCAAACCATCTCTTCCACAATTTTATTAAAAGTCCCTAGGAAACAGTTTGAATTTTCTAAGGTACTTTGGTCCTCCGATAGAACAGAGCTAAAGAACACATAAATGTGAATGTTGTAATGCAAAAATGATTTGTAGTACTTTGAGGGAGAGTAAGACAAAGAGCACTTGCTTGAACCATGAAACCAGGTGTGATTTTTTTTTCTGGCATTGTGTCATACAAATAGTAACAGGGAGATCTTCAGCACTCCAGGAACAAAATATAAGTATATGTAACCTGAAACGATACCTTCCTAATGTAAACCTTGTGCTCTGTTCAAATGCTGGTCAGCTATTATGTTGCAATCAGCGTTTGATCATGCACTTTTATTTTTCCCGATCCTGCTTCCTTCTGACCATTATACGCAACCAATATACCTCCGATGTAAGTGTGAAAGATGGAAACATGTCAGAGAAAGTTTTGCAGTGGTGTATTTGGTTTTCCAAGGCCGTAAGATTTTGGCATGACAGTAATTGGTAGTCCACAGAAGTACTACTTCCTTTTTAACATTTGATCTTACCTTAGAAAATTTATTTTCAAGTTAGTATGTTCTTACTACAAAACTACCTGTCTTAATTATAATTTTTAACATGGTTGGTATTAACTTGGTCCATTGATTATATTGCAAACTGATTTAATACATTATTACGATCCAAAGACACCACAATTGAGGTAAATCTTTAATTCAAAATTCACACACCTGCAGACATATCCTAATTTCCCACTGATAGATAAATTACTAGATTTTCTTCCACTTTACTTAAAGCCAATGGAGTTCGACAGAGTGCAGTTAGGTACAGAATTTGTCTTGTATTTCATACACAGCTGCTCATTCAATGAATTCTCTCTCAGGATCGTATTTTTGCATTCTTAATGCAAAAGAAGGGAAACTCCCCCTGACTTCACTGTGAGTAGAAGTGGACCCAAGAAGGGCTTATCAGCAGACTATAGGAATGCTGTCAATTAATTACAACTGTATCAAATGCTTGGCTGCAGATAGTGTACGCGGTGTGCTTTTCACTTACTGATTTACAGTCAGTGGGAGGAGGTTATAGCAAAAGTGTAAGAACAAATAAAAGTTAAACATGGACATGGAAATTTATTTCTGTTTTCAAGACTGCCAGTTCTGTGTGCATTGGGCATGAACTAGGACTGTGGTGATGAAATGACAGCAGAACAATGTTTGCTACTGGAAATGACAAAGCCTAGATAAACAAAAGAAACATGCCTCATAACACAGTACCCTATTAGTTTGAATGATATGCGTCCTACAAGAGCTCCTATCTAAAATAAAGCAAATGTTAACTCCTTTCAGAGATAAAACGGACAGAAGACTACTCAGCTCCAAATGGAAACTAAGGAACATGACATACTGCCAACCAGCACTTGGCAAGACAACTTATAATATGGAAATACTGTTGCACACCACTCACAAATATTGCTTGCCAAAAATATTAATAAACCCTCTGAAATCCTAATTGTTATCATTATTACTAACTCTCTGATTCTCTTTAAGAAGTAGTCCCCAAATAGCCAATGATTTCAATGATTTCAATTAAAAAAGTCATCAAAAATCTTCTCACGAAGTTTTGTGTTTAAATGCAGTAAAGCAGGTAGCCATGCTAAAAAAAAAAGAAATGTCAGCCGGTACCCTAATTGGAATTCTGTCTCTTTACACTTACAGTTAATTCAATATATTATGTTGGCATTAAATTAAAGTGCTATACTTTCACCAGGTAGGACAGGAGTTGTATTAATTTGCTTTTCACATGCTTTTCATTTACTATCATCAATTCAACATATTGAAGAGGAAATTGAGAAAGAGCATATGAGGGTGATTCCTATTACTCAAGCAAAAAAAAAAAGTGTGAATAGCACAGCTTGGTTGCATAAATATAGAGGGACAAGTTAACACAGCTTTAGTGAAGAGAAGTCATGTCTTAATCTTTCTCTGAAGGGGTCAACAGATATGCAGACAAAGGAGACCTAGCTGAGATGGGCCAATTTAATATCAAAAGCCCATTTTGCCAAGGTCACTCCCCAGATCTTCTAAAAGAAACCAGTTTCCCATGAGATAAGAAAGGTCCTTACATGGATAAATCATTATTTAAAAGATACAATAAAATAGTAAAATAAATAGATAAGTAATTTTTAGCACTGGAGAGGACACCAGTGAAGTCCCAGAGGAATTTGTGCTAGGTCCTAAAGTGTTCGACATACTTATTAACGATGGTAGCATACTCATCCACAACTTATTAAAAAAATCCCCAATGAACAATATATAAAAAGAACAAGCGATAACTTGAACCCAACAAGGATGGAAAGCTACATTTTTTGTAATTAACCTCCTACAAAAAGGATTTAAAAGAGGGAGTGGGAGGCATATTATAGAGAGTACAAAGAGAAATAAGGAGAGAACACAGAGCAGAGAGCATACAGAGTTACAGTGATCACTTGCAGCTTGCAACGCTTAAGAGAGCAACTCTTGATTAGATGAGAGGCTGAGTAACTTTATCTCCTTGACCCTAGTGGCAATGAACACCTGGAACGCCAGCTTAAAATTCTTTAGCCTAAATTCACCACAGGGTCACCTCAGCGCCTGACAGATGGAAGAATTCAGGGATAAAAATTTAGGCTTCACCATGGTCTTCCACAGACAGAGGAACCAAACAGCCCCTGGTTTACTACTATTTAGTCCATACCATGCAGCCACTGTTACTGCTTCTACTTACGAAAGCATATAAATGTAGTACTAGGGACACAAGACTTAACTGTGTGAAATTACAGAGAAACATCTCAGAAGGCCAGCTGAGAGGAATCAAGACCTCCCATATTACCAGTTCATGGTTCCTTAGGAATACAGTACATGAGCCTTCAATCTTGGGCCAGTTAGTTCTCATTCTTATGAAAATGCAATAGGCACCACAGTGCCATCCTACCTTAAGGTAATGATTAATTTGCAAAGCTGTTTAGAGCCTGCCTGAAAAGGATCCCATACTTACTATGTTAGAATGGCTTTATGTCACCCACAAGCCTTTGCATTTTCGTGACAGCAACTCCCTAATGTGAACCTCCTCAGCAACTTCATTAGACAGATAAAATGAAACACTGGTTTTCATCAAGAAATGATTCATAGAATTTATATAACTTTTGAGTTTATCAAAAAATGCTAAAATTCTAATAGGAACAAACCTAGTAACTCTTTACTTCAGTTTTGAACCTTTCATCTCATCAGTAAAAATGCAAAATATGAAGAAATATTTGATATTTAAAGCCTAAGAAAAATAGTTGTAAACTAGTATCAATATGCAGGTATGGGAAATGGTAAAAAAAGGTTTACTGATGCTCCACATCTTTCAAGCCTTGATAATATCCCTTTTCTTTTCCTGTTTTCTAGAATATTATAAGCAGATACAGTGCACTAATTTGCTACAGAAAGGACAGAAGGAACCAAATCTTCAGCTGACTTACTGAGGCTAACCTTCCATGTCAGCTTGCAAAGTTTACTGTGTCTCCAAAACTGTGTATGTCTCAATCTGATATGTGCAAATAATTTGCACACATAAATCAGTGGGGTGATGAACTGTTATGCAGATGGAGTGGAAGTCCTTTTTCTTTGAAACTCTTGACTGGAAGGTGTCAGAAGTGCAAAAGAAAAATAAGGGTTTGCAAAACAAGAAAGGCAAAAATGTACCCCAACAGCTCTGTAATTAGTTTTATGGCAGTGAGTACATGACAAAATATTTGAAGAATGGCAAAGCTTTCATTAATCAGCAAGTCTATTTCTTTTCCTACATAGCTTTCTTATATTTCCAGTTGTAAAAAAATGGAAAATGCTTTTAACTGTCACCTGATGGAGCAAGGGAATTTTATCTATTGCTATATAAACTTATTATTTATTAAATTCCTTTCTCTGAAAAATGCCTTTTGAACACATCCTTGTTCCCTTTTTACTTATTTTCTTTTAGCAGACAGAATGGGTTAAAATCTTATTTTGGACCAAGAGTCATGAAGCATTTGCACGGCAGTGTCTAACCTGGAGTTAAGAAGCAAGATACCAGAAATGAATACTTGGAGTGGGAGGGAGGGGATATCAGGAACCACCTATCAACACTTACATAAAAATTCAAGCTAGAATTTCATGCAGAGAATTGTGACTGTTAAGAATTGATATTAAAAGACAATTGTTTGAGAAAAGCACAGAATAACCAGATATAAACTCAAAATGAAGCCTGGTAGAGCACAATGGCAAATTTTTCATAAACATCAAGACAAAATTCTGGTCTGTAACTGATGAAGACTTTGCTAAAACAGCATTCTGACTGAAGACTCTGACTCGTATACCCACATGGGCTACACTGGTTAGAAATGCTAGTTAGTTATTTCCCAGATGAACAGTCTATTTTAGATGAGATTTAGGCAGCTCCAGGGCACCACTGGTTTAAGCAAGGATTGCGTGACTTCCAGACTCTGTACCAGCACCAAAAGAAAGCAGAGGTCTTACATCTACAAAAAGACCGGGCGAAGACCCAGCTGAACAGGGGTAACTCTGCAAGACAGTTAAAAACCCAAGCTTGACAGTGAACTTCCGTTTGGATGCATGGATCTATGACACAATTCATAACAGACATGATACACTAATCTATATTAATCACCACCAGTACTGCATTTTTTATTTCATTTGATCAAAAACGTGTTGCAAACTCAATGCTTTTTTTCTCAACTCACTGTTCTTGTCAAAGGTTTGGATTGGCTACAATGCTGAGTTTTCTTCTTCTTTCCTTACCATTAAATATGCATGAATACTTCAAAGACTAATGCTTTACTACCTACTTACTGTTACATGGAACTTTGTAAGTGGCCCTAGGGAATGTCCTCAGCTTTTCTGTAACAATAAAGTCAATCAACTGCTACCTATAAGGTAAGCTGAGAAAGCTAAAGTAGCTCACATGATTTGCAAGTCTAACTTCCAAAATTGTTACATGTGGAAAAGGCCTACAAAGATGTTAAGTATAACAACCTGTGGAAAGGAATGCAACTGCTAGAAGCTTGTAAAAGGCCTTAAGGACCTCCTTGCAAAGCTTTAAGACGTAAACTCTGACTCTCTGTCTTGTGTACACAGGAAATGATACTGGTTTAAATAACATTAACATTTCAAGCCAATGTAAACCAGCTTAAAACCAAAATATGACAAATCATACTGCCTTCTGAACCACTGTTGGTTTTTTTTGGCTTTGCTTTATTCATTGGGCAAAATGTAGACGCAAAACTGAGGAACAACCTTGAACTGAGTTCAAGAGAAAAATATATATATACACACAACATCTCCTGCTGATGAAAATTCATTTTATATGTTTTATATCCTACAGCTATATGAAAAATTGGAGGACCCAATTAGCCTTTGGTTGATAGAAAGCTTAACAGAATAAAGACAGAAGTCTGACAGCTACTTCTAAAAAAGGTACAAAAATCCTCAACAGGAGACTGTTGTGCAGAACTTGTGCAAGGATCTCTACTCTGCACTTTACTGTTCACACAATCGCACCAATTAGGTATCTTTTGTATGGTTCTATTAAAACGTATTTTACAAATGCCTTTGATAATAACCATATTATCCAGACTGAAGTGTTCATACTTGGTTACTTAATACTCTTGGGCATATGACTTTTTGCAGTAAGTAGAGAGTGTGAAACAATACTGCTATTTTTAATTATTTAATTTTCACATTTTAGAATACTTCTGAGAGAAAAATCTACAATCCTAATCCTTTTTTTCTACTTAAATATTTAGGAGAATTTGGGATAATATCCATATGTTTCTGTCATTTTACTCTGAAGAATGGAAAAATATATATGTATTCATATATTTTAAAATATATTTTTATATTATGATTTATGTATTATAGATTTTAAATATTATATATAAAACATCTAACTGATTTTATGGGAGTTAACAAAATTTAATCAAAAGCTATTCTTGTGGTTGTGAGAGGGGGATAGTTTGAACAGTTTTGCCAGTAGGATGTGTGTTGCCAACACCAGGAAGGTAACTGTAAGCTAACGTCAAACTAAGCCACATAATATTAAGATAGGGCAGATCCCAAAACAGATGTGTAATTCCTTATGGTGGACAATTGAAGGAAACTAAGAGATGAGATGAGGTAAGAGGGCTAATATGAGGAAATCACAAGGAAACAGCAATCCCTGTTCCTCAAATGCTCTTAAGGAATTAGAGCTTTATGCAGACTATGGTCCCCAGAAGAAGGATGAGATATAGACCTCCCCCCCTGCATCCAGAGCATCTCCTTTTCTCCCACATAAGAACATTTGCTTTCTGAAGTCTGAAGTGGAGGATACTCACTAATTGCCACTGACATTCCTTGGACTGTCACAAGACAAATCACTCATGTTGTTTACTCCAGTTCTGGTCACTAAAGACAAACTGGCATGTCTGAAAATGTCTTAGCAAAAAGGCAGGGTTAGAGGTATCCACATTTAACTTGTATTATGCTTGCAGCACGATTAAATAAAAACATCACCACCTGTTACACTTATTTCAGTGGGAGTATCTATTTTCAATTATAGCATTTACTATCCACCCTCAAGTATGGCAAGTAACACCATGGTAACATAAACACAGTCGTGGCTGCTTGAGAAAGTTAAATTATAAATAGCAATGTATAGCCCATGAGGTCCTGGAAATAAACTAACTAATCCATAGGCATTTGTTACTATGACATAACATTTCCACTAAGATGTTGTTTGCCTCATCTCAAACCCACTCAGAATAGATTTAGAAGTTCGGCATCACTTGACTCTGAGTGAGTTCATGTTCAGACATGAAAAAAGCAGAGAGAGTGGAGAAAATAAGCTACAGCAAAACAGTGGAAAACAAATTAACAAAAAACCCCCCCAATAGTAGGTTTTATTCTGCTTCCACTGAAGTTAAGGCGGGGAGGGGGAGGAAATCTATCCCAAATGTATATCAGAGTTCCCTTAATATATGGAAACATGTTCTTGTACTGAGTCATCCCGGGGCAGGGGGAGAAAAAAAAGGCAAAACAAACAAAAAAACCTTGGGCTTAACTAAGTAGCAAACAGTTCGGAAATGCAAATAAACTTAGCAACCCTCTAAAACATTTGAAAGATTTTGGAACTCAGTGCTCTCTTTAGCTTCAGTCTGGGTGCGAAGTTCCATGGTAACTGAGGGAATACTGAGATTCATGCCTGAGCTTAGTACTCAGAGGGGAGCTGAATTATCAATTGTTTTAGTCTGCTGTGTAGTTCCTTATTCTCTGCAAGACTGAGGCAGAGCAAGAGCAGCAGGCTGTTGTTCTGAGCAGCAGATTTTTGCCAGCTGGCCAGACGCCTGCTGTGGTTGGCTAGGCTTCCTTATTTGGGAGTATGACCAGGGACTCAAAAATGGGAAAAAGAAAAGAGAATTAGAGTTTCTACAAAGTTAGGACTGAAAATTGAGAGTGAAAGGTTACTTCCAAATTTTGTCGTGTGAGGACAACGATCATGTAATTCTACGTAGGCTCAAAGACATTATCATAGGTTTGACACAAATCTGGGGCCTTAATCTAACCATGTGAAAATGTCTTTAAGGTTAGGCAAGAATGCTAAAGATGTAGAGACATCAGCTTGGTTTCTTTCTTGTTAAGAGCAAGAGATTTGAGAAATTTACATTGTCTTTTAGTTTACAGCCATTGGTTAAAGTCTACTTTTGATTGGACTGATAGAAATCTGCAATGGACCTACTCATGTCAATGGAATTATTTCAGATTTGCACCATGCAACTAAAATGGAATTTAAATTCCCAACATTTCTATTCTAAAAATATGCTGTGTTTTGTCACATGGTTGGTGAAATCTTGGCCTCTGACATCAGCGACAGAACTCATTGGTATTACTATGGTCTAAATTCCACTGAATGATTTTCCTTTCACACAGAGTGAAGCAAAACAAAAGATGATCCACTGAAGTAAGATTTAAATAAATTTTATATCAAGTCTACGTGATAAAAGAAGCAGGCAGGTTACTTAAGACTGTAATCCTGAGTACACTTCAGGTTTCATTTGCCTTATTTCAAGTCACTGTACAATTAATTTATTGAATGAAAACATTACTTAAAGATCAGCTACTTTCCACTTTCAAAGAAAACCTGACAAAATCAGATAAATAGCTGGATAAATTTGTCACGCATCTTTCAGAAGGTAAGATTATACATACTAGGACAAGTGTATTCAATGGGCCTAACAAGTGAGACCACTTAAAAAAACCCCAAACATCTGTGTATGACCAGAAGAAATACAAGCTTGGCATGTGTAAGAACTTCATGGTTATCAATGGAATTATCATTTTCGTTATCTTTCTGATAGATACAATATTTTGGTTCATAGGGCACTTCGGTATTTTGGTAACCTTTCAAGTAACACAGTGACACCAGCACAAAAGGTTATTTTTCTGTTTTGTAATGAGTTTTATATAAAATGAGAGCAAAAAGCTGAAAATATATTCAACAATTAGTTGTGTTTCTGACTGTCATCAGTGACTGATGTTAATCAAGCAATTGAGCAACAGTATGTGTTATACTAGAGTGTCATTATCACATAATTATTTTGTCATGCATTGTAATAATATTTTTACTGAAAAAAATTTAAACATAGCCATTTATCGGGCAACACATTAAACCCAATATGACATTTAGTGTGATGAAATGGAAAATAAGGCATATTCAGCATGCTCCCAGAAAACAATTCTCACAGAGCCTAGGTATTCCTAAATCACTTAGGCAAGACTAATCTTAGGACAGACATGTAAAAGCTTCTAAATAGAGACCATGATTTTTCTGGAGAGCATATGAACAAGTCTTATTAAACCCAATCTATGAACATTTATGCATGTGACTCACAACATGTGACTACTTGTCCTTTAAATTAAGTATGTGCACAAGTTAAGTATATGCAAAAGCTAGGAGTGTGCACTGTAAAACCAGCTGTAGAACTGTAACAGTACAAAACTAATAGAATCCAAAACTGCTTCAGCATTTTCTGACCACAAACAGGAAAAAGATGGAAGACAGATTTTTTTTTTTTTTTCCCTCCAGGAAAAGCCATTAAAATGTCATTCCTACAATTTAGCACTCTGCATTATACTTTATAAAAATAAAAATAGTATTTTAATACATAGCCAAAGATTCAAAATTGGCTGATCACTTATAACCAAAATTGGGAAGAAACAATGAAGTGAGAAGAAGATAAACAAGACTAAGGCTAGACTGAAAACATTATATATAAATACGGGTTAAGTTCAAGTCTAGTTTGCCCCACCTACAGACTGTAAACCCATCTGTTAACCCAACTTGAAATCTAAATTACCTTTTCTTCACTCCTTTTGAAACCTAGTCAATAATCCTGGGTAGTACCTTTTCCTTGCTTTCTAGACGCATGCAGACATTGGTCATTACACTTAAATACATGCATAATATGCCTACACGAAGCTCTTCAGGCTGCACTGGAGGGCTATCATAGCAAATCTGTATGAAACGTCACTGTGCTTTATTTTGGTATCAAGTCATACAAAATATACTGCTGGTCATGATAGATACTTTATGAACCAAAGAAGATGAGAATAAAATATAAGGAAAATGATAAATACTTGAAAAAAATATTTTAAATGACAAATAAGTTTTCCATGAACAAGGATATAAAGAATTATCCCTCACAATTATTGAGTATATTCCAGTGCTTCGCATGTGTGTATTATCTATCTCCATCCTTACAGTATTTAATGATTGTTTGTGTGTTAGGTCAGACATTCAAGATGGAAAGCCTGCATGTATTTCAGCATCCACAACTGACTCGGTTCTGTAAGGACAGCCTGGGGAACATATTTGTCAGCTCACTAGTCACAAAGAATATTGTGAATGAATCATTGTCATATACTATGGGTTTTCCATTACCTGACTAGGCAGTCTTTTGTACAAAAGAACATGATGTCTAACAGATTTTAACAATACAAATGCCTACCAGACTAAACTGAATACTCACGAAGGAAAATATAATTTTTAATCTTTCCTAGTTATTACAGAAATCTTTCTCTTCCTATAATCTAAAGGGCTTTATATACTTTAAGGGCTATAAATCACCTAACATTTTTTTTAACATGTGCAGTCAGGAAAAAAGCACGTGAAAATTGGTATAATTGTTTTATTTCTAACCTTACAATTAGACAGGTGAGGAAATTAGATGGACTGGACTAAGGGAAAATGTATTTAACATATCAGAGTTATCAAACTTCAAGGTGCTAATATAGGCATCTACATTTGTTATTAGGTACATAAACAAAAGTGGTCACAACTTCAAAAGTGCTGATCATTCAGTGTTCACATCGACTGATACAAGAACTTCATGCTCTCAGGAACTCGAAGTTCATTCCAAAAAACAAAAAACCAGAAAGCACCAAGTTTTAAAAGCCAGTATTGACACTCTGTGTCTTTCTCTCCCTGTTCTTTTGTTTCCAAACCTACATTATGCTTCAAAGACAAACACACTTTGTGGAGTTCTTGATAGCATCAAAGCTCTGTAGAGTGCTTTAGCTAGAAAATGTCCTAAAACACTGACAAGCTGCATTTTCTTTTATGGGAAATGCAAAACTGGGCCCTACATTTTGCCAACAAAGCCTTCAAGTCGAATGTGTAGTATTATTTGCTATATATATACCTTAGAGAAAACAAGTGTTGACAAGGAGAGACAGAGCAAGAGAGATGAATAGAGATGTATGTCAGAGTCTGGAGTTCCTTGAGTAATATCTAATCCTTTCCACTAAAAATTTTTTTTAATGATTTACACTGAAACATTAAGAACAAAGGTTGTCTTGTCTCTTTCACAGAGTTGTACTGAAATGTGCAAACAGGAGTAAAGGAGAAAAGTGGCTATTTTTGGTCTTCTACTTGCAGTGGAGTTCAATACAAGACTTGACATCTGCTTTGCATTGCTTTTCTTTTATAGCTCTCTAGGTGACTACAACTAGTACAGGAAGGTCAAGCTAAAGCGAGGTATTTATTTTCTTCCCATGAGAAAACACAGCTCCCACTTTCATCAGTTCATTCTTACAACTAGATTGTGCATCAAAAGAAAATTAAATAGATGTTCTTATTTGGTACTAAAAGCTAACTTCCAGTGCTTTCTCTCATCTATTTTATCTCTTGTATCATTACAATGATTCTTCGCAGTCCATAAGCTTTAAGGTCAATTAAGGTCACACTGTATGTAGCAAAGGCCTTGTGATGTGAGTAGACATGACCGCCCACAAAAGACCAGATCGGATCTGTTTGCTAACAAGAGTCTTACACAATCATTTCTTTTGAACAGTAAAAAGATGCTCATAATGTTGTAAAGAGCTTTTCTAGATCAATAATTAACTCTGAATACCCCTCAGACCAATGTATCTGCCTCCACAGTATTAATTGCAAAAAGAAGGTAAGGCTGGCGATGTTCTCGTAAGGCATATCCAGAAAGAATGATTAACTAAAGTAAAAAGTCCTTTACTTCTCATAGCACTTTAGTATCTTGTAAAGGAATCAGTGTAAGACTATAAATGCATCACAGCTGTTGGTAGTTTAAATTAAAATTGCACATTAAGCCTTCATTTTTGCTGGACAACTTCAGCTCAAAACTACCAGATAAACTTTTTCTGGAGAGGTCACGGTCATGACACAGTCCAATTATTATTTTATTTACAAGTAATTACGTTGAATTAAATTTGAAAAGCTGATTCCACCTTATGTTTGTTTACAGTCCTCTTGCTTACAGCCAGCATACTGATTTTTCAAATGTTCCATACATTCACATATTCCTGAAAACATGTTCTGTGGTTATAGCTGGGAAATTAAAAAAGCATACATAATTGAACATTATTTAATGTATCTGTATTAACTGCAGGATGAGTATATGCAGTTTGTCCTGCAGTAGGTAACTACAGTTTAGAGAAAATGTATTTTACACTTCATACCCTACTAAAGGCTTTCCTGTTCTACATATATATGGTTATGTCTAAATATCATAACACCTGCTAACTCTCAGGGCATAAAAACACTTTCTCAAATGCTTTCATTGAGCTTTAAATCTGTCTGAATAAAACATGTTATAACAACTACCCTTTGTACACAAAAGAATAGACTATGAAATCTTTTAAAGAAGAAATGTACACAAGATTCAGAGAATACAAGTACTGTTTACACATATGTTGTTGAAATAATTTTATGTAAATAATCCATACTGAGAGAATTCATAATGTTTGGAAAAAGAGCTAAACACTGGATGTTTTTATACAGGAGCAAGCACAACACCTCTAAAACCAGAATTTGTTGAAAAATCATGATCTACATCTATGGACATTTTGCAAGTCTCTGCCTGTTTGTATTCATGACAATACAGCTGTTCCTACACACCTCATGCAGGCACTGCTCCCCACAGATCAAACTTAGCTTTTATTTAAAGCACAGAATGGGAGCAATTCCACCAACTTCAGCAAAGATAAATCTTGGTTGAAATAAAGAACAAAGGAAAGAAAAACCTACTAGGACTTTAGGTGCTGGCCATATACGTATAGTTCAGAACTAACAGAAATGTTAACGATCATCCCCGTTTCCAAGGAAAAAATCCTATGATGACTACTGTACTTTATCTGATATTCAGCTTTTAAATACATACAACCTAGCTTCACATCTTTATTAACATTTTACAGCAATAACAACTCAATTTTCAACAGGATCCAGTAAAAATGTCTTTCCACCTATTCCCCTAAAGAATAATCACTTTCCGCACAAATCATGCACTTCACCGTACTTCGCCCCTTCCAAAATAAAAGGTCAGTAACATGCTAACCTGTCAGATTCGTTTTACATTTTCAGATAAAGGCATCTCAAAAACACAAATCCATGTAATCTTTCCTGTGAAGAATTGTGGAATTATGATTTGCAATGAGACCTAAGTCTGAGAATTTTTTTGCATCTCTGGTCTTTTCAATCACTTGGTGGTTTTTTTACTTGCTTAGGAATGTGGTTTTTTTAACTGAAGATATTTAAAAAACTACAATGCAGCCTATTATAATATTCTCTCAGATGATGTAACAAACTATTTGTAAGAATGAGCTAACACATGAAAATGCAAGGGGAAAAATAACCAAGAGGCAGGCTCATTTATTAATTGCAGCTGGGATGAAGATTGGTAACACATCCTAAGTAATTACTGCAACACATTTTACTTGCTTTATGTATTAATGAAAAGAAATGGCTTTTTCTAATTTATAAGGTCTCAGTGTTAACAAAAGGACTGAATTTGCCTGCATGCCTCCCAAAAGTACCACAAATGAGGTAAAGAATGACTTCTAATTGCCAATCATATTGACTTCGTCAACCAACAGCTATAATCTGACCTAATTTGCAAAGTTCTTACAGCAATTGTTATTATTTTGCTTAGAAGTTAACATGATGTTTCCTTTCTCAAATTATTTTAAAGCTGATCGGGCAGCTTGCAACAATATATACGTAACAGTCCTAAATAAGTGTCAATAAAAATTCAGTTTAATGAGTCAGCCTCAGTCTTGAATAAGAACTGTAGTGTGGTGCCACAATATCTTAGCAAGCACTCTTGGAACAACCTGCCGTTTCTGGTGCTTATGGACAAGGAACAAAGCTGTACATCTGCGTCCTGTATCCTAGCTCAAAATACACAAGAAGAGTTATGTCTGTAGCAATCAACATTTCTTAGGAAATGTTTTATTTGCAAGAAAGCATTTGGCCTCCAAGCTGACAGGTATACAAACAAAACTCCCATAAATATTTGGGTATCTTATCTAATAAGGCAATCAACGAAAGAATGCCTCAAGAACATGACCTGCAGTAGCTAATGAAGACCAGCTATGCAGAATCTCCTATCCACAGCTATGCCAGAAACTCTTCAAACCTGGCTATAACAGTGCTATTACAGTGACGTCTATCAGTTTTAATTTAACTCCTCTAGAGATAAATTTAGGTCCTAATAGTGAGCCTGTGTAGTACTAATTGCTATACTGCTGTGTGCATACTTATTTACATGCAAAGTAATGACTTTAACTACTCGACTGGACATTACGCAAAAATTTTAATGCACATTTTTTCACATTACACACAAAATCTGACTACAGAAGACTGGGTACAGGTGCTTGGCTGACATAGTTAACACTCCGTTTTGCCTCCTGTGCCTGACTATTTTCACAAGAATGACATGGGAAGCCACTCTGGTTTGGGTGACACTGCAACAACACAGACTAAAGCTGGAATTCTTTCTCATTCATGTTGTGAGACTTCTATGTGTGGATAACTGGCAAGTTAATGTTAAAAAAGAAAACTGCTCAAGGAAATGCTTTTGAATGTATGTATAAAGTGCACAGGCCGAAGGCCAGAACTTTCAAACAGCGGAAAAAAGAGTTGTAAAGTCTAAGTAAAAGAAACAGCACAAAAAGGGAAGCCATGCAGCTGCATAAGAACAAACTGCATTTTTCACATACCTGTTGAAACCTACAACCTCAGAAATACTCATGTGCTTACTCTCAGTAATGTCAATGTGAGTTAGGTACCTATGTGTCATTGTAGATCAGGGCCCAACATCCCAATCCTGTGAGAAATTACATATCCTTTGGAAATTGCATTTCCATCAAAGCCCACTGAACTTCAGAGTGATTTAGCACCTTGCAGAAGGCGGTTTGGGCCTCTTAGAACCAAAATGCTCTCTGTTCTTGACGTGCGAGCATTGTCTCATGATGTTCTGCTAATTACTGCAAAACGCATCACCTTGTTCTACACAGACGCCAAAAATATCATGCATTATTGGTAGTTAATGTGTAACTAAAAGTAAAATAAGATAATAACACCTTCATAGGCTGTAGAAAACAACACAAAGATGAACCGTGATGAGAAATACAGTGCAGGACATTTTTAGTATGTAAATAGTATAACAAAAATAAGATAGCTGCTAATTTCACAATTTTGTCCTAGTTCATTTTATAATTAATAATGAAATTCATACTAAATATTAGACATGTTCTAGGTCTCTCATTAAGGCATCTCAGCTGCAGCTCTTGGATTAAATAACAGATGATTCAACGTAAGAGAAGCTGTAAGATGCATGAGTATCTTTACTAATTCTGTTAACATTCTAGAGAACAAAAGACTTCCAACATTGTCTTCTGCCTCACCATGTATCAGCCATTCCTGTTTTGGGAGATTTTTGAACTTTTCTCTATCTGGAAATCTTGTTTAACAACAATTTTTCAAAATAAATTAGATCTGCTCCCTTCTGATGACATAATGAACTGTTATTAACTAAGTATGGTAGTCTGAGGACATCAGGAACTGGCTTGGATAAAATGTTGTCTACATTAGGATAATACAATAAACAAATAAAATTATGTATTAAAAGAATAATGTCATACGATATCACAGCATACTATATAACTTGGTAGGAAAAATGCTAGAATTAAACCTATGCCTATTCACCTACATGTATGTGGTGTTTTGAGGTCCTGCTCCCAAAAGAAGGAATTTTCTGAGCAGCCTGAAGTAAATGTTTGGCAGTTTAAATTCTCAGTTTTAGAATACATTTAATTTGCCAAATCTGAAGATACAGACAAAAAGACCGTTGAAATGGCAACTCCATCATAATCCTGAGGACTCCTCTGCAACATACTGCAAAAAATAAAATAAAATTGTGCAGCAAAACGCTCACCTGGATGTACTTAAACAAAAAACGCATAAAATAATTTGCAAAGTAAATGTATTTCGTGATAACCTTGGGGGAGAGGGGTCGAATAGGGGCATACTCTACCTTTGAACGTTATTCCCCCAGCCAGCCCGCAGTGTCCCAACGGCCGGGAAGGAGACCCCGGGGCAGTAGGACCCCCCTCGCAGACCCTCGGAGCGGAGCCTCTACCCGCGGCCGCCCCGCGGGGTGCGGGCAGGGCGCCCCCTAGCGGCCGGCAGCAGGACGCCCCCTGGCGGCCCCGGCGTCGCCGGCAGGAGAAGAAAAACTTTGCGGGAGCCTCGGCGCAAGATGCGCGGTGCGGGTTCGGCGCAAGAACGGGCTTGTTCCCCCTCTGCAATGTCGACTTCTGTAGCGTAAATGGCTAAATAAAACAACATCTACCTTTTTTTATACGTGCGAGACACTGAAATCAGAAAGCACCATCTCATCTACATATGCCATCGCGCCTTTAAGTACCAATTGCACCTATAAGCGAGCAGTATTTATATACAGAAATAACTATATAGCACGTGTGTTACATGTAGGTATTACGATCTTACTTAAAACAATAAACCGTTTGCAGATAAAGACACAATGTTCCTGACAGAGTTGAGAAACACCGACAAAGACCAGTTTGACTTTTCATCATTTCTTTAAATGACAGAAAAGTTTTACTCATAAATTATCACCTACCTACCCTACCTGTGCTAGAGTTTCAGGCCGTGTTCATCTGCAAGGGTATTTTAAGCAAAGGTGAAGATATATTTAGAATCTGGGTTTTGGACAAATGCTTTATCAGATAGAGGATTTCAGCACAAAGCATTCCCTTGCAAACATGCATAAGATTCTTCTTAAAAGTCTGGCTGGAAAATCTTTATAACCCATATTTTGACGGCACAATGCTTTTGATACACTTAAGTTACCTTCGTTCCTGCAGGATTCCCTTATTTTCCAATAAAAACATTCCTCTCTAACCAATCATCTCCGACTAAGTACATTACACGAAGAAAAAATATTGAGTAAAACAAATAGAGCCTCAACTCGCCTTGAAAAAGAAAACCCTTGGTAAGTAACAGCCTAACCACGAGCAGTGGCGGAGCTTACCTCTTCAACTGTCAAAGGCATACAGATCCGGTACTCCTTCATGAGCATATTCCTGCTGCCTCAGTGCGGACCAGCAAACTGGGAGAAAAGTGGTTATTTCTGCACGATGATCACGACGAAAACCAATCACGAGGAAAAATAGTCAAGTCTCTTTCCCTGTATGCGCTTGACAATGTGTCCACAAGAGAGTAATGCGACCATCCAGAAAGGCTGACCCAGCAAGAAGAAAAACCAACACAACTGCTCCTTTCTTCTAGTTCTTCCTCCTTCAGCCTGCGATCATGGGAATTTCGCACACGCTCGCACCGATATACGCTACCAAGTCTCAAACCCCGAACGCTATCGCTACAGCCAAAGACATCCGTCGGAAGTGTACGAAAACGGCAGTCTCTCGCAGCTATGTCAAGACATGCCTGGGGCGGCGAAGAGAACAAATGAGCCGAAAATGTGGCTTTCACCACCGCCGGCGGCACGAAAGATGAGATGCTGATTTCCAAGACAAAGCCTTTTTACAACGTTTCCTTCCCCGGCTGCCAAACACGGCTCCCACCTCCCCACCGCAACGCGGCTGCGGCCGCCGCGGCTCCCGCTGTGCCGGGGGAGGGGGGCGGGCAGCGCGGCGATCGGCGGCCGCGGGTTCCCCGGCGCAGCCGCGGGCGGGCTGAGGCGGCGGGCGCGGAGCGGAGCGGCGGCCCCGGCGGGGGCGCGGCCGACATCAGCGGGGCGGCAGGAAGGAGGGAGGGAGAGAGGGAAGGAAGGCGGGCAGCCAGCGCTCGGGCGGGTTTAAACAGATTTTGGGAAGTTTGTTGCCCTAGGTGTGACAAAGCACCTTGCAAAAGGTTTACAAGCGGGTGTAAGAGAAGAGAGCGTCGTGAGACCGCCGGAGAGCAGCTCCGCGTCTCCCCGCCCGTCGCTCGGTACAAAAGCCACGACAGCCCGGTGCAGACAGCGTGCATCGGGGAGATGGAGCACAGGATGTGAAGGCCTCACCCATTTCCCTTTTGGTCAGCCCTGCGTTATCAGCCAGGGCATTTTGCAACACAAATAAAACTCTTTTTCTTCGTATCAGCTACTTTCAAATGCCACGCATAAAGTTCAGTGAAAAAGTGCCTCCTTTGTAGTTGAACAATAAAGCCAGAACCGTTTTAGGAAGTCCCCTCCCCCGGCAATCTGTTAGTTAAATCGGTTTTTAATATGCTTGGGTTTTCTGTTTTTCAGAGAAATTTACGCCTTATTAAGTTACAACTTGATATGCACAGGAACCCAATTCTGAAACTGGCTGAGAACTCCCAAGTGTTATACAACCTCAGGTAAATCATAAAATATTCATATTGCTCGTTTTCCTCTCTTCCAAATGGCTATAAAGCATGTATCGCAGAGAAGCACTGTGACAGTAATATGAAAGTACAAAGGTAATGGTAAAATATACATCTGCATATAAATTTGCAAAAATAAAAGTGATGAAATACTATATTTGGGACAGTTAAAGATGAATTTAGGCCTACAATGAAATGTGTGTTTCATAACAAGAAGAAGCAAAAAGCCTCACATTTTCATTGGTTCTGAATATACATTTCAAAGCTATGTATGTAATTTTTAGCCCAGAGAGGACACAGTGCCATCTCCTGGAGCTAACAACATAACTTTTCCATTCCATTGCAATAATGGCACAATATTTCATGCACCTTCCCTTTCCAGTGAAGTGCAAACACCTACACAAAGAAATAGAAAATCTGGGAGCTCTATTAATAGTCTGGGTTTTCAGCTGAGGTATGAACAATGTGGTTAATGAGACTTCTGCCTCAAACCTGACAACAGCCATTTATAAATATCCAAACTGTAGCTATAATTCATAGTGGTGGTAGTATATGTTCCTGAAACTTCTATGCAAAATACCCCAAATAAGGCAATACATGTGCATTAGCTATAGATGTGAGGTAATCCAAATATAGATCTAAAACGTCTCCTTCAGCTTTAAGTGATTTTCTAGTGGTTTCGTTCACTGGGAACAGTATCTCTGGATTTCTGCTGAAAACCAGTGTAAAAAAGTTCAACTTCTTTGCATAGGGCCTTGATGCTACCCAATTATAGGCAAAGACATTGATTTCAATAAAAAACAGAAAAGCCTAAACTAGTTTATCACCTATTACATGCTTTCAACATAAACCAAACCTCATAGCTCTGTTTAGAATAACAAAGCATGCAGATCTGTGGAAAGTAGTGTGTCAAATCCAGAAGCTACTTAAAATGGAAACCAAAATCACTTTCCATACCTACAGCAAAACATTCTTCAGTCACCCCATACTTATTGCCAGAGGCACAGCTCAGTCTTGTGCTGTCTGCACATACACATGGGGAAAAAAACCAGTGATCATTGCAATAGCCGTTACAACTCCCTACTATGACTTCTGTTCCAGGACTCTCTAGACTCTCTCCCTAGAATTCCCAGCTAGACAGGTACTTTCTGCCAAGCATGCCTCAATTTTGGTTCTTTGTTTTCTGTGAATTGTCAGAAACTATCACTCTTACCTCTGCAACACGCTCTCTATAATCAGCTGTAAAAAGAAGACATTTTTCACGCATCTTTCACTTTTGACCTAGGAGAAAAAAAGCCATGTGTCAAATCATGCTGAACATTAACTCCAGAGGTACTTGTGTCAGCAAAATGTCACTTCATAATAATAGACAGTAAAAGTCAAGCCATTTCTTCAGGTATTTTACTAAGGACTTTTGAATAAGAATTTAGGGTTTTTTTGAGCCATTCAGGAAGTCCACATGGGAGGCAAAAGCTGCCTCCTTGTCTCCCAGCACACCTATGTAGGTAAAGGAAGATCACAGCTGCAGTATGCATTAATCTTCTTCCTCTTTCATTCACTGTCTGAACCAAAATTACTGTGTATGGTAATATGTTCAATTAGATTAGCATCTGACTTCTAACTTTCCTGAAAGCCATCACTCTCTATCCATCGACTGTAAAATTATACTAATATTACAATGAGCTAAAAGAATAAGATCTTACAATTCAAAATAAGTATTCAAAGCTCTGTAAAAATTTGTAAATGCCAGAGTTAGGAATGAACCTCTCACACACTCTCTGTGATACATGCATGTATTTTCAGTACTTAGGTGAATTAATAACTAAAAATGACTAAGGATAATGGATAAATTCTGTTACTGGACTTTTTAAATCGAGTTCAAACAGAAAGTGACTCAAAGTCCATGGTCTGTGCTGTGCTAATTGGAAAGCATGTATCAGACACAATTCCGAAATACAGTATTATAGCTCTGAATTCACTTAATTGAATTACTCTGAATTTACATCAGTGTAGCAGATGTAGTAACTCAGTCTTAATTCTGTAAACAAAAGGTTTAAAACAGTTATCTCAAATACCCTTTTACCACATTAATATGTTGTTACATATGCAGTATAGTTATAACATAACAAATAGTAATTTCATGGTAACTTATTTTTTCAGGGAGTCTTAAATAACATCCAAAGATATGGGGCATTCACTATCAGTGTTCCCTTCCGAATTGTTTGCTTGCAAACACAAGTGAGTTTCTCTGAATTTCTTCAAGTGAATGAAGTTCTGTAGCATGTGAAATTCTGTGTTGGAATAGGAGACGATGGCAATCTACAACCACAAGCGTTGCACCAACATCTCGCAACAATTTATCAAACACATTGATGCTGCAACACTGTCTAAAATCAGGATCCTTGTGCTCTTGAAAAACATTGTGTCTCCTACCTTTTCCCTACCTCTCCAGCAATGCCTGATTACGTGACTTTTGGCTGGGATGTGAGATACGTTGAACTCACCAGCTACCACAGGTCGAGTCCTCCATTGAGGCCATACTGTGGTGCGGCCTGCCATGCCAACGTGGCATGGTTCTCTCAAAACGTGGGGAAACGGCATAAAACCACAACCCTACTGACTCATCACCCTCTCCAACCTACGGCCGTATCAAGGTCTCAAGCTCTTGACACGCAAGCTATGAGCAACGCTGTGGCAACTGTGCCGAAAACCCATGTCCCTGCTGAGCCAGGAAGCCACAGGGCAAAGCTGAGGGCCGTGACTGGACCCCATGGGGAAGTCACCGTCCCACATCTGGCTCCAGCTACCCCTTCCCGGGGGTCCCCTCAGCCCGGGGCACGGCTCCGAGCGAGCCAAGTCAGGGCTTAACGGCGACGAACCGGCCCGCAGGCCGACAGCCCCGGAAGGGGCCGATCGCCTCAGGGATGGCACCTCCCCTCGTCCCCCAGCCCGCCCTGGGTCCTTGAGGCGTCCGGAGGTGGCTCCGGCAGCGCCTGTTTGGCGCAGCGCGGGGTCCTTCCGCGGGGCTGCCCCAGCCGCGCCTGCGCGCAGGGCCTGGCTGCTTCCGGTGTGTGTTCGAAGGGGGACGCGGAGCGGAGCCGGGGAGATGGCGGAGGGCGGTGCGGAGCGGGCCGACGGCCGTATCGTGAAAATGGAAGTGGATTACAGCGCGACGGTGGACCAGCGGCTGCCCGAATGCGAGCGGCTGGCGCAGGTGAGGGGAAGGGGGAAGCCCGGCGGTACGGATGGGCTGAGTCATGGCGTGGGGCGCGCTAGGCCGCGCTCGGGGAAGCGGCCCGGTGGCGGGGGAACGTGCGGCGCGACGTACAGCCGCCTCTTGTCACCCGATGGGGTGCTGAGGGGTCCGGGGCTCGGGTCCTCCCGTGCTGTCTTGGGGAAGGGGAGGAGAAGGGACTGCTCTACCCTTTCATTGGCAGTGTGTGGCGGGGCGGGCAGGAGGGTGGTGAGGGAGGGGAGAGGAGATGTCAGGGTGCAGCCTCGCGGGTGAGGGGTTAGGAAGGCCCGAGTCCACCAGAAGGGACGTGGCTTTTCTCTGCTGCCGCTTTCCGCGGGCAGCGTGGCTGGGCAAACACGTAGGTGCTTGTTCATTCTAGGACCGCTGTGCACCAAAGCTGCTTTCTTGTAATTGATCCTGTGTCAGGCTAGACAGGCAGCGCTTTGCATCCTTCTAACTCGGTTATGTACGTGCCCCAAAAGACTGGAATGGAGGGCCAAAAGCCATGGCAGGCTGATAGAGTGCCTGGCATCTGCTGAGCGAACGTGTATGTGCACCCAGCCATAGGTGACCACAGATTGGCTTATGGGATCGTAGAGGTGATCATGCATATGGTGTATCTTAAGATTTCTTTTATGGACTTGTTCTGTAGCGTAGAGATTTTTATGTATCTGAGACCTCAGAACAGACAGATTGGATTTGCTGTTATGTTCTGTCCCAGTAGGATGCATCTGATTCTTTACCTGCTGCAAATGCTCCACTTGATCCATGTATCTCATTGTGATAGACGTGTTGTACTATGTAGCATATTGTAGGATTCTGAAGGCAGTAGCCTTAAGATAAGTAAATTGTATCTTACCCTGTCTTAAGATTGTACTGAATGGAGAGTAGGCACAGGTGTTTTATCCCATGGGCGCAGCTCTGCATAGGTATGGACACCATGACCATGTTTCATTGCCACATAACATGTAAATTTTATGGCAGTAAGAGCACATCCTTGACAAACCATTATATATAGTTTAAAAGATTTCAGTAGAGTAGGTATGTTTTAGAAACATATTTAGTTTTTTCTTTTTTGTTACTAGTTTTCCAGTTTCTAACCTTTTTTTCCAGCCCCACAGTTGCCATGGGCTGTTACAAATTCTCCCATATTAACATTTTTTTACAAGATATTTGCTAGGAATTACAACTTAGGACTAAAAGTACATTGCGGTATCTTTAACTCCTCCAAACAAAGCAGATATAGTTCTCAAAACCCCAAAAGCGGGACTTACAATTCCATGCTTAGACTGTAAAGCATGTAGTTTATGCTTTCTATAATATGCTGTAATTAAGAGATTATGAATTTGGATGAAAGTAATAGTAAAACAATTTTTTGGCCAAGGTATCTAATTGCATATCTGTTCTCACTTAAAGCTTTGTTTTGGCTAGGAAAGAAATCAGTCTTCCATCTAGCTCCGTGAATGTGAGCTAACCAAACCTGTCTGAAACTTGCTAGGTTTCTCGCTTAAGACAGACAACTTGTAGCATATATTGGGTAGAAATGGAACTAGTACCTTTCCAGTTTAATCTGTGTGTAGAACCGTATATTTAAAGTTAGTGCTATGTATGTTTCTTTTTTTAAGGAATAAAATACTTAAAAATGAGTGTACAGGATAGTCTATGTTTTTTTTCTTACATGAGAATTAGAGCTACTCTCAATTTAAACTGAGTTGTATGCATCGCTCACGGTGATAATTCTTTGCCTATCACATTAGGAAGGAAGATTGCAAGAAGTAATTGAAAACCTTCTCTCCTTGGAAAAACAGACACGCACGGTAAGTAGCATATGGTGTGTAACATTTATGCTGGGTTGTCCTGTACACCCCCTTGTTCCACTGCATTAAAGATGTGAAGGGAATTGGAGTATCAGTCTTTCTCTTTTGTTGTTCTTTTCTTTAAAAAGAAAATCAATGAGGCAATCAGGTTTTTTTCCCTTTGCATAATAGAAGTGCAAGCAATAGAGGTCTGCAGGTTGTTTATCCCATCACTAATATGCTGTTTGTTTGTTACAGGCATCTGATATGGTCTCCACATCCCGTATCTTAGTTGCTATAGTGAAAATGTGTTATGAAGCTAAAGACTGGGATGCTCTTAATGAAAATATTATTCTTCTATCAAAGAGAAGAAGTCAGTTAAAACAGGTGAATTTAATCATTTGAAACAAATAATGAAATTCTATTTGGAGCTGTATTATGTATCTGATTCTTCCTTGTGCGTAGGGACTTTCCTGACTTTGTAGCACCTGCCAGAATTAGCTTCTGTTGACATTTTTTGCTAGACATAATGAAAGCCAATAATGAAACTGATGTCTGGAATTAGTCTGTCTTCACCTTGTGCTTGAGCTCCGTGTGGTCCAGCTTGCCATTCTTGGTGACACAGCTCTGACTTTTCTGCTTTCAGTGCATTCCAGTGCTTTTAGATGGTAGTTCATCTTTATGGTCTTCTACAGTCTGTATTGTAGACATATTCTTAACTTTTCATGTTCACATGAGGTGTACATTAAACAGAGTTACTGCAATTTATTGTGATCAAATACAGTATATGCTTTACATGCTTGCTTTTGAAACTGTCATAGTCTGGAATTCAGTTCTGTCTGAGAAATCGGCTATCAGGATAGCTGAAAGCACTTGCATTTAAGAAGGTACAAAGTTTATTGCACTGTGTGTTTAGTTTAACTTAATTAGAAGTTAGCAACAGGTAATTTTAGTTGCATCATTGCTTTAGGAAGAAAAAGTTACCTGCTTTTTAATGTGCAGAAACACATATTAGGAATTTGTATAAAAGTAGAGTACAGTTTAGTTCTCATACTTGCACAAACTGTGGCTGAAGACTTGAATCATTTTAGCTGAGTTTTCTTCTTGAGGAAGAAATTTCTAGAAGTTTCATTCAGGTTTTTTTTAGAAGCCAGTACTTAAATAATAATTGTAGCAGTTTTGTCAGCGTTGTTACCAGAAGAACATACTCCAATACCTGTGCTTGCCACTGAAGCTTGCTAGCTTGTTAGTGCCTATTTGGGAATATGCAGAGAAGGAAAAGCATCAGTCAGAAATAAGTACCCCTCTTCTTTCCCTTCCTCAAAAATCTACAGGTGTCCTAAAGAGAAAGGCTAGTGCACACACTTCAGAGAAGATGTACCTTCCGTTTAGCCATGCAGGCCTTAGGACAAACATGTTTTGTCAGTCCCTGTGAGAGTTGTGTGGATTTGGCAGCAGAGGAGTGTTGCTTTTCAAGAGAGAACGATGTGGGATGAATTGTTTTGAGTATCATTAGAAAAACTGAGAAGAAAGAAATGACAGAACAGCATCGCATTTGACTTCTAGCATCAGTTTACACATTTTTATGAATCAAAGTGATTAGATGTATCTTGCCTGCTTTTTGTTGAGATGAGTCTCTTTAGTTTGATATGAAACTATTTAGTATTTATTTCTGAGTGTTATAGTCTGAATGCGTTTGAGAAATCTAAAGAACAGTGTTTTTCTTTTCTGTTATTGTACTAGGCAGTTGCTAAAATGGTCCAGCAGTGCTGCACTTATGTTGAAGACATCACAGACTTACCAGTCAAACTGCGCTTAATTGACACGTTGCGTATGGTTACAGAAGGAAAAGTAAGATTTTGTTTTAAGACTGAATGTCTAAAAGGTAGAATAAAAATGTTCACCTTCTTTAAAAGCATAGTTTAACATTATTTTTTAATCTTGTTCAAAAAAGAGCAAAATTTAAATTAACCTGAGAAGTCAAGTGGTGTATTTCTTTCCAAAAGACGGCAGATATTTTCCAGGTTTCATATTTAAATAATTTGCTGAAACACTGGTCATATTTCCATGACATAGATATTTGGATGTATTATTAATATAATTAATAATACATTTTAAAGTTCTAAAATGCCATTTATTTTTCACTTTTTAAAATGTTATGTATTTGAATTTGTTAGAGAAATGGGCAAGTTTAGCTTAATTCCTCCTGGGTTTAGCAAGGTGTTACATACAGTTACAATAACTAGAAGGTGATATCAAAGCATTATACCAAGTTAATTATTTACATAATATTCCTTTTACTTTAAGAAAATAAATAATTCTGGATTAAGGCAAATTTGTATTGTTTTGGCTTTTGGCTGTTCACAGTTAGTCTAAATTGTTACTAATCAAGTGTTGATTTATGGATGGTCAGGAGTAAGTGAAATAATGCAGATGGTAGTACTTAGTACATGTGAACCTTTAAAGTCTTAACTTCGTATCTGTTTCAATATATTTTAGTAGACAAAATATCTAATACTTCATTCACAGTGCACGTCCTTTTATGTTTGCTTAAAGAATGGTAGACAAATTTAGACATCATTTTTTAGATTAATTTGGTCCAAATACTGTTGGTGTGTCAACTGTCCCTCATCTTTTATCTGTGTATGTTGTGGATAGTATCAGTATAGTATATGCATACACAAGGAATTAATTGGTCATACGAAAACATCAAATATATGTCTTAGTGGGGTTGTGATCTTCAAGAGTTTGCGCTGTTTAGAAAATTCCAATGTTTAAAGTACTACTTCTGATTTCAGATATACGTGGAAATTGAACGTGCTCGTCTGACAAAGACACTTGCAACAATAAAAGAACAGAATGGTGAAGTGAAAGAGGCTGCCTCTATTCTGCAAGAATTGCAGGTAACACACCATGGAACTCAAAATTGCGTCAGCAATAAAAATTAATTCTTCCTGCTCTTAGATTATTGTTTAGAAGCTTAATCAGGTAGGTCTGCAGAAATGCCTGGAATGAGATTAACTGTTATTAGTGAAAGTGTAATTCAGTTTTAACTGCTTTTGTTAGTATCGTGGTTAGGTTACATAGAGTATTTCCCATTTGGAAATCAGATTTCAATTCTGTAGGTGGTGCATTGAGTTTAGTGTTAGTGGATTCTTCCGGTGTAAGTGGGGGCTATAATTTCAAATTGAATAACCTTTTCTCCATTTTCACTTGCTCTGGAATAGCTGTTTTTTTCTATTGTGTTGTGTTGTGTTGTTTTGTTTTGCCTGCCCTGACAACCTCCCACTCTTCTTGCACAGCTAAGACTTCACTTGATTTGACTTTGACAGTGTTGAATAGTTACATTTTCATTTTAGGTGGAAACCTATGGTTCAATGGAAAAGAAAGAACGTGTAGAATTTATCTTGGAGCAGATGAGACTCTGTCTAGCTGTAAAAGACTATATTCGGACTCAAATTATCAGCAAAAAAATTAATACAAAATTTTTTCAAGAAGAAAACACAGAAGTAAGTCACTGGAGGATTCCTCCCCCCATCCCAATTTTAATCTGACATGCATCTCTTCAGGTCCAAGTGTATTTGAATCCCTCTGTTTTCTGGTATCCAGTTGGATTTAATTTACATGATTCACGGAGCTGTATTAATTTTACTGTTTGATACTGTTTCAGAAACTAAAGTTGAAATACTACAACTTAATGATCCAGCTGGATCAACATGAAGGCTCCTACCTCTCCATCTGTAAGCACTACAGAGCCATTTATGATACTCCATGTATCCAGGCTGAAAGTGAAAAGTGGCAGCAGGTAAAAAAACATTATGTAAAAAATGTCTGTATTTTCATGTGGCAAATACCCATTTCGTTACCAGATCAATTTACAGCAGATTAAATAGCTCATCAGTCTGTTGTTCTTAGGGTTTTTTTAATGGCTACATTAACAAATTGCTTAGTTGAAAACAGATATAATAAAGTTGATTTCAAATGAATATTTATAACTAACATCATCATTTTATTGTCTTTGAAATCTTGAGAATGTCTTGTCTGTTTTATACAACTGCAGAAATTAGAAACAGCTGTGCAAGTGTGATCTAAATGATACTGTTGTGTATGCAGTACAGATGTTACATATTTGAAAAGAATTTTTTTCGTGTATTTATTTTAAATACTACAGTTTTAGTTAACCTGAATCAATTTACATGTATCACTGTGAATGGGGGTTCATTTCTGCAAGGTGACATCAGTTTCACCTTAACTTCTTAATATGCTGGGCTTAAGCCTTTGATGTGTTAAACTCTAAGCTCTGGGAGCAGTGTTTTCAGTTCCTCTGTTTAATTATGGAAAAAAACCCCACACTCTTTCCTCTTAAACAGGCACTGAAGAGCGTTGTTCTTTATGTTATTCTTTCACCTTATGACAATGAACAATCTGATTTGGTGCACAGAATTAGTAGTGACAAAAAGCTAGAAGAAATCCCGAAGTATAAGTAAGTATTCTTTCTAATAAACAATTCTTAGGTAAAAAAAAACCAGCAGAAGTGTCTTTCAAACTAGCTGTGCAAATGAAATCTGTTTACGCTGAGTCTGCTGTAAGCATCTCAGAATTTAATGCTGTATGAAAAATACTGCAAAATTTTCATGATTGTGCAAGTTCTACCTTAAAATCAATGTCTCTATAAGAGAAAGATCTTTATCAGAAAGTCAGACTTGAGCTGCCCCCTGATTGCATGAAGTATTACAAAATATATTCATGAAGAACAATAAATATTAATTGTAATAAAATGAAAACATTTAAAATTATTTCTTTGATCTATTTAAGTATGAAATGAACCTTATTAACATAGGATTGTAAATCAACTTTACTAAACCATTTAGAGACCTTCTAAAACTATTTACCACCATGGAATTGATGCGATGGACTGCCCTAGTTGAAGAATATGGGAAAGAATTGAGAGAAGGATCCCTTGACAGTCCTGCAACAGATGTTTTTGGCTGTACAGAGGAAGGTGAAAAGAGATGGAAAGATTTAAAGAATAGAGTTGTGGAACATGTGAGTATGGCTGTCATTAAGCATTAGCTATATATTCAATGCCTCAACTAAAAATCATTTTTGCTTGCCATGTTTTAGTTACAAAGAGAAACAAAAAAAGTATGTAGTAAAGCAGCAGACAAGTTGCCTTTTTCCATTGTGTTGTATTTTCAACATTTTATTTGCTCGTATCTTTATTATAGATAGGTATTTGGCACAGTTGCCAGAAAAAAGATCATATTGCACTTGAATTGTGAGATTTAGCATTCACGTTTCAGTAGAGCAGAAACTTGTAAGTCTTGCTTTGTATTAAATTGATAATTAGTTGATTTGATTACTTAATAATTTGTCATGTAGAGACTTTTATGTGTTTTACAAGCAAAAGAACTGTTCACGACTCCCTCGTGTACCTTATGCTGGACTGCCGTTAGAGCACTGTAGCTCCTAATCTGCTTTTAACATTGACTTTTATATTTTTGCAGCCTGCTTCAATTATATTTTGCACATAACCTTCTACTCTGAACACTTTTATTCCAGAATATTAGAATAATGGCTAAATATTATACCAGAATTACAATGAAGAGAATGGCACAGCTCCTGGATCTGTCTGTTGACGTAAGTGTTGCTTTGCTTATCTTTCTTTCATAAACGGCATGGAAATGTATGTGTGCATGTGTTTGTGGCAAAAATGTAAGTATTCAGCAGAGTAATGTTCTCTCTTAATATGAATTTGAGTTCTCTTTGTAGCTTAAAAAGCTCTGTAAGTGGTCCTGTAGATCATCATTGCATTGTTTCACAGACAATGCAGAAAGACACAGCGTTGTAGAAATACACTGCTTGGTACAAAATTCTCAGGGTTTACACTTGTGTGTTTATGAATGTTCATGAATATACTATTTGGCATTGTATCTCCGTATATCTGTCTTTGTATTATCCTTGCAGCTCTCCTACCTTCATCCTTAATATTTCCCCCTGCTCTTACCAGGAGGAACAGAGTGTGCTATAGAGATAGCCAGGGAGCGTTAAGTGAACTTAGTTCATTGGGTTCTTTTTATGAGAATTAGTTTATAAGTCTGTTGGGATTAATAGTATTAATCCAAATATTTGTCACTTTACTAGTCCATACAAAGACTTGAGTGTATTTTCATACCTTTATGTGAGTTAGAAAGCTGTTTTTTAATCCAGGCAGAACACAATGTCATGATGCATGGTGCCCATGAGGCAAAAGCTGCTCTTAAAAATTCATTTATATTCAAGGTCTTATTGAAATGCTGGAGCTTCTTGTCTTGTGTGTCAGTGTTAAAAAGCTCCTGTCAATGCGTGATTAAAACCAACTGAACATACAAGGTTTCTCACCTTTAAATGCCCCTGTTTATAGATGGTTGCACTTTAGGAACGTGGGGTGGAGTAGTCTTCCTGTCATCCCCCTTTGTGTTTTCAAGAGCTTTCCAAACAGATTCATACATTATGGCATATTGGTATTTCAACTGCAAATTAAAAGCTTTACCCTACTGTCTTTTAATTAAATCTGCTCTTTTACACAAACTCAGAATAAACCTTCTTTGACAGTGGTCAGTAATTCACACGGATTTTCCTATGCTTTGCTTGTCAGACAGCTTGTTCTGATTTCTGTGTAGCCAAGTACTCCAAAGTGTAAAAGTCTGTTGGTGTAATATATTAAACTTTTAATTTCATGAAACGTAATCAGATATAGGTCAAATGGAAAAAGAAAAAAATTAATGGATCGTGCTAGTACCTTGCAGTGCCAACATGTGTAATATTAAAGTATTGTGTGTGGGGTTTTTTTAAGTACTATATTACTACAGCTGTATTTCTGTTAAGTATAAAGAAAATCTTGTTCCCTGTGCTTTAATAATATTTGGGAATTCTGATGTTTTGTAGATAAAAATGCTATTTTCTTGACTTAGTGCTGTTTGTCTTTGCAGGAATCGGAGGAGTTCCTGTCTAACCTAGTAGTTAATAAGACCATCTTTGCTAAAGTAGACAGGCTGGCAGGAATTATCAATTTTCAGAGGCCTAAGGACCCAAACAATATACTCAATGACTGGTCTCACAAGCTCAACTCATTAATGGCCCTAGTTAACAAAACCACGCATCTCATTGCCAAAGAGGAGATGATACATAACCTGCAGTAAGGTGCCTCAATAATCTCAGTGCTTTTAAAGAAGGCATTAAATCTTCATAATAGAGACTATTATTACAGTGTGTATATGGTTTGTTTTCTCCCTGTCAAGCCTTCCTGGTCTAAAATTTAGAACATAATTCTGAAATTCCTGTTGACAATTACGTTCCCTTGATTATTCATTCAGTTGTTAAATGTTTTTGCTACAGTTGGTGAAAGAACATAATAAAACTGTATTGCCTGTATAATAGTAGTGTTGTGATTTCTTCTTTTCCATGTATACCTTTTTCTGTCTAATAGGCAATTCTGTCATTATTTCATTACAGGACTATTTTTGAGGCTGTGATTGACATGAAATACTGTAAATAATAAAATCCTAGGGTTTTACAGTAGCATGCATTGAGGTAACTTATAATGATAATATTATAATGTTATGTCAAGGTACTGTTTGAACAAAATTCTGGATATACTTATCTAAATACTTAAGACTAATACTATACATAAATACTTAAGAATAATGCTATTTCTTGTGGTTTGGGAGTACAGATAGGGTTTATTAATTAATTCTGAGCTGACTGAGAAATCTACCTGAATCTTGTCTGCTTGGTGCAAATCCCTAATTTTCACTGTTTTGTAGTTCCAGTTTGTAATGGCTACAACAGCAAATACGCAATTAACTAAGACGGTACTTCAAAGCTGCTGCTTCTCATAATTGAATGTGTTATATTCAGACAAGATAACGGCCTATTATTTGCTTTAACCTCCTTGTAGTGGAGGGAAGGTGTCCCCATGTCCCTGATCAGTTTTTTAAAGTAAAATAGTAGCACGAATAGTATAGTAAGAATCAATGAAACTTTCATTGAATTTGCTCTGTAATGAATTAGGTAGAGACTATAATTGCAAACGATATATTGAGATATATATAAATCCTGTCTCTTTAAAAGTACACTGAACTTCATTCAAACTAACACTCTTAGCACAGGTAATTATCATATGAATACACGGTAAGTCAGGAAGCTTCAGACAGTGATTTTGAGTGAGGGAAGTGTGAAGGGACAGGAAAAGGTGGAAGCTTCTAAGCAGTGATTTGCATTTGAAATGTAGACTTTGGACATAGCTTAAGGGAAACTTGGGAATGTCATTTCGGAGGCTTGTAACTTTATCAAGCCATACCAATCCAGCTCACTGCGTTTAAGGAACAAAAAAGCAGCTGAGCTATCAGTGAGGCAAGGGAGAAAGAGGAGCAGACTGTTTAGAATGCATAGAATGCTTACCATCTAACTTATATAGTTTTATAATCACAATTTTATGAGATCATGTCACAGCCATGGCTGAGAATGGCAGGTACTGCTCTTTACAAGGCTAGCCTTAGTAGCATGAGCAAAATTGGCTGCTGCTAGGATAATGAACAAAGTAACTTCTGTTTTGACCTTGTTAGCAGCAAAATTCAGTCTTAGGGAAACTGAGGCAAGAGGAATCAGAAAGGGGAACAATGGGTCATCAGGGGAAGTGGGAACTTGCCTCACCCTCTTCTTATCATAGAACTTTTTCTTCCCTTTGCAAATCTGGTCTGGAATCTACAGCCTAAGCTTATGGGCTCTGTGTAGACCAGATGACAGATACTGGACCTGTTTCCCCAGCCAACCCTCTTTTTTTTTCATCCTACAATGGAATGGTTCAGTGGTTCCCTGGCCCTAATTTCTGGGGTTCTTGCAGATCCTACTCTCTCCCTGGCCTCCGTATATCCCTCTCTGCTGCCTTTGTTTGCATTTAGAGCGTGGGTTTGGAGAGAGGAGGTGCTTTCTCTCCCCTTCCAACTACCTTTTGCTGTCAGCACTGGAAAGAACATGGAAGCGCTCTTACCTTTCAACATTCTAGGTATCTCCTTAAAACTCAATTCAGAAGGATTATGAAGGTTCATTTTCATGGTCTGTATTCTTACGGAAGATCCCCAATGATCATTCTTCTTGCCTTTTGGTCCAAAACAGATTTTTCTTCTCAGTGAGTTCATTTACACCACCTTCATCATCGTTTGACAACGTACTGCCCAAGGCAAACTCCCTACCGAACTTGATCCTCAGAGTGCGATACACCTGTGTGTACCTAGTACCTGGTGCCAGAAGCAAGAATCCCTCAGGGTTTCCCTCCCCACACATTACAACATTAAAAGAGGAGTTTTAAACCAAAGTTGTAAAATTATTAGGCTGTACGGTAAGCCCAAGTGAGTGGAAAAGAATCAGTTCATTTAGCCTGGAGTTTAGGGGGGTTTTGTTTGTTTTGTTTGCTTGCTTGTTTTGTTTTTTGGGGTTTTTTTTGGGGGGTGGGTTTTTTTGTTTGTTTGTTTTTGTGGCAGACTACTATTAGTGAAAATGAAAGGAGTGTATCTAAGTCTCTCTGGAAAAGGTTGCCACAGGTTGCCAGGAAGAAAGCTGTAAACTTTTGGTGCTAGTTCATCTCAAGATTGGAGATTTATGTCAGATATAACTCCTCCATAAGTAATTTAAAGGTCAACATAAAGGCATGCCAGCTGTTTAAAAAAAAAAAATGCACTGAAATTGGAGATCTTTGATCTTGACAATGTGGGATCAAACCATCACATTAATCTGAACTTTGTAGTTCCTATCTCCTCAATGTACCCTCAGCATCCCTTATTGCTGTTTGCTTTTCAACACTCTCATTTTGTGGATCAAAGGAAAAACGAATTTGTTTGAATATTACTTGTTCTAGAAATTGTATATGTTTAAAGAGTCCACACTGAAGAAATGTTATCCTTGGATAGTTATGAAGTAAGATTAAAGTTGAGATCATTTGTTCGTTGGAGGACTCTGGAGGAATTCCAGGGGAATTTTCATGCTGGAGAATCAAAACTTGCTACTTTCCAGCCTAATAATCAGACATTAATGGATGGCTAGAAATGGTTTTGCTTTATTGTTTAGAAAGACTAAGAATTACTGTTGCTATCTAACCTCAGGTCTACCACTGACTTGTTTGTGGCAGAGGATAAACCACTTAACTTCTGTTAGTTTCCCATGATTGCTGCTTCTGAGGGAGTTCAAAAATTCGTGAAGGTCCAGTGTGCTAAGACAACAAGAACATTGCTTCTATTACTGCAATCAGTCTGGAACTTCTATTGAGAAAGGCCTCCTGTTTTGTTTCTCAGAGGTGAAAACCACTCGAGATGCCTGCTGGGCTGTTAGGCTGCAGGGTCAGGGAGGCAATTTGGTGCTAAATGTATTCTATTATGTGCTTACTACTTTTACATGTTAATTGTAATGTTTTTTCCTGTATTCTGAAGTTAGATGTCATGAGTGGAGCTGATTGAAAATTGGGTTTTCTGTATTAGAATTCAAGAAATGCCAGCTGCCAGAAACAGGAGTGAACTTTGTCATAGAATGGAAATTGATTTTCTGAATTTCCTGTGAAAACAAAAGTCTGAGGAGAAAGGAAAAAAAGCAGCGTCAGGTTGAAATAATTAAAATAGTTTTGTTTTGAAAATGTAGAAACCAAGCTATAGCTGTGATTCCAAGTGTGCAGCTCATGGGTGAGCCAGGACTCTAGGGCTTTTTGGCTACCAGCTCTCCATTAGCCCCGAAGCGAGTGAGGGTTTCTGAGTTTCCAACTCTTCCAGAATCTGTGCCACACCTTTCGGAGCTGTGCTCAGATCTTAGCTTCATGGCAGGGAGCCTAGCAGCCCTGAGTGGCCCCAGGTTTTCAAACTCCTGCTTTTTGGCAAGGAGCCTAGATCCTCCGAGGACCTGGGCATGGCTCTTAGCCTCACAGAATAGGGAGAAGCCCTGTGAACAGTCATGATTTACAGAATCCTGACTTAAGGGTAGGGAGACTGGATGTGTTAGTGCCTTCTGTACAGGGCTTCCTTGCAGTTACGATCCCTGGGAGACTGGGCTTTCTAAACTTTCAGCAGGAAAATGCAATTTTCAGATCTGAAAGGTTTTGAAATCTTAAAAAACGTAAAAGTGGAATTTTATTTGGTATTGCTGCATTCGTTGGAGGGTGGGTTTTTTTGTTGTTTTAATCTTACCATTATAATGTGTCCCTAGAAATATCACTGTCAGGGTTTTGAGGATCTGAGTCCTGTCAAGTCTCAAGATACTGAGCAGAGATTCATTGTTTTTGTTCCTATCTCATGCCTCCCTGTTGTGCCTTTGGCATTTCTTACATTTGCAACACATACAGTTGCTTTTCTTCTGCTCCCAGATTCCCTGTGACCGGCTGCTCCTGGTCTCCTTGGGCAGGAGAAAGAGTGTGCTGCAACCAATGCAAAACCCCACATTCCTCAGCAGAAGCCCAGTACTGTGAGCTCTCCTCTCGTCATGAAATCCCATTAGTGACTACAGGACATGGGGATTCTGGGAACTTAAGAAGTCTGGGCAATTCTGGACATGGAAACCAGTAGTCAGCACATAACACATCTGTTTCCGTGGCCAGCCCACGCTGATTGAAGACCTGGCTTGTCAACTCAGCCTGTAGAGTTGTGAATGATGTGTTTGATTGCAGAGGTTGGAAGCCAAAATTGCAGCTTCCACTGGGGTAATACACAGCAAGGAGAGAGAGACATATCTCACGGAGTCCCTCCCACAGGAGCAGCTAATATTATAAGCTTATTTCCTTAAATTATCCTTTAATACTGTATTGAAACATGTCAATAAAAGTCACAAGAAGTCTCTCTCTTCCCATGTAGTGTATAACCAGTTGCTAGCGGCACGCTCTGCCTTCTGTGCTGTTATAACAGAAGTGGCTCTGAAACTCAAGTTTAGTTATATTAAGGCCCTTGAGATTTGGGATCTCATCCCTTAGGCCAGTTGCTATATGATTTGTACTTAGAGCAGAATTTCCAAGGTTAATGAGTGCTGGGAGGCCAAATTTGTTTAGGACCAACAGTCTTCATCTTTCTATCTGATAAAAAAAGAGTATGAAAGAGCTTGGGGGGGGCCACCATGTGGAAACAATACAGTAATTCCGATATTGCAGGCTCAGTGGCAGAACGTGAACAAAACAGTGCTTGGCAGCCAGAGCTCGGAGCTGCTGGCTCCCTCTGCAGCCTCTGGCATGTCCACTTGGGGTTTCTGCAATACAATTAACCAGTCTACAAAATACAGTAAAACCTACTTCATACGGGGGCTAAGAGGTTTAATTTAAGTAACTAGATCATAAAAAGCAGTGGGTGTAAGGGCACAACCTCCATATTGGGTTTTATACACAGCACTTTTTCTGAGACTGGGGATTCCCCTGCTGCCATAGGCTTTCCTGGCTCTTTTTCGGGCTGTTCCTACAGTGCCGCGTTGCCGTATTTTTACAGCAGTCTTCACCTTTCAGTACTTTCAGTTTAAGAACTTTAAAACAACAGAGACAGATAGCAAAAAGCAGGAAAAACGGTGTCTGTCCTTGAACAAATCCTTCCCCCTATCAGTCACCAGCCACACCATTTTTTTCCTAGCACAGTATGAAGAAATACCGTCAGAACAAATGGTCTCAAAAGTTAATGACAGCTTATGTGAATAATAAAGCTAGCAAATTTCTGTCTCACCCCAAACTGAACTCCCAAGGATATATGCATGTTTTTAGACATATATACACGCATATAAAACTCATCCTATTTTCCACTGGCTTTTTTTTTTAATTATCATTTATTTTGAAGAAAACCTTTCTTGCATTTTTTAACGGAAAAAATTATCAGTAATACAAAATCTCACTAAGAACCAAGCACAACTAACCTCCAAAAGAAAAGTACTAATTCCCCTTCAACAACCTGGACTGAACGAGACACAAAGTCAGTTAGATCCTAAATGTGGTTTCACCTTTATCTGATTTGCCTTGCACAGTGCCCACGGAAAATGCTGGAGCGTCACAGCGTGCCCTTCAGGCTCGGTGGGGATGGCGTCCCAGTTGGGCAACCGGGGACCAGCAGCAATGGCCTACGGCGAGTGGCTTTGTCCTCCTGAAATGGCGTCTCCTTGGGTTGGGGCTGGGACCAGCCCCGCTCCCCTCTGGCACGGCCTCTGGTCGGGCACTGAAACGGTTAACTATACTCGCAGCTGTATTCATAAAGTTGAATTAAGAAGTGGACTGGTTTAAGTCTGAGGCTGCAAATGCAAAGGATTTCTTTCAATTTATTTCCTTCTGCATTTACATTTTTGCGAGGTGCTCTCTCTTTATGAAGGCATTACTGATGAATATTGAAAATACTCTTTGGGCACAAGTATCTTCTTGCAGCGGCAATGCAGCAGAGGCTTGGCTGGTGGTTATTCTTCAAAGAGTTAGGAGGCGTTAAATGTAAATTTAAATATAAATGTATTTAGGAAAATCCAATACTAAAATGATCGGGATCTTATAATCATTTTAATTAAAGTAGATGGAAAAGTTTTTAAAAACACCAGAATCCTGTTCTGTTGATAAACTTGATTAAGATCCTGAAGTAAGCTGCTTTGCCCCCAATTTCTTGTCTACCTTGCCCAACGCACGACGGCCCACGCACCGCGCGGGGATCCCATCCGTGGCGGCTCAGCCGGGAACACCTTCAAAAGGCCAGTTTGACAAAACAGCGTCCGTATTAAGAACTGATTGCCAAACGTTTTGAAAACACAGCTAACAGGGAAGATTACTCGGTGAAAATAAAACTGTTATGCAAAGCAGTTTCTGGGATTCACGAGCAGCCACAAACGCGTTACCAACAGTCCTTCAGCTACAGCACAAGGGGGGTTTTCGAGCACCATGTGCAGCCCGAACTGCTCCATCGTCACCTGCCTGCAGCTTTCGCGCACGGCCCCACGTTCCTTTAAGGGCAGTAACTATTTTATTTAAAAAAAACCCAAAACAACAAAACCAACAAAAAAACCAAACCAACCCCCGCCCCCCTCCACAACAGTAGAATAACCGCGAGGATAAAACCCGGTATTTTCAGCACTTCGTCTCACAGCTTACCGGGCGGGACCCTCTCTCCCCCCAGCCCACCCCCACCCCTTCCCCGGTTACGGCGGAGGCTCCGCGGGGGCGCAGCGCGTCTCCCCGCGGCGGGCAACGCTGCGGCCGGTCCCGCCGGCGCCCCTCGGGCTGGGCAGCCGCTGCCTGCCTGAGGAGCCACCGCCGCCATTCCCAGGAAAGGGGAGGGGGCGGGAAAAAATTAAAAAAAAAAAAAAAAAAAAAAGAGAGAGAAAAGGGGTGTGGGGGAAACAAGCAACGAAAAAACCCGAGGTTGCCGGTTTCCAGCCCAAGCGGCGCGGCGGTGCGCCCTCACGTGAGGGGAGAGCTGCGGGCCGTGGCTGCCCATCCCCCGCCAGCCGCCGCCTCCCTCCCTCCCTCCACAGTGCTGCGGGTCCCCGTCCTGTCCCGTCCCCGCCGCCCTCCGCCTTCCCCCGCTGGCCGCCGGGCCGGGAGGAGGGCGGGGGAGGGCTTTCCCACAATGCTTTGTGGGGACGTTGACAAGTGGATCCAAGATGGCGTAGAAAGTAATGACAGGTAAGTCAGGACTTCCCCGTTCGCCCCCCGCGGGGGTCGAGGGCGGCCGGGCCCGGCTGGAGAGGGCTCCGGGGAGGCCTCGGAGGATCCTCGGTGCCCCGCAACCGGCCGAGCGGCCGAGCGGGGGCTGCCGGCCGGGCCGGAGGCTCAGCGGTGCCGGCTGGAGAGGGCCCTGTGTCTGCGGAGGGGCCTGCGGCGGCAGCCGCCCCGGGGGCTGTTTACGGGCGGGCTGGGCCGGAGCCCCGGGGGCTGCCGCGCTCTCCCGGCGGTCCGCAGCCGGCGGCGGGCGGGCCGGCGCGGCCCTGAGCCCGGCGCAGCGGGGGCAGGCGAAGGGGTCAGCCCGGAGAGCCGGAGATGCCTCGCAGAACCCCGGCTTTCCCCGGCTCCGGGGGGTGCTCCGCCAGGGAGGAAGGTGGGGGGATGCGGAGGGGTGGGAGTCAGCTTTGTTTTTGTACCGGGCGGGGCGGGAGGGAACGGCTGGCGACAGCCAGGAAATAACAATAATAAAACAGAAGTTAAAAAAATAAAATAAATAAATGTTTAGGTAGGGTTTAGTTGAAGGATGGAAAAATAAATTGAAAGAATTTAACAGCTGTTGTAAAATTAACCCTCGGAGCAATGAAGGCTTGGCAGATAAGCTGATATTTTTGTTTCCTGCAGGAAGGCTTTGTCAGGGCCGAGTGGCTGGAAGTTGGGAGGTCTGACACAGATCCTGAGATCACCTTTTGTACGATGCAACTGTTGTGAAACTGAAAATAGGAGAGTTTATGCTGCACGTTGCCATGCAGTCCTCCCAACGGAGACTATACGTGTATATATATATTTTTTTTTTAGGGCAAATCCACAAGTAGGGGAAGCCTATATGTTACCCCTCCTGGGGTAGATCATGTCCTCTTATTAATTTCTAAGTGAGTGAAGTTGTTTGGCTTCAATGCATTGTTAATCAAACTGCTGTTGTTTGATTATAGTAACATGATTAAACATATCGTTGATGGAAACGAAGAAATAACTGCAGGGAAACAGTTGCAAGGATGCTTTCCAATTAATGACAAAATGAGTAAGAGATAACAAGGTAATAGGATTTTTGCATTATCAGAGGTACAGCGAGCTTGAGATGAAATTTTAAAGTAACATAATGTATTTTGCCTTTCATTGAAGAAATACCACTGAAGTCTTTTAAGAAGCAAAAATGTCCTAACAATGAGTATCCCCATTGACAGATTGAGTGCATCATGGCTAGTGTTGCTGGGATGGTATGAATTGTTGGGGTCTTCTGATGTTGTTTTTCTTAATAAATAGTGTAATTGAAATAAGACAAAGCATGGAATACCCTCCCCTTTATTTATTTCAAGAAAACACACATTCCTTTGTGAAAATTAAAAAAAAAAACAACCCACCACCTCGTGTTGAATGAAGTGACACTTGGCAAGTTTCCATTATTTTCCAAGACTGATTGGTAGAACAGGGAGGTTTTAAAATAACGTGTTTTGAATTCAGTTGTTTCAGTACTTTTGAGTTGTAGCAGATTATGAATGAAAACTCTGTTTTTTATTTTAAATGCCAAAGCTTATTTGATTGGGGTGGTCTGGGGATGCCGGGCAGCTTACTGGTCCTCTGTAGTGATGAGCTGATTTTGAATGTGCAGTTGAAACTTAGATGAGGAGAGAGTGTACAAGTGACCACCACGTTCCCTCCCCCTCCTCGGGATGCAAACCGAGGGATTCGCTCTTAGGTGAATCAGACTTCGGGAGGATTAACTTTTACAGCACAGAAATTGTGAGTGGCGGAAGCGGAGTTAAGCTTTTTTTGTTGAACTTTAATTAGCAGAACAGTTTATTGGTAAGTGAAGGAACATCTTGTGTGTTATTACTGATAAAATTGAGTTCTCTTTGTAATTTGTTATGAAAGCAGAAAAGTTATTTTCCCTAGCTGAAATCACATTTCTATTATCACTCCTCACCTCCATGAATTTTTTTGACTTATGAAACGTACAGAGTATTTCCCCTCCTTTAATTCATAGAGACACTGTGCCTTTTTAAGTGAGCCAGATGAACTTTTCTATGAAGGAGGCTTATTAAAGAGATGACTCTAGGACTTGAAAGGTTGTAATAGCTGGTTTTGTTTGGTTTATTTTGTTTTTTTTTTGGGGGGGGGGGAGTGGAATTATTTTTGTTTCTCCACAGCAGACTAAAAATTAAAGGGAGATGTGGAAGCAGCACCTTGATCTGTAATTTGTCCCAGTTCTGCTTGATCTGTCATGGAGGATCCTTTCTCTTTGTGAAATCTCATTGATTTCAGAGAAGTTGCTGCTGGGATTTGGGATCTGAATTAGTAGATCTGGCTGCAGGAGGAGGGCTGTAGTTTGGAGAGAACTTCTGCTCGAAGGTTAGATTCATTTGAGAAATTCCCATCTCGAAAAATGTAAGTAACAGTGTCTAGAAGGTTTGAAGAGGTAATATTTCCAAGTGGATAGGGTGCAGGCCTAGTGCTTAAGAGATCTGGACAGCCTGATGCAAATGACTTCACCTGTTTATGCTTCCTTTTGAAGGAATTTAAAATAGGAATAGTGAATCTTAGCAACTTGTAAAGAGTCTTGACGCCTATGGATAAAAAAGGCTAGGTAAGAGCTAGGCAATGTTATTACTAATGTTTTCCAACTCTGTTAATTTGGTAGTCTGATGAAATATTTTCTCCAGTGTTGGCAATTTTTTTTGTTACTAAAATCCCCTTTGCAGTTATAGCTGGATATTCTTTCTGACTTTTGGTGTGTTTTTTTTCTTTTTATTCATTGTTTACTACCATCTTATATTTGCTGCTGCACTTTATTCTAGGTGTTTTCATTTTAGTAATGGCAGAAACAACTGCTGGAGCAATTCAGATTATTAGTTGAAAGCCCTTGAATTTTTCACCTCACTGGCATTCCCTCCCGAGGTCAGTGGTACCTAGGTAGGTCTGGTAGCAAGAGTGGAATCTAAATTAGAAAAGTCTTTTGTAATAATTTAAGTCCTGTCCCCTGTGTACAGCCTGAAAAACTACGGAAAGCCATGGGAGCTGGCTTGGAGAATGAGAAGGAAGGATGGTGTCATTCTGCTCTACCTTAGGGACAGAGTTGTTGGACAGCTGGCATTCCCCTTGCCTTGGGGATCAGTAGGCCAAGAATCCTAGTAATCGTGAATCCTGTCCGTCCTTTTTTCCTAGCGTTGTTAAGGCTTCTTCCTGGGAGCATATCCCCAGTGTTCCCCTTTCTGTAAGGTTGCTAGTGGCTCATCATGGGGGAGAAAATAGCAAATTTTGTATTCCTGATCTTCCCTCGTGCTCACCTATCATAGCTGTTTAATCATTTCTTTTGTTGAGGTCCAAAGGCAAGATCCCATTACCACTACATGGTATATGTATTTTTCCCCTTTAAATTGAAGTATTATGGGTTAGATTATCAGAACAAACAAGACCTTCCTTTCTTTGTTCTTGTTTGTCTTGCTATTTCTTCTGTGGCCTTTGGCAGTAGTCAGCGCTTGTGTTTATGTATATATATCAATGACATACATTTAAAGGCATTGTACTTCATATGTTTGATTTCTTGCTCCCTTTGGTAGACTTCTGTGATTGTCGTTCTTTTTTCAGCAATGAAGAAAAGAGAGAGGATATTAAAAATATGGCTTTTTTTCTAAAGTTTGCACACAGCACTGGTATGGAACAAAAAAATGAAGGAATGCTTGGTCTTCTGGAAATTTTGACTGGGAAAGCAAATGCTTGATTTCTCTTGTATTTGTTTTGGGGGGGAAAGGAAGAAAATAACTGAACTTTATAGATAGTGAAATTGGGAGTTTGCAAGGTCAGACCGCTCTACAGAAACAGGCCAGCTTCTGGTGATTTCATTATGGTGGTATTGATATGTAACTCAAGTTCTTATTCAAAAACAGTCTCGCTTACTGAGCTTTCATCTTCTCTTCATACAAATGTTTACAACATGAGGCTTCAAGCAGAAGCAATCACTCATGTCTGAGAAACATAGAAAAGTGAATATTACTGCAGGAAAAGAAATGCTTAGAAATTTAAACAGGGAGATTGTAATTACCCATGGGTGAGAATTTTTCTGTTGCGTTTCCATTGCACTGCTCGTTGAAGTTAAAGGATACTTAATGTGACTATAGCATAATATCCAAATGTTTCTCTATAATTTTATATGCAAATTCATTGTCATAAATTTAATAGAAATACACTGGTTATTTACCCAGTCTTTTCTCTGAGTCCTCCAAAATACCAAATTGCAGACTTATTACAGGAAAGCCAGATAAGAAATCATAGATTTCAATCTTTTTCCTTCTTAAATGTAATTGTACTGCACTGAGAGGTTTCATTTCATGACTAAAATGTTTGAGTGGCTACTGTGGCCCCATCCTACTTCTGAATGAGTACAAACTATCAAATTTTCTAAGTGGCATGAAGTCTTTGTCAGATGTTAGAAGATTCCTGCTTTAGCAAGAAGGTAATTTAGAATTAACAATGCCGAACTATACAGCTGTTCCAAGAAGCAGTGGATGCACAGTGCTGCTGAGTTGGTAGCAAGAATTTTTTCGTAAGTGATTTTATGTAAGGAGATGTTTTGGAGATGTTACTGTAAACTGTTGTGTGATTTGTTTCTGTTGGTCTCAGGAAGTACCACTTGCGTGAAGAATGATGTGACTGAGGTGGATGTTTTGGATCTTTGGCTTACATGTGGTCTGGGGAAATACATTTCATGATCTCTCCTGTTTGTAAGCAGTAGGAAGGCTAATGATTCTCAGAGCTGTAATGACTAAACATTGGAAGAAAAGGATGAGTAGAATTATGTTGGGTATGAAGTTTTGAATGTTGGAGTGGCAGGAAGCAAAGGGTAGAAATACGAGGAGTGTGTGGATTCATCTGAGCTGGTTTTATGATAGTAAGGGTACGTGTTGTTTAGAAATGATCTTTCAGTCTGTGAATTTCACAGGGGTTTTTTTCATAGTTATATATAGCAAAATACTGTATTCATCAAAACACTAAAAATTACACTGCTAAAATATGCTTAGAAGGTCTTTCAGAGTCCTTCAGACGCCATGGCAAAAGGGAAATACGTAACACAACAAGAGCTGTTTTTGAGAATCTTGGTTGTTAGTAATGCGGCACGAGTGTTTAATTTGCTGGAAAATATTTAGTGGTTCAGCAGACCAAGAAAGTAGCAAATCTTTGTGGACATAATAAATGCAGAATGCCACAAATGAAAAGCATAGTGGTTTAGGCAGCATATAAAATAATGCTTCTTCCTTATATACCTTCTCACTTAATGTAAGACAATCTATTTTTGTGAGGGAAAATTTCATTTTATCCTGGGATAATTTGGGGGGGACGGGGACAGGCAGTGTCCTTCTGTTCCCAAGTAATGTTCCTTCGCTGCTCTTGACTGAATTCCCCATCAGCTAGCTGGGATTCCCAAATGCTGTTGACCAGCCGGGATAGCTGCCTTGCATCTCATTCTCTGCCATTTCAGGAGCCAGAATTTGTTGGGCTTTTCTCATTGTCTACACAGGGAGGTCGTTAAGGGGAATGTTTTTTTAGCATACTTCTGAATCTGCGCTCATGCAGTGTTGTAGCCGAGTGCTGTGGGTATTTTATTGAAGTGATGGTTTTGATTATAGTTGTTTGTGCTAATGGTTTTGAGGTAACTGTACTCTGGCCATATCTTAAGACACTCACACATTTGGAATGGTGCAGGACATTTGTTTTGTCGTTTGAACTGACTGATATTACTTGGCTGCAGTTTTGTTTATATTTGTTTGGCTAGGCTACACACCGCTTTTCTTCTTCCGAAGTTTTGCGAGAATTATGCCATTAACCACAGTCGGATCGTTACTCATCCCTGCTGATGTCTGTTCTTTGAGTGGGATTTAAAATACGTGACTGAATCTCTAATGTTCATTTCAAAAGGAATGAGTAGGGTGAATGCCGTTAGGAAACTTGTGTTTTGGGTACAAGTTAGGGTGTTGCCCATAGGGTTTGCTGTGAAAGGAGAACTTGGGAATCCATACTCTATTCTCAGGAGAGGTCTAAAAATGGAACCTGTTGGTAGTATCATCTTTGTGCATTTGAGGAGAGGAAATAGGGATGTTATGAAAGCTTTATCCAGATGCAGAAGGGTTAATGTCATTAAAATGCGGACATAGAAGACAACTTCCCAAACCGGGCTTAGGTATATTATGCCAGACTATTTGAAGCACAGTCACGTAAAAATGAATTTCAAAGGTTATTTACAATAAAGATAGCAATTTTTCGTGGTGGAGTTTAGTTACTGCTTTGAACTTTCAAAACAGCACACAAAAATATCGTACGCAGTTACATAATAGGTATGGTTTTGGGAAAGGTGTTTGGAGTGTCTGTGGGTGGAATGATTGTGTTATTAAGTCTGTTATGGTAGGACCCTTTTGTGCTCAGCACAGTATAAATGCATAACAAAAAACTCAGTCACAGTATTATTCACTACTACAATAAGTTTAAGTTCATTATAGTGCTGCAATGAAGAACTGAGGTATATTGAAAGGAAACTTTCCTGTTTTGTGTCACAACTTTCTGGCTTGTTTCTGTGTTCAGTTTGTGAACTGTGCACTGCAACTGAGATCCAGCGTGAAGATTTTTACGTGCTTTTGCCTCTTGAATGGATTTGAAAGAGTGATTCGTATTTTGCATCTCAAACAGGAAACGAACTTAGGGCTTTTTGGTTTTTTCCTTATCCAACTGTAAAACTGTGGTATATACCTGTAGCATCTGGATTTGCACTGGTGGTCAAAGCTGTCTTCTGGAGGTAGATCTCCTGGTCATAGGAGTGCGCTGCTTTGCAATACTGGGACGTGTCAGGAGTGGAGAAAGTTGTTGTATGAAACTGAAAGTTTGGCATTTGAAGAAAGACTGTTTCAGCATCACTACAGTATCCCTGTAAGAAGAGAAAACTTGGATTGAACCACTGAGCTTTGGAGCTGCTTAGCTGTTGGGGGAGGGTGGGGGAGAGTTTGGGGTTTTCCAAAAGGCGACATTCTGTGATAAATAATTTCCTAATTTTAAAAATACTTTTATTGTTGAAATCCAAATACAGCTGTATTAGAGGAAGATGTGAATTGAACACAAGACTGAAAGTTAGGAACTAGTAACTTTGATTCTGTCTCTGAGACTGGTTACATTGGTGAACTTTGGCAAATGAACTGTGGTCAAGCGGCGAGTTCAGTGAGCATCGTGGAAAACTGACATATGTGTTTGCATTTAAACTTCTGAAATATATTTTAAAATATTCTGATATTTGTTTTGCGTTGAAATGCTTGGGAATCTTCTTTGACTCCCCTTTGCATTCCTTGGAAATACAGTTTTGTACTTGCTTGGCATTTTTAAAATTAGTTGACAAGCGTTTAGTCACATATATACAGATGTGCCTATATATCATACACCAGACATTTCTCAAAAAGAGCTTTTGGTAATATATTATGACTCAGTGGTGAAGAATATTGGTAATTGTGTGACTGTGTAAGTCCTTAAGATTAATGGTGTTCACTTTTTTTGGTCAAAATTATTACTAAACATTGTATCATGAAGTATGCAGAGACGCTCAGGAGCAAGGCCCTGTTCTGTTATTCAAGTGTTTAAAGGAGAGGTTCTGCCACAAATAGATTATAGTTTTTGAAGTTGTGGATTATGATGTTTAAAACAGCTTTTAGAATATGAACACGGTATTCTTCTGCAAAGTGTGTTTGAGTTTGAGACTTGCAGGTTGGTCCTGCTCCACGCAGAGCTGGCTGGTTGTGCAGTGCTGATTTTTTCCCTTTGTTTTTCTCTGGCAAATTTCATTAAGAGAAGCAAAGATTAAATTACTTTTCTAATCCATTTTTTTTAAAGTAAGTAACTGGTGATGTTGTTATGGGGATAAAATGGTAACCATGGGACAATATTTCAATTAAAATGCCCTCATCTTGGCTAAGTGTGAGAAACTCTACTCTCAGAAAGCAGCAAGAACATATAGGTACATGGAATACAAACTGCTGCTGTTAACCAGTTATTATGAAAGATTGTTTACGTGAAGATTTTCTATGAAGGAGCCAAAAGAACTTTAGGTGGGGCAGAAGCACCACCTATTATTATGTTACCTGATGCTTACGATGACACACTCCTCATTTCAGTTGGTTATTACTTGCCAGATTTTAATTATTTGGCTTCAAATTTCCCATGGTAGGTGTCTATCGCAGGCTAACTTTTTGGGTGCTGTGGAGGGAGTGAAGGCTTCTGCCAACACGATTCGGCCTTTTCTAAAAATTGGGCAAAAAATATATTCTTATGTTCACAATAAAATAAAAAAAATATAATGTTCTGTAGTGCTGCTTTGTAAAAAGTTGAGATGTGGTATAGCATGATGTTTCTGCCAAGGATATGCTTGGCATCAACCCTGTAAAAATCTGATTAGTGTTGGTCAAATTAGCATTTAGTACAGATCTAAAAGATCATTCCTGCAGTGAATATACTTCAGCCTGAGCTAGATGGGATTTCTGTACAATTTGAAAGCTAGGGCTTCTGCATTCCTCCCTGGTATGATTTTGGGCAAAAATGAGAACACCGAGAATTCCTCTTCTGCACTCCTGATACCCAGTTCCACTTTCCTACCAGCTCTACCTTCACGCAGCACAGAGGAAGCAGCGACTGAATTTAAACAGCTGGTGCAAAATGTAGATTTTCACAGAATACTTAGCATTAATGTGGAAATGGGGGTAGCTGAACAAGGAGATTGAAAAATACTAGTGTTAGAAAGAAGTAGAAGGGAGGCTATACTGTGTGGGTACGTATTTATTTTATAATGCTAATACAGTTGTTTGGACTGCAGCTTCACTAGTTGCATAAATTAGAAAGTGTTTCAGAAATGGTGTAGGGAATAGCAAAAAAAAAAAGGCAAATCATACTTCGGTCTATCTTTGCTACACTTTATTTTCTGTATTTCTAATGAACGCTCTCATGTTATGGTAGAGAAAAATGCTGAATACTCACAAGTCACTCTGCAGACACTGGATGTTCTGCTTTGATCATATAAAGGGCTATGTAGTACAGGGCAGAGCATAATGGGGGAAAAATCACTTTTAGTTGTCTTAATCTGAATATAAGAAGTTTATAGAAACTTTTGGCTTTAATGTGTTTTAATGTATTAATTCTTTGTAAAATGGGAATGATGTCAGAAGGATAAAGGTATTTCCTTAATACTTGTGAAGTGCTCGGTCACAGTATTTGTAAGCATTATTGAAAAGTTAATGAAAACATTAAAATGCAGTCTTGAGAACCAGATTTGAGTAGCATGCAGTAAATAAGGCCTTAGGCCCTATGCTGAAGTGTTTATCTATGCATCTATGCCCATTAAGCAGCCAGCCTCTGTTCTGCGTGCTCATTCCGCCAGGTAGCCCTTGGAAAATGTAGTATGTGACTAATACAGTTAAAAGCTGTATCATAAGGCAGACACACAGGAGGGCCAACAAGAGCTTGTACAGATACTTTTTTCATTACACAGCCTTTGAGTATCAAACTTCACAACCTAGTATTTGTACTGTAATTTTAATGACTGCAATATGTATATATATTTGCTTTGTGTAACTAGGAATCTTGTATCTGTCAGTTATGGATGGCTTTCAGACAAAGCGAGTACACACCACGTAGATGTTGTGCTTTGACTTGCTGTGTATTTTGCTTAGTTTCATCAAGACAGGTAATGTTTTCTGACAGATGTGCGAAAAAGGATTGTTTTAAAGGCAGGAGGTGAAGATGTTAGGGATACTTAGTGGTGGATGAAGTGGTTACAGGTGCTGAGACCATGAGTTGTTTTCAGATTTTGAGCCAAAGATAGCTAGTTTGTCCATGTGTGTATATGTTGCTGATGCTGGCTGTATAGATTATCCTTTCTGCTGCTATCTTCAAAATGAAAAGAGAAGAGATTAGTAAAGGTAATAAAGTGTTAATAATCACTTAATAAAGTGTCTGTACTGAAATCATAACTGGCCCGCAATAAAATCTAACTCATTACTATCTGTGATGTATGTAAAGTGATTTAAAGAACACAGAGGATCCAGATGTGGAAGACATTTGCTCTTAATCTCAATTGCTGCTATATTTGTGTTACTATTGTTATGTGAATGGTAAACCACCCACAGGCACTAGTTCCTTTTTCAGTAAATGTGGATGTGTTTATCCTATACATTAACTTTACTGGATCAGACTCAAGGCTCCATTTATGTGGCCAGAGATCACTTGTCCTCCTAATTTATGATGCTCTCTTTGGTTTTTCAGTGTGGAAGGATAATCTGAGTATTTAATGGTAAGGGGCATCATGAACCTCTTAATTCTTTTTTCTTCCTTTCCCGAAATCAAGCATATCATGTTCCTTAGAGGCCATGCAGCAGAAGTTCTTGCTGCTGTTATGATATATAATAAAACCTTGAAATAAGCCTTCCTCATTCTGTATGCTCCATTTCAGATTTAACATCATTTTTGGAATTTAAAGTAGGGTCATTTTGCCTGGAGTTGTACAACATTAACTAAAGTAATTCAGTTATTTCAGAAAACTGATTAGATTGTCCTTTCTCAAGGGTGGAGACTTTTGTATTTGTTCTGTAAGGTGTGCAGTACATTTCTGAGCACTGTGTATAACTAACATTACTGACTTCAGCCATAACCGCAATAAATGAGTGCATAAGATCTCTGCTATTATATTTTTCTTAAAGTAAAAAAAAGCAAAAGAACCTTTTGTATCATTCTTTTCTGCACCCTGCACGTGAAAGATGTGCCATCCTTTTTCTCTCTGTTCTGTTAAGTCTTTCACATTGGTATAGTGCACTATCATTATCTACTCTCATTTTATTAAAGGATTTCTGAGTGTGGGATTATTTATGATATATATGTCATGACACTAGGAAAGTGCATTTTTTTCTGTGTGTGTCTGTAAGTGGCTTCTGTATTTTGTGTAGCTGTGTTTCATTCCTTCCTGGAGGCTTGAATAAAATCTTTTTTTGTCTAAAGGCAAAGCTAAGGGATTTTTTTATCACTATAGGTAGGGAAAATAAATAGATATTTAATTGTATTTTCCTAATCTAAAGGTACTCGAATGGTATTTTGGCGTACTACAAAAACAGTTACATAATATTATCTAGAGGTGTAAGCGTGCCCTAAGATGGGATCACTAGAGATGCCAGAGCAACTGTATATTATGATCTAACAGTAGATAGATGTATTAGTCCCTATTTTAGTACGCAGAGGGACAAATGCGGTTGGTTTGCAAAGTCTAGATAGTTGCATTTCACTGGCCCATCATTTTTAACTGTAACATTGACATGTTCACAGTAGCTAACATTTTTATGGTGCAATGTACTCAATGTATTGTAATTAATCCAGATTATTAAACAAACACAGATCTTTCCATACCTGTATAAATTAATGTATCTTGTCAGTCTTTTCCTGATAATTTTGAGGGAGAGGGAACTAGAATACTCTCCAGTCACAGGGATTGTGTCCATATCAACATTCTGACTTCCCAAATACTACTTTTCTGCATTATGGAAACAACAAATTTTTGAGGTCTTCATATGTGAATTGCTTACAGCTCAATTTTACCAGTACCAAATTTCAAAAAGGTATGTGATGTGTACTGCTAGTGTCTGTAGTCTAAAAAGTGTGGAAACTCTGCTTTAGTGAAACCTGGAAACTACTGGGTGGGTCCTTGAGCAGTTAAGCTAATGAATGCAGTTTATAACTTTTATCATTATGGGCAAGAAAGGTAAGATTTTTCTCCTACTGATGAGTGATATTTTGGTACAGTGCTATCTCTCTGGCTGGGTAAATGGCAGCACTTGGCAGTAATTGATGGGGTAACTGACCTCTGGGTATCAATAAGAGGCTGAATTATAACTTCTCCTTTCCCTGGGTGGACTTAAAAATCTGGGTCTCTGCTATCTGTGTTGTTACACAGTTCTCATTAAACTTGCAGCATCTTCGCGACCCTTTAGACTTCTGTGAAATTCAGTTCAAATTGACTTGAAGTTCAAAAGTTACTGGGGAAGGACAGAGCAACCAGCCTCAAAAATTAATCTAGTAGATCTCTTCTTGCCTTTTAAAAGGAATTGCTGGGAAGTTATGATAAAACAGCTGTCTTTTCTTGACGTATTACCTGAATTTATTACATGTTTAAAACTTCTGTCCAGTTTGGTGGCCAGCCTTTCCAATTTGCGAGAAGGGCTGAAAAATCCCAAAGGGTTAGGACACGCAGCGTGGTCACCACACACATTTCCTTAGAGAGCGGCAGGATGAGTTGAATTCCTGCCCTGCTTTCTCTGAGCCCGTGCCAGCTTGACCGCAATAGGCAATGGAACGGCAAACCCTTCTTCTCCTCTCCTTTCCTGCAATACAGTGGGCTCTTAACTGGAGGACACAGCTGAATAGCTTTGGCAAGGAATATTTGGGTCCTTATTTCTCAGAGCAGAACTGTTTGAAGGGTTATGGATTGTAATGGGAGGCAGCTGGAGAGGCTCTTCCCCCTGCATGTCCCCCATGGCAATGGGTCTCATTCATTTGCTTCAGTTTGTGAATCCCAGGATGCGGCTCTTGGAAGTGTATTCAATTGACAGTAAATTCCTACCAGTCTCACTGTAGGACTGCAAGTTGAACATCATTGCTTTAGCATAAATCTTTATAAGAGATGTTAATGTCTGGTTAAAATATGCAAATATTTACTGACTTGTCTACTGTTTGTCAGCTTGGCATGCGAGACCTTGGATCTGATCCTTCTGTCTTGGCAGACATTGGGAATTTTGCCAATAACATTAATAGGAACAGCATTGTGCCCTCTAATCTGTTTGTTTATGAAGTACAGCGAGAGTTATCTGGCTAGATGCTTTACAGTGAATTGAAAAAGCATCTGTTTGAAATTTTTTAGGAACTGTCACATGCTTTAACTTATCATTATCTTAATGTATGGACCCTTTGATTCCACAAAAGACATCGGTAAGCTGTGAAGCGTGGAAGTGCACAGTCACGAGTTAAACTGCTGTGAAATACTAAAATTTTAGTTCACGATGTTCTCTCCTCCTACGTTGATTTTTAGTTTGAAGTTGGACTCATCAGACTGTGGAGTAATTCTTCAAAAGTCTCCTGTGCACCAAGCAGGCGTAGTGTTTACTTGGAAATAAATGACCGTGTAGATGACGTTGTTTATCACTCTTCCTCCTCAGAGTGTCCCTTCTGCCTTTCCCAGCCCCCTCTGCAGTTCTGGAGGGGAAACATGCAGTTTTATTTGGAGATTAGATTTTAGTTACTCTTTTCATGCTTGTTTACGAAATCCCTTTGGAAAGAGGGAGGCATACTCATTAGGATTATTAAGCCTGAACATCATTGGTTGTAGGGAAAAAAAAAAAAAAAAAAAAAAATCCCTCACAGTTCATTGGAAAAAACACCAAGGTTTAAGTCACACCAGTTGGAATTAACCAGATCTTTTAAATGATAGTTTGTGCAAGTTAAGGTGAGCACAACTTGGCCTTCAAAGAAATTAAGATCAGTAAGTTTTCTTCTACTGCAGTGTTTTGGAAGTACAAAGTAAAAAGCCAGGGTTTAGACCTCTGGATTAGCCAGTGAGGACGAGTTGTGTAAACTTCTAGTCAACGGGATGCTTACTGTCCTATCAGGTGGAATTCACAGGCACCCTGTCTAAATATTTTACTGGAGTGCATAAATCGGGAGCCTCTCTGTAGGGAATGGTGCTGCTGTGAGATGATTCAAACCTAAGAAATGCTTTGAATTGGCCACTGACAGTAAAGGCTCTGTTGATAAGACGTTGTGCCTGCATTTCGAAGGTAGGTCCGCTTAGTTTGGATATGTAACTTTAGATAATGGGAATATGCCTGTTTACTGTTTCTTCAAAATGCTGAAGATGTATTAAACTGCTATTAGAATAAATTTTTTTCTCAAATTTGAATTTCGAACTCTTCTGGCATGCAGTTCTCCAGGCCATTTTGAGAAAATGAATAATTCTGACATTTGTTCTGTTACACGCTTAGTATTTTAATCTCAGTTTTACAGACAGAAAAAGTGAAGTGTGTAATTTGCTTGGTTTTGCAAAGAGACTTGGAAATTTAGTGCAGACCTTGTGACACTAGCTTTCAATTCTAATCTGTAATAATTTCTACTCTTGGAGTTAATGTAGAAATTCCAGTTTTACATTTGAAGTTTTTGAAAATAAGCATTTATAGAACTCAAAATAAATTTCCTTTGACAAGTGTCTGTGTTCCTTGGCGGTTAAAATATTAACTGTTCTGAAATAATTTTAAACATGGGTAGGTCAGGTACTACAATAGACTGGATTTTAAGAAAGTTTAGGGACAGCTCAGGGGACCAAAACCAGGAGCACGGGTGTTTAAAGAGTACACAGGAAGAGTTGAGTGCCTCCAAGGAACAGTTTAGAGCACCGGGATTGGAGTCTGAAGTAGATGGTGCAAATACCCAATAAACGTGCGTGTTTGTGTCTGCAAATGGAATTGAAATGAAATCTGAGAGCCCGAGTGTATAATTTTCCATATGTTGTCCACATACTGGTTTTCTTTGTTAAAATTAGATTTTTTTTTTAAAAAAAACAAATTCCACTGCAATGGCTCCTTATCTGTCACTGTGTCCCATGTGCTGTGACTTCAGTGGGTTTTTTAATTACACTCAAATACTGATAGTGTGACTCAGTTCAGTCCAGTTATCAAAACAGCCTGTTCCTGTCTTCTCTTAAGTTCCACTTAACTTAATCCACAGATTTTTGCGTAGGGTCAGTTACATCCTCTGAAGTGCTCCCTAAGTCTTCAAGTTGACCAAAGAAATTGTGTGGCCTTTGCAGTATAGTAGGCCGCTGCTGGGCATGTAAAACCCCTCTTCTCAGACAGACGAGTTCAATGTTCATCAAAACAGCCAGTGTAAGACAACTGAGAAATAAAAATGTTTTTCTTTTGCGTGGTGCCATGTTGGGGAGAGGAGCAGGATTTCAAATGCCTGTCAGCTCTGCTGGCCAGGTCAGTTCGGATGGGATCTGTGTATAAACAGTTCTTCGGGAATAAACACACAGAAGCTCTGCTGAGACTTTCAGTCAAAGGAATTTTGGTTATATGTCAGCCAGGAAGTGAGGAAATCAAAAGTACAGCAGAGTTCATGAAATCCCGTCTTTTCAGTCCCTTAGGAGGAAAACAGAATGTACATGAGAAAAACATCAATTAACTATTGTATTACTATTGAAGCAAATCCTAGATTTGTAAAATTCACTGTGGCCTAAAACGTTAGTGAAATAGAAATAAGTGTAATTTTCAGTTGTATCTAGAAAGGATCCTTGCATAAACAGCGTAAGAATACATAACATTTATATAATTGAAAATATGTGCTTAGGTGATCCAGCTGAGTGTCTGTAATGTTAATAGAATTACTCCATGAATGAATTGACTCATATGTATGGAAATGCAAAACCTACTTTCCTGTTCATAGTCTGATTGAAAATGGGGACTTATTTTTAGCAAAAAAAGAAATATCTGGATGAATGAGGTAGTATTTTGCAAGGTCATTGTTAAGAAAGAGGCATATATCACAGATTTGTATCAGGATGACTGCAGAATATTTGTGCTTGTGTTCCTTCATTTTTGGGAAGATACATTGTTGTACATAAGAAATTTTTATATAAACATTGTAAAAGGGAAGGTGGGTTAAGTCAAAATAGTCTTGAAAAATCAATATTCCTTTGTGTTTCTAATTGATACTGAAAATCAAATTTTAAGAATGGAAGGAAACACATAGAACACTACGTTGCATAATATATGAAAAGTCTGGTTTACATTTCTACTGTATATAGGCTTAGGCATGTGTTAATGAGGAAAGTGGGATAGTGAATTATTTTTCTTATAAGCAAAATGCATTTATTTGACCTTCAGATTAACTTGAAGTTACTTTACCGTAGTTTGGTTAAAAACCTAAAAATATAAAATTTAAAGGAGGTTTTTTAGGAGTGAATTTTTAAAGTGGGCTAAACATAGTTATTTGAGACAATCTTAATAGTTGATATATAATCACAACTATTGATAGTAGGCTGCTTGCTAAAAGTGAAAATGAGAACTCTTACAGCTTTTCCTCTTTCGGTTATCAGAACACATTTTTGTGAAGTTAGCTTTAAAGTATAATTTTGCTAGGGATGTGTATCATATATTTAAATATTTTGTCAATGAAGGGAAAATATAGACAGGGATTATAGAAATGCTTTGCTCCCCACCCCAGGTTGGACAGGGCTTTGAGCAACCTGGTCTAGTGGGAGGTGTCCCTGCCCATGGCAGGCGGGTTGGAACTATGGGATCTTTAAGGTCACTTCCAGCCTAAACCATTCTATGATTGTATGATTCTACCGGTGGTTTAGATTGTGGATAACCATTTGTCTCAGTTTATCTGTCCTGTGTACAGATTTTTATCACAACTGTTTCAATTATTTTCCCCTAAAAATATTTACTTTAAAATTATTTAAGAAGTTCTGCAGAAAGATGTTGGTGTGGCAGGGGTATCTAGGCTTTCTCAGGCATAAATGGAAATAAACCAAGAGAAGGAAGAGACAAGCGGTTTCCTGTTGACCTCCAGTTCTTTCTCATTCATCCTTGTCCATCCCTGTTGTGCTTCATCCAGCCGGAGAGAGCGGCTCCTTCCCCTGAGAGTAGGTGAGAAGTGCTTTGGAGAGAAAGGTGTCTCTTGGAGTAAGTGGCTGCAGGCTTGGAGAAAGAGCAGTTGGTGGATGAGTTGTGTTACTTCCAAAGCAAAGGTCGTGTTGCCAGTGAAGACCCAAAAGCCTCTATGTAGCAAAGTGCTTAAATCCATGCTGACTTTAAAATTTGAAACCACTACTTGTATTCTTGACATTGTCACGGGCTTAAATATTTTCTTGGATAAGAATCAAAACTGAGAGCTGGGAGCGATGGAGGAAAGACTGGGAAGAGGTTAGTTAGTGAGAAAGCTTGGGATAGGAAATGCGAATGGCATAAACCGAAAGGGATGTGATACGGCACCTTGAGATGGGAATGGAAGTTGGTTGGCAAGTTGTCACTGCCATTATACAGCTAACCAACATTTTATCATCCCCTCTGCCCCACTCTAGGATTTCTGTCCCTGAGTCATGGCAGACAGAAGACCAGAGAAGTCATGTGAACAAGCATGTGAATCTCTTAAGCGGCAGGATTATGAAGTGGCAGTGAAGCATTGCACAGAGGCTCTCCTTTCCCTCAGCCAGTACCCCCCAGCTCACCTCCCGGAGGCATGCCAGGCAGAAATCGACCGCATCAAAATCGAGACTCTTCTGTATAGAATTGCTTCCTTTTTACAACTTGTGAGTGTGACTCTTTACTAGTATCTAGTGAACTGGAAAGAGCAATCAAATACCTCGTACTGTCAAGATTTAAATAAAATTCAGAGTTTTCCTGTGATCGGCGTGTTGGTTTGCCACAGAATCCCACTTGCTAAAGCATACATGAGGCTTCTGTCTTGTAGTTTTCCCTTATCTGTTCATTTTTCAGGATTGGGACCTCTAAGTAGTTTGGGTCTGAATCACAGTTCTGTAAAAGAATGAGGAAAAATACGTTAAATATCTATATGTGTATCTCTCTCTAGATATATTTTAAAATATACTCCAGGAAGGCAAAATATCCGGTTTTAGGGTATTATGTTTGTACAGTTTTGCTGAATTACATACCAAATTATCATATCTTTAAAGGGCATGAAATTAAGGTTGCAAATCTAAACACTCAAAAAACAAAGCTAAGAAATGCCAGAATTTAAGCAGCCAACTCATACCTAATTTAGATCCATTTGCATAGGCTTAACATTAGTCTTTTAATACTTGTTCATATACTAGTTTTCCAGTGCTAGGCTAGAGCATGTCTGGTAAAAGATGTAACTTTTAGGTTCTGGCAGATTTTTAATGAAAATATGAAAACTGAGGTCTTTGTAAAGTTTTGTAAATGCAAGGCAAGAGGTAGAACCCTGAATTATAGGTGATGCCATTGCCAAATTTGTGTCCTTCCTTTAAAGCATCAGAGCACTACGCTTTCTTAAAAGAAAGGACATTACAGTGCTTAAGAATGAACCTACAATTTACTTAGTGCACCTACATTTTTCCTTACCTTTCTATTTTGGAAACGTTATTACAGATTTACAGGGGCCTTGTCCACCCCAAATCTTCATGTATTGGGTATGAACAGTTTCATCCCAAGTGGAAAAAGTTTGGCCAAGTTGTAAGACCTTGCTGGGCAGCTTTAAGATAAATCTTGCCCATCTGATTAGGGAGCATTTTTAAGCGTTCTTTAAATAGATAGCTGAATTGGACTATTCAGTGTGCAAAACAAGAATTGGGAAACTTCTTAAAATAAGATGTGACCTATCTTATAGCTTCTCAGGGGAAGAGGTTCAGAAATAACTAAGGTTAATTTTTTTTAAGTGGAAGTTGTGTTGCTGCAGACTGTACTTCTCAAAATTATTTACATAGGCCAATATGCAGATAGGTGCTTAGCAGTATTTACTACATTTCTGACCTGGGTGTCCTGTGAGGCACCTATCTGGACATTCATCATAGTGAAATTATTGCAGTAAGTCTTCAGAGGCCTTGGAAAAATACTTGTAATCAAAACTTTCCTATTAAAGACTTGAATTATATAGATACTTGAAGGCTTATAAGTTTAAAAAAACAAAACAAAACAAAACAACCCTCCAAAATTTCCTTCTTGTTTTACTAAACAGTAATTTTTGAAATTACCACTGATAAGACAGAATAAAATAAAATACATCCTTACAAATTTCAACAGCACCATGTTAGTGTAAGTTTAAAAAAAAAATTACGGTTAACAGAAAGTTAAGTTTTTGTATTTTTTCCTAGGTGTTGTGAGCCACCTACAAACACATATAAAACATATACCTTTGCCCATTTGTGTTCCTCTTTTAAAATGTTGATTTGCTGAGAATTTGAGAAAAAGTCAGCATTCTAAGAATTAATTAAATTATATTTGACATGTGACTGATGTTCTTTACATGTTCTACCCAGGAAAAGACAAAGTAATGGATTCCAAAAAGTTTTAAGAAACTGTAATTCAAGCATGTAGTTTTTTATGCTAACTGGAATAATGCCATTTTTAAACTTTTCATGTTTTACCTTTCAGAAAAAGTATGGGCAAGCAGATGAAGACTGTAGGCATGGTATGCTTATTTCTTTTTTTATTACATAGTGTTATAAATTGCAGTCAGTTGTCTGAATTTTTAAAACTGATGCCCAGATTCGTTAGTTTGCTAATGATGTTGGTTTTTTCTGAGTTAAAATTATGTATCTGCTTTATAATACTTTTTCTACTTGGTGTTTTGTTGTTATTGTTTCTGTTGTTTATTTATTTATTTAATTATTTTAAGACAGATTGTAACTCATATTCAAGTACCAGAACTCAAATGCATGTCTTCGGCACAGTGGTGTTATTTGGCTAGTATATATTTTAGTATACAAATGTAGGATGAATTGATAGTGTTAGGATTCTTGTGAAAATAAAGACAGCTGATTGTTCCCTTTTTTTCCCTAGGGACATGGTGGATATTTTGGTTTGCATTTTGGGACTTGATTCAGGGAAAATCAAGATGATGTACTTAGATTTATTCCTATTTGTTAAAGCTTCCAAATGTGCATATGTCACATAGAAGTTGAGCCTTTCATGTTTCACTGCCTTGTTCAGTCGGGGTATTTTTAAAGGAATTAACCATCCTTCCTAATGTTCCGTTATTCGTGTATAATGCAAGTGATTCAGAACACACTGAGAACTCTTTACTGAGTTTGGTAAGTGTTGGAACAGAATTATCAGTTAGATTTGGAAAGAAAAAGTGGGTAGAGCCCACCTTTCGTTTTTTCATTCCTTAACTACTCTTAAATTTTAAAGGAAGTTTCCTCAAACCACAGTTTTGTTACACAGACTGTGTGATATACTATTCTGACATTCCTGTGCTAGCAATGATAATCTTTAAATTGTTTTTTTCTGGTTTTGTGAGGTTTTTTTAGGGGTGCTTTTTTTTTTGTTTGTTTGGGTTTTTTTTTTAATGCATTTGTCTTACTCAAGTCATAGTCAGGGGAATTTGTGGGGTTCTGCAGCCTGCTTGTGAAGGTCCATAAAACATAACTAAGAAAAGTAAACTTGCTTTCTGTAGGTGTAAAATTAAAGTTTAACAAATTAAAAAAGCTGAACATCACTTAATCAGTACCATTCTCAAAATAGCCTGGATTTTTTTTTTTTAAAGCTGCTTCTTTTAGCTGTTGATATATGCCAAGGGTGTAATATTCTGACTAACCTCACAGTTGTCTTTCATGGTGGCAAGTAAAATCGAGAGAGAGACATATGGAAAGATGAATGACGGTTAAAGGAGGTAGGAGGGAGAATGCTGTTTAATGAGTAGTAGTCTCATTGATGCAATCTGATGGGTTTGTCATAGGGGTAGATGGGTGACATTCATCTGTGAAACCGTGACATATGTGTCAGTTATCAGTATCTCAAAGGAACTCTAATCCTAACTATTTTTCTTCTCTCACTGGACGGGTATAGAAGTAGGTGGAATAGGAGCACTGATCTCTACGTTTTTTTTCTTTTCTTTTCTTTTTTTTTTTAAGTAGGGTAAACAGCTTTCTAATGTGTATTGGTAACAAAGAAATAGCATCCAGTTTAATGTTAATTTCATTAATTCATGCCAGTATGTTCTACAAATATTTTTTCCAGATCTAAAACTGAGGACATTTTTCAACTTCTTAATGCCATATTTATGTATGTATATGAAAATGGGGTGTGGGAGTGTATATATTTGTATATACACCCTCCCCTCCATATTTTTATGAATATATGAATGAACTATTTTGTTGTGGTTCCCTATGACGTGCTGTTGTCAGTTGTAGCCCGGCATCTGACAGTTTAGAGTATCTGCACTTATGATCCTGAAAGGTCTTAGTTTTAGTTTTATGTTTGAAATATCCTTGGGAAGAAACAACCTTAGTATGGACTACCTGATACTCACACTTCTTGATACTCACAGGTTTTTTTAACAGAAAAAGTTTTATTCAAGCTGCTGTTCTGTCTTTTTACAAGACTTGACATGTTGCATACCTGTGACAGTGCTTTATTTTAACCTGAATGATAAGTACATTTAGGAATAGCTGGAGAAAGCTACGTTCTTTATAGTATGCTGCTTGCACTGGTACAAAGAATGATGATAACTTACAATCTGTTAAGTTATTCCACAGATCTTTACCAAAAGGTACTGGTTAATGTGTTGTAACTTTTTTTGTGCAACTGTATGTTCTAGCTTGATGATACTATGCAGTTAATGATATGAAATATCATAATTGGACGTCTAATCTTGGAGGTTAAAATAGCAAACTGTCAGAGACGTTAAAGCTATTTCTGGCGCCGCTTCTTCTGATTTGGGAAGTAAGCTCTGTTTTTGGAAATGTGGTCAGTATCATCAGAGTGGTGAATTCAGACTAGTCTTTGAGGCACTTTAAACAGGATTTAGTTACCATTTCATTTTGAATAGATGTCTAGTTGTTTTTATGTAAATGCTTTGTGGGACTATTTTTTCTTCAGTCTTTCATGCAATTTTTGTTAACGATGTGAAGGTCTGTTGAGTGGGGAGTTTTGATTTATTATTCTAAAAGGTAATCCTGAAGTTGTGGTGAATGTAAAATTCCTGTTAGCACTAACAGGAGCTGTTTGCATCTGCATGAGGAGCGGTGTAAACACAGATGACGACGTTGCCTGCAATAACAGTCATATAGCTTATAATTCTGTAATTTTAAACAACTGTCCAGCCTTCTTTTCAACTCACATACTTAGCTTACTAGCTTTTTAGTGACTCTGGCATTTCGTTTTCTGGACAGGTAATATATATGATTAAGTGTTATTCCTGCTTGTCTGAAGCACGTCTATATCATGAAATAAATCCTTTCACTATTGGAAGTGTCAGTGAAGGTGTCTGTCTGGCTAGCTATCTGATCCAGTGCTAGAAAACATTAGGAAAGTTTTCTGTTACATGGAGCCTGTAAATTTCTGGACTCGAACAATCGTTCCTATATCCTGCACTTTACAGCGTAAGTGAATAAAAGCCCTTTTAAAGTAGCAGGAATTGACCACAAGGAGGATAGCTATATTTGGAAACGGCAGGGCATGCTTTTTGTGAGCATGAATGGATCTTCCTGAGCATGTTTGTGTTACTGAGAGGTTGTTGGTTGCTATTTTTTTTTTCCCCCCTTTCTGTGAAGAGGAGGTCCTTTGTGTCTGTGTCAGATATTTGAATTTACCCTTCCCATATTTAATTTTTGTCTATTTTAGCATGTAAACATTATAACCTTTTTTGAGCTCACGTTCAGCATTTCTTAGATGGTGAGAGACAAGTTTCAATTTAATATTAGACAAGAGCAAGTAATACTTCCTTTACATCCGAGACTTGTCTTTCCAAGAAGCCATGGATTCAACCCGAGTTTCAGACGTTATTTTCATGTTAAAGGTGAAGGGAAACTGTGTAGTTTATTTAAATGTATACTATGCTGAAGCTAATAGCTGCTGATTTGTGTTGCAGTGCTGGGAGAGGGGCTGGCCAAGGGAGATGGATCTTTCCGTGCAGTGCTCTGCTGCATGCATCTTAAAGGGAAGCTGCAAATTGTGTCTAATGTTCTTTCCAAATCACTGATGGGTGAATCACTGGTAAGTGGGTTTGCTGCAATCTACGTAATTTAAAAAGCATTTTTGTATTTCCTTTTTTTTAAAAAATATGTTATTTAAAAATAACAAACTTCTGAACATACGTTTGACTGGCAGGTTGCAACAAAAATGATTTGTGTGAAAAAGACAAAGATAAGTATATGGGAACGCATATGTAATCAGTATACCTAAGTTGTTGCATTACCAGTGTTTCAGAGTTGTTACGATTTTGAAGAGTTTTTTTTGTTGTTGGCTGTGAATCTTCAGGGAATGGAAAATAATTTGTGACTTAATAGAACAATGTGAATCTCAAACTTTTGCTTACTTTTCTTAAACTGCACCTGACACCATTTTGTGTGCACTTCAGGAAGTTTAACTGTTAAAGCAGAAAAATTATTGATAGGACTTTTGAGTAACTGGCCCATGGTTAAGTTTTAAGACAGCATGAAAAACCGTGCATTTCAAGACAGTGATAAAGGTTTGAGTTCAGAGCTTCCATTTTACCCTTGAACTGTCAATATGTGTAAAGATGCTTTTAACTCCATCCATGTAAGTAACTGTTCTGACTCTTACGTGAGTACTCATACGGGGAAAATTAGGGACATATATAAGTCTCCAAAGGATAGTGTCCTTTTTATTTCTGTCATCTAGATTAAAGAGCATGCAGTTCATCACCATGAGCTGCTGGTGATGCTAAGTCCAGCAACACGGTCACAGCACAGCAAGAACAGCTCTGGTCAGACCATGAGGAATGTGTGAGTGACATCAGAAAGTGCTGCAGGAGAGCCTATTACCTTGAAATTGGATGACATCACCTGTATCTTAGTGCTTAAGTTGATAAATAAGTTGGTTTTGAGAGGGAGTTTTGTTTGTCTGTCTGGTATATATCCTGAATTATTCCCTCCCCGCCATTGGCCATTGTTACAAAAAGAAAAGGGTTTTTTTTCTTTGTTTAGCTGGTGTTTTCTAATGAAAAAATGCTTCATTGAGAAATTCCTGGTGAGGTCGAAAGAAACTTGCCTTCAGAAAAAATTAGTAAAATAGCCAAAAGCTCTTTATCGCAGGAAATGTACAGTGCCCTTGTTTTGAGCTATTGTGCAAATAGAGGTAGCTTCGTATATAATTCCAGAGTGTCATCCCAAAGAAGGATTTGAGAGGTTTTTACAAGCTTTAGGTTGTTAGACAGAGTTGTTTTCAGTAGGATTATTAAAATCAGCAACTGTTTTACTCACTTGTACCATTGTCTGAGAGAAGAAATGAAACAAAGTTTTGGAATGAATTTATTGAAGAGTTGGAATCCATCCAGTTTCTTCCCCTGGTGACTCAAGAGAATGATTCTTGGTAACTTTTTTTTTTTTTGAAACTTGATAATTTTTATGCTGTAATATGTTTAAACTCAACAGGTTCAATTTGCAGCCTTTCTGCTGAAATAGTGAAAAATCATTTTGAAAAAAGCCTAAGTGTGAGAATTGTCGCCTGTGTAAGTTTTCAGCAAAGAGCCTAATTTCTGCTGCTCAGTAGCACAGTCAGTATGTGGAGAAGTCCAACAAATGTAGTAGTAATTAAATTTCTGCAAGAAACTGTTGAAATAAAAACCAGAGGTCCGGTTTCCTTTAATCAAAGTTTTGACTTAAGTGAGTGTGAAATTGTTACAGTTAGCTATATATTTCAGATAAATTCAATTTTGAAAGATTTTTACTTCAGGTGTGTTTGAATATGCAGTTATTTTTAGTTACGTGGCTAATCTTTGGTTTTTAGTGAAAACTCCAGAAGTTACATAGTCTACATCAGAGCAGAGACAGTTACAAAACTGTAGAAATTAGTAATTTGTAAAGTAGATCCTTAAGAAGAAATTAATCCATCAGTACAGCAGCAGTGACAGTTTATTTTATGGATTCTGTCCCAGCTGAAGTGTTTCAGTAAATACAGCATGTGGCTCACGTGTAGTGCTTTTCATCAGGAACTTACAAAGTTCTCTGTGGAGACAGTCAGGATCGCTGTCCCCATTTTGCAGGTGGGAGACTGTGGCATGGAGAGGTGAAGTGACTTGCCTAAGGTCACCCAGCAGGCCAAGCTGATAATAGCGCATAGATCTCCTGAGTCCTTGTCCACTGGGCTGAGCAGCCTCCAGGGCTTCTGTGCCTGTAAAGTACTGTTCTGGAGGACAGCGATCAATAAGTCTTGTAGCTATTAATATTTGTCTTGAGTGGCAGCTAAACTTCATAAGAAATTTTTTTCCACCAAGTTGTTCTACGTACGCATTGTCCTGTACTGATACATTGTCCTGTAAGTCCAGTGCAGTTTTTGGCCAGTGTAAAATTCCCTTCTTCACTGTAATGTTTGCTCAGTGTTACGTAGTATGTAATTTAAAATTGTGCATTCTAAGTCAAACTCATTTTTCCTTCTTGCACTTCTCCTTGGTGGTGGTGCAGGGGGAAATGCTTTGTTGCTGTGGTTTAATGCATGTGAAGGTTTATGTGTTTGATGTATTAATATTCTTTCTCCCCCTAGAACGGGATGGTAACTAAAGATCTGACACGACTGAAAACACTTCTTGCTGAAACAGAGGTAATAATGAGCATATTATTGGGAAAATAATGAGCAGTACCTGAAACAGCTGAAGGGCTTGTTTTCATGTGTCCCAGGAGGTCTGGGCTCACTATGAACATACTGGTTCAAACATTATTGTTTCCACTGGTCTGTTGGTCTTTACCCCCTGCCTATTCAGGAACCTTTCATCGCAATCTTGCATGACATATGAGAAAACAGAGAAAGATGCTAATAGGTTGTTGACTCCCTTGAAGTGGCGAGTAGAAAGAATTTATTTATTGTATTTTTCTCGGTTGGAAATGATTCTGAAGTAATAAACATGACTTAAAAATTGCTTAACAATATAAATGCTCTCTCAGTCACCTTTTTTGTATTAGAGGTTAATCTGTCATGTCTGTTGGTTGAATTGCCACTTGTTTTTTGTTTTTGTTTTCTTTTTCCTTCTTTGGCATTGATTTGGGCGTTATTTTTAATGTATATTCAAAGCTGAAAGACATCTCAATACAGTTTAGACTTTTGGCCTTTTAAAAACTTTACTGCAGTCCACACTGAAATGATCACAGAGTGGAATCTGGTCTTGTAAAAATCTGTAAAATTTTCTTCTAACAATGAGTGGACTCGGTGTTCCTGTCAGAATTTCTTTTATCAATGGCTGCAATCCAGTAGTTAGGTTAATATGAAGTTCATGTTTGTTACTGGAAGTGATTTCAGTCTTCTGATTAATGTTTTTGTATCGGTTGTTCTAAACCACATTTTGACAGCTAAAGCAGTTCTTATTGATGAAATTGTTTTCTGTTCCTTTGTAACTGTGGGTTTTTTTATATGATTGTAGGCAGCTGGTAAAGTACCATCAGGATATCATGTAGAAGATTTAGAAGAAGGTATGTAACTCAGTTCTACAGCTACTTCATTTTGTAATGAGAAGACTTGGATTCTGCTGAATGCTCAGCGCTGTGTAGTAGTCAAAAAGCAAAAAAGGGGCTTGACTATCGTGGTGAGCCCTGGGGATTGAGGTAGAATTATCTCGTCACTGACTGAATTTGGAGGCAGAAGTTTCTATTTATTGGTCAAAGTGCTGTATCAGAGCCTGCTCCATTCTGCAGTTTGTTTGAAACTTGCCTTCACAGGCTTTGTACCTTTGTTCTAAATGAGTTAGTTAAGGATTGAAAATCAGTTTTTGGTGGATACTTTTGCTTGTGTACAAATATACTTTGGGTTGATGTTTAGAGGTGTGGTTCCCTGGACACTTACCATCTGACTCAGAAATACTCGGCAATTAGAAAAGTAACCGAAGTTTTGACTACTCTGCAGGGTCCCGGGATGGCTGGCAGTTCCGCCCTCCACCCAGGGGAGTCACAAGCAGTGAAGAATATACGCTATGTAAAAGGTAAAGTCATTGCTTTATACCAACATTCTCCAAGGGATCATAATATTTCCTCTTTTGTTTAGCTGCTGACAGAATGATTAAGAGGTCAGGAAAATGAACGTACTTGTTAGAACAGGAGTTGATTTGTTCACAGATTTTTGGAAGGGTCAGTTTATATGGAAGCACCTCAGTTTATAAAATGGAGTCACTAGCCCCATTTTCATAAGAGAGTGGTTTTTTAGTGACAGGTCAGCATCTGTCTTTTTCCCCTACCTTTCCTAATTTGTATAATTTCAGAGCTGTGAAAAGTTCCCACAGACACCAGCATTAGCAAACTGAAGCATAGTGAAGTGTGCTTCGACAGCAGATAGGGTGCATGCCTTCAGAAAAATGGACTTTGTTGATAGATGGGCTTTGTCTTCGGATAAAAAAAAAAAAAACGTTTGTAGAATTTCCCTCTGGATCTCATTATTTCCATTGTGCATAAGCTCAAGTACAGAGAGGTGAATTGCCTTGCTGAAGATCCAATGACTTGTATTGGAGTTTCTCCTTGTCTTTTTCAATCTACTAGTCAATATTGCCTGTAGTCTGTGTTAATCTTCATTACTTATGTAAAACTGTATTAATATATATGGGAAGGAACCATCATTATGCACTTGATTCTACCATATATGTAACTGATGCAAATAAATTGTTTTAAAAACATGAGCAAGAATTTGACCTCCGTTTAAAATGACATGACTGAATTGCTGAATTTGGGCTACTTTTGGCGTGGCTTTATAGAAATGCTGAATCTTAGCAACTCTTGTTGATTTTTATCATATCTGGTGCATATTCAGCAGTTTTTAAAAAGCAGGTATTTATGTTTTTTAGCTCATGATGATTTTCTGTTGAGTAGCATCTGCACCACGTTTCCAACCATTGCTCTGAAACATTTTTTTCCACTGAAGCTGTAATTAGTTTTATGCACACTGTTAACCCTTACAGTGAGAAGGACGTGCCTTACTCAGCAAATCCATATGAACAGTGTCGCTCTGACCATGGACTAAAGATTTTAGTTCCTTATGAGGAGGCAGTTACAGGCACTGAATATGAATTCTTGAAGCTATGGTTTGTTTTTCCCTTCTGTGCCATAAAGCAGTAGGAGTACAGCATATTTATTCTAGATAACGAAGCTATGGAATTGCAGGAGGTATTAAATAAGAAACTAAAAATGAGGAAAAAAAAGTGTCTGTTTAAAAATATGAACAATGAGAACTTGGAAAAATTGCATAATGATGACGAATTCTAAAGTAATACCCTTTCCTGTTAAATAATGAAAAGGAAAACCACTTGGTTTTAAATCTGGTATGTAGCTAATAAGAACAGGTCACCATATGCTTGCACTCCATTTACTTTGGGCCATGAAAATTGTAATTGTACTTTAGCATTCTAATGCAATGGTGAATTGGAAAATTTACAACAAAAACATTGAAATTGACTGCCAAGAAAGATGATTTAGTTTAAAATATATTAAGGAACATAGCTTGAGAATGCCTTTAGTAACATCGTGATATGTATATCATGCTTATTTTATTTACAATTTTGGGCACACAAACCTTTAAATATTTATACTTTTCTTAAAGGAAAAGTGTATGTTAAATCAAATTATAACCACTGATAGAAGTGTGGCCTAGATATCCAGGTACTTTTGCTGCAAGGTTTTCATGTCATGGTCAGGTGTTACTTGTTTTTGTCACATTGCTCAAAATTGATCCTCTAATTCACCTTACATTCCATAATACATTTCCTATGGAAAGGTTATTCAGTCGCTGGTCCCCTTCTGCTGTCTTCATCAGTGATCATAGAATCATTTAGGTTGGAAAAGACCTTTAAGATCATCTAGCCCAACCATTAATGATGTGGGGTCCTGACTTGCTGTATTAACTTAGTCTTGGTGCATCCTTTCTTTTTTACAGCCACTCATCACTGTAGGAAGAGATGCTTAATATACGTATATACATAGATAGCCACATGAAATTCAAATACAGTTATGTCTGCAGAGTTTCTATAAACTTAATATCCCGACAGAGATCAGCCTGCCTGGCTTTATTTATAATAAATAACATTAACCTTGTATAGTCTCCTTATGCAAAGCAAACAAACAAACCAGCCTCCTGGGCAGATGTTTATTCTGTATATCTGATACTTTCTTAGTATTCAGAACTTACCCTTTGCCCATTTTATTCTTCATTTTGTCATCTGTTTTTTAAGTGCTTCAGTTTTGAAGAATAGTGCTACTGCCTTGTGTTTTATAATTTTAGTAAAAGGTTTAATTATAAAAATAGTTCCCAAGTTATACAGGCATTTGCCCACACTTGCAATGAATTCTGAGAACTTGAATGATTAAATTGTATACAGGTGTTTGGAATATCATTAATTTTGATGCATTAGCACATGCCATTAAATGAAAAATGTACTTCTTTAACAAATCCTTAACGTCTGCAAAAATAGATCCTTTTAGACTAATACACCCTTTACAAAGAAGAGGATTAAACCTTTTTCTTGAGAGATGATTTCTGTGTAGGTGTATTTAGTAGAAAGGACCATATGATGTCACTGTTGCTCCAGGAAAAACTGCTGAATGAGTCTTTATCAGCTAATAATGTAACTGTTGGAGGAAATTTGCTGTATCTTCTCTTTGCCCCTTATTAACAGTGTTCTATTCATATTAATACAGTGCCTAGTCATTTCAGGGATGGTCCATGATCTCATTGTGTTAATTGCTGTACAAACACTTCATTCTTTCTTCTTTGAAGCTGGAAATTTCTTAAGAAGACTCGTGTCCCCCTATGTTTCAAAGAAATTTGATATACTTTTCTGGACTTTGCAGTAAGAGGGGCTGCTGCCTCTCTTATGAAATGCTGCATAGATGTATATATTTATGTATTTCCAAATTAGTTCACGTGGACCAAACTGCCGTTAGTTCTGTGAGAGAGACTTAAAGACTGTCCTTCTGGCTTTAAAAGTAAAATTTTGATAAATTTCTTTTTTTTAATTGGAGACCGAAAAGTTCAAGGCATAATCGTTTTTCCTATTTTATGTAGATTTTTAGAGCAAGGGATCTGCAGGTACGGTGCACAGTGTACTTCAGCACATTCCCAGGAAGAGCTAACAGAATGGCAAAAACGATATGCTTCCCGCTTGATCAGATTAAAACAGCAGAAGGAAAACAAACAATGTTCGGGCAGTTATATGGAAACCTTGATTGAGAAATGGATGAATTCGTTATCTCCTGAGAAAGTGGTAAGGAAAATATACTACTTCCCTATGTGCTCATATTTAAAACTAACAGATGAGCCTGTTTTTGGCCCTTAATATCAGAGCTGGTCGAATGACTCCTTACCAAGAAATTGTCCAACCAATTTGCTCCTCTTTCCATCCTGCCCTATGTCTTCTTGCAAAGATACCAGAGACTTAGGCTAATTTCTGCAAATGTACTCATTCTTTCCAGAAATTCGGTAGAGTTTGTGAATTACAGCTTACGGGTTAATCGCAGCTTGTTCATTTTGCGTATTTACTATACCCAGTGCAGGATGAGTTGGCCAAGTCTCATGGTATTGTTCCTGTTCCTTGACTAGGTGGCAGAACTTTTTAAACTGGAGAACAATAAATGGCAAAGCTTTCCTGACTCAGTGGAGAATACTCTTGTTTGTGCATGGCTCCTTTTCTTTGCCTGCAGCTGCAGGCACTTGTATGAAGAACAGCCAATCCCCCAAATGTTCAAAAAAGTTTGAATACCAAAGAGTGCGGAGTATGGATGTCATCAAACTTAGCAGCTGTTTGGAATTCCAAAGAACGTTTTTGTGGCATTCGACCAGCTCTACTTACCACTGACCCTAAGGAGTTTTCGGTCCATCTATTGTTGATTAAAATCTGGGAAGAGTGGACTTTCTGCAAAATGCATTAATGAGGAGAAAGCCTGATTCTGGTTTCCTGGTGTCTCTAGCAGTCTCATTGATGTCAGTGAGATCTGGGGTCTTCTGGAAATGCAGTCTTTGGGCCTCATTGTATCACATCCTTCTTTCCAAATGAAATCCTGTTCTACTTTAAACATTTGCAATTAAGATGGCTTTTGAAAATCAAGTCCTGTGGTTAATTGCCCTTAAATGGACAATTCTTTTCTTACACAGTATGATCTAGTAGATTTGGCTTGCTTGTCTCTCTGAATTAACACATATTTTCATTAATTCCTATGCAGGCCTTGCATCAATCCTGCACAATCTAGGAAACCATTCTTTCCACTTTCTGTTAAAAAAAAAAAAATACTACCTTTTCTGTTAAAAAAGACTACCTTTTCCTGAATGTTTTTTTTTTTCCTGAATGTTTTTTTTGATTCTGTCTGTAGAATTTTAATGTTATCTTCTTTTTCTTTTAATCTAGCTTAGTGAAAGTGTAGAAGGAGTGAGAGTAGAACATAATCCTGAGCTATCGGTAACTGTCACCACCAAAAAGTCTCATCAGACATGGACATTTGCTCTCACTTGTAAGGTAGGACTACTTATCTTTTGAAAGTGAGTCAGTAATAACTAGAGTGCAGCCTTTTGCGATTAATATTTCAATTGCATAATTCTTATTAAAATAGAGAAACTTCCTAGCACCTTCCCTTCTCTCTTTTTCCCAGCAGCTCTGGCGATTTATGTATCGACTGCCCAGATTTCTGGAAAGCAGGCAGGACTTGAACATGCTCTGAGAAGTTGAGAGTTCATATAAGCTCTCACTATCTGATTGCAAATGATGATATTCCTGAAATAATTGGAGTTTTCCAATATACTGTCATTTCAACCTTTGCATTTTTTTTATAGCCTGCAAGAATGCTGTATCGAGTGGCATTGCTTTATGATGCCCATCGTCCACATTTTAGTATCGTTGCAATATCTGCTGGAGACAGCACTACCCAGGTATCACAAGAAGTTCCAGAAAACTGTCAGGAATGGATAGGAGGAAAGATGGTCCAGAATGGAATAGATCATTATATATACAAAGTCAGTATAGCCTTTAACACAGAAATCTTTGGAACTTTTCGCCAAACTGTTGTGTTTGATTTTGGATTAGAACCAGTCCTCATGCAACGAGTAATGATTGATGCTGCTTCAACTGAAGGTAATGTATTAATATTTTTTTTTTTGAATAGTGGAAATCTTTCATGCTGTCTCTTTTCACATTTCTGGGCAGAACAGCACCTGTGTCAACAGCTAGTGAATGTCTTTTAGTGTATGTTCTTTTCATCATATATGTGAATAGAAATAGTGGACAAAAGCTTCAGAGGGTCTAAATAAGCCAGATAACTGGAGTAGGACTATTACTCTGTGTCAGGATATGGCTCCTAAATCTTGTCAGAATGCTGGGAATTTCTAGTTTGGTATGTGTCTGACGGCAGCACTGGAGGTTAAAGTATGTTTATGTTTTTATGATCATTCTTCTATTGATGAAAAAGTTAAACACGTAGAAGAAGGTCAGTAGAGAGAGGAAGTGTTTCTCTATAAGAATACAGCTGGTAATTCATTCATTAAAACAGACTGAGAAGTTGATTTTTTTTTTTTTTTTCCCCCTTGCAGTATCTGACTAGGGTTGTGAAAGGCAAGAGGCAAAGCACAGGCTTGTAATTCAATGAATTGCTGTTGACATGAATTTTGAAAATGTAAAGGAAGTGTAACTGTATTTTTGTGAGTGTTCAAGTAAAAAGAAAAATTAACTATGTGTTACTGTAAGGGTTGTGTTCTGTTTATGAAATCGCTCTGTGCCTCTCAGTAACTCCATTATCAGAAAGACATCAACAAATTGAAAGATGTTTGAAGAAGTGCAAGAAAGAAGGAAGCACTTTGATTTATGGTAAAGGATAAGCTAAATATAGGTCACTATGCCACTTGGCAGCAAGCGAGGTGGTGGGATAGAGTATGGTATTTTTTTGTTAAAATTTGAGAGATAAAAACACCAAAGAAACAGAATTGTAGCACTGGGATGATGCAGAAAGAAGAAGAAAAAGGAGAAAGAAAAAAGATGAAATTAAGAAAACAGCAGTTTTCTATTCCTGGCCTTTGTTTTCATGTAACAAGTTAACATTTGCAACACTAACAAAAAGAAACTGTAAATAGCAAATACCAAAGATCATGAACTGATCTTTGCAGATGACCCAAGTACTTGTAGCCAAGAGCAGGAAGACCGTACAAGTTGTAATGTCTCTTGAAGCAGAAAATATTGCGTTGTGAATGAGAAACTATGCTTAGAAGCAAGACTGTGGTCTTTTCAGGAACTATTACATGATCTCCATGTAACAATATGGGTAATCACAGCTGACAGGCTTCCTAAGACGTTGAATTTGTGGAGAATGGGTGTCTTTTTACTGGAAACCTGTTTAAGATCAAGAAAACCAAGCCATAACTTATTTGCAAAGTCAGAGTTACTGTCAAACCAATCTATGGTCTTGGCCCTTGTTGGCTTGAACTAGCTACTACCCAGAGCAAAACAAGGAACAGCCAATTCAAGTCCATGTGGAAGCGGTGGATGAGGTTGAGACTCTCTAGCATTAGTTACTGATACTTCCTTTTCACACCTCGCTTGTCTGTGTGCAAAGGGATACTGAAGTCTTCAAGTATTTAATTCAAATGATGAGAGTGCTGGGTGTTTTCGGATAAATCTAAGTACAAAATCCGGGGCTTCTTCCTAAGGTAATCTAAGAAGTGTGTAAGCAGGCAAGTGAAAGGGATAACTATCACAGAATCTCTGTGAGCCGACACAGGCAGGACACAGGAACAACCACAAAACCATGGATGAAAGGCAAAGAACGAATTTAATCTGGATACCTCGTGGATCAGGGAATCTCTGAAGCAACGCCCAGGCAGAGACACGCAAGCAGGGCAGGCAGGCACAGCGTAGCGAAAGAGAGTCCTTGTTAGCGAGAGTGTGAGAGCTCAGACTTGCTGTTCTCACCTGTATTTCAAGGGTTCAAGCAGGTATAGTTTTCCACTGTGCTGTGGTGATCTTCAACAGCAGGGCAGGAATCTCAAGCATGTTAGATAAGGTGTCCCTGAGTCCATCACAGACTTACGTTATCTAAGTGTGGATGTTCTACTTGTGAGCACATAAGACTGAACAACGATGTGTTGTCTGACACCCCAGGTGCGAGTCACCTGAGCATGTTTATAATCCTCCTTGCCAATCTTCCGTTACTTTCCCACAGAATCATAGAATGGTTTGGGTTTGAAGGGACCTTGAAGACCATCTTGTTCCAACCTCCTGCCATGGGCAAGGACACCTCCCACTAGACCAGGTTGCTCCAAGCCCCGTCCAACCTGGCCTTGAACACCTCCAGGGATGGGGCAGCCACAGCTTCTCTGGGCAACCTGAGCCAGTGTCTCACCACCCTTAGGATAAAGAATTTCTTCCTAATATCTAATCTAAATCTACCCTCCTTCAGTTTAAAACCAATGTTGGATGTGGGTCCATTTCCATTGTTTCTTTTACTTTCGCTATATATGGGTTGGGATCTCATGGAAGTGCTTTTCGAACAGAAAGCTGCCTGAGGTCTCTACATTTGCATGTAATTCAGGGCCCTGTCTAGATATCTAGGCAGGAAAGAAAGGTCAACATTAAAATATTTTAATGGAGGAGCCTCCGTTAAGCATTTTGAAATCTTTATTTGCTATGGAAAAAGAGAACTAAGAGAAGTTTTCTGTGCACTGAAAAATGTACAAAATGCTCTTTACGCAAGGGTCACTGTATGCACGGTCTGTGCCAGGAACTGTTTATGTCAGGCTTCCAGTGGAAGCCTCTCTAGTGCTGGGAATTAAATGGCCGTCTTTCTGGCAAACAAGAACTCAAACCCAGCATAATTGCCAAGCTTTTGTGATCTGAGGTATTGTGAGTACCAGAGAGCGCAGAGAGCGCTTCATTTATGGTGAGATGTTTCAAACACAGAAACCACACAAACATGGACTTTTTCTTGCCATACAGTGGTAGCTACTAATACGGTTCAGGCTCAAGGCAGATATTTAAATGTGGCTTCTTAGTGAACACAGTTATGAGATTAGCCAGTAAGATAAGCTATGTTCCTTATAGTCATAGTCAAGCTGAACTGAGATTTCTTTTGCTAAAAAGCTGTTTTCCTTCCATTTAGAATAAAGACAGTCAAGATGATGTTCAGTATTTAATTTGAATTTGAAAATGTCTTTTTTGCACATTTTTTCAGCGTTGGTGTGATATCCTGGATACCTATCTTAAATCTTTCTCAGAGATAATACATTAAGATATTGTAGCTTCACTGTAAATGCCAAATATTTTCAACTCTGCAATTTAACTAGAGTTTGTTAACTGATACACTGTTGTCAGTGGTTTGTGGTGTTAACGGATACATTTTGGGTGGCTGTAAACAGTGCTTGGTCTTCTGTTTCTCATTTAAGCTATGTGGTCCCTGAAATTAAGGTATACTGAAAAATTAATTTCCTCCTAATTTTCTGACTTTATGTCACGTTAGGTTACATTTTCAAAGTTTTTCCTAGCAAACTAACTCTAGCTATATAATGCAACTGTCTGCAGAATACACGTATTACAGTACTATAGAATTTTTTTTAAAGGTTTTCACAATGTTGCAAATTTAATGATTTCTTCCCAGCTAGTTTATCCACTTGTTTTTACTACCTTCTAAATTTTATAGTATATATTGTAAGGTTCTTCACTACTTTATATTTTTGAAATGAGATGATATTGCAGTGAGGCTTTGAAAGCATATTGTGATGCCAAGTCCTTCAAAGTTCCTTGCAATTATTAAAATAAAAGTGTTTTCCTTGTTTGTCTGTATTCATTCTATTTTCTATCCGTAGAATATTTTATTTTCTGATATTGTTTGAGAGCCTGCTTGCTCTCTGTGTACACCTGAAAAACAGAGATGGTGATTACTAGCAGTGGATTTAGTAAAGCTGTTGTAGGCAGAGGAGACTCTTACCTACATTTAGTTCATTATCTCTAATGGAGTTATTTTAAGTAGTGCCATTTTTTTGTGGTTTTGTTTTGGTGGTTGTTTTTTTGTTTTGTTTTTTTATCTAAAAAACCAAACACATACGGAGTTCGAACTTACTTTCTTTCCCTGTAATGTGTCTACATCCAGATCTTGAATACCTGATGCATGCACGGCAACAGCTACTAACCACAGCTAAGCGTTGGGATGCTACTTCTAAGACTATTGTAGAATTTGAGCCTAATGAAACTACTGAATTGGAGAAGAGCCTTCTTACCAGATACCAAATCCCTCTGTCTGCTGACCAGCTATTTACGCAATCTGTGCTGGACAAATCATTGACCAAGACCAACTATCAGTCACGGCTACATGACCTCCTTTATATTGAGGAAATAGCACAGTATAAGGAAGTTAGCAAGTAAGTGACACCTTTGTAAAAATACTTCTTAGATATTTCTTGCTGTCCTATTAAAATGAGGTTGGCAACTTTTTTTCATTAAACCTACATGATTGTTTAAGATACTAAGTCTTCATGGTTCTTGGAAATGAAGTTGAATATGAGTCTGGGAATAGTAACTTTTGATAAAGGTCACTAGCACTTAACAAATGTAATTTACTGATACTCAAAACAGATTGTATGTATCAGTCTATGCTCATGATTGGAGGCACTAAATGGCTATTGTACAATGTTTTGTTAATGTCTGGATAATAATTATTTTTGTTTATAGTTTTTTGGCTCTCTATAAAAAAAACTAATAATAGGAGTAATATTTTTCTGTTCCTTGGTAAAAGTAGGTTATAGCAAAGGAATATGTGAAATCTTTGTGTAAAAGGGAGGGAGTGTAAAAAATTTTTTTTTTTTTTTAAGAAAAAGGTTGAATTGTGGGTGGATCGAACACTGATCTTACAATGATGTGGCAGCTGACTATTATATTTATTCTAAATAGTTTGAAAACCAGCTTCTGAATAAAAATTCCTAATAAAAGGCATATAGTATATGTTTTTTGTTTGTTTTGTTCTGTAATGTCTGTAGTTGTTATGTACATATTACCCAACTGGATTAGCTGCATGAACAAATGCAGAGTTAGGAAAAAGATGTGAACTTCCCATGCATAGACTCCCACAGGGCCTTTTTTTTCTGTAGTTTGATATTTGTGGTTAAAAATTTTGCCTGCGCTCCTGTGGTACAAGAGAGTTTTAAAGTGTTGCACTACTTGGAATGGAAAGTCAAAAAGGATTAACTTCCCTTTAACCTAATTTGGTAGCAAATTTCATTCTATCAATTACTTAAGTTCCAAACCAGAAATGTCTTTTTAAGACGAACCACTGCTGGAGCTACAGAGGTTCAGCTGAATCACCCCTCTGGAATTTGGGAAGAAAATACTATGAGTAGTTGTATTTCTGATGCTTTTAAAGCAGGAAAATGGTTCCATTACTTTTTTGTATCTCAGATGAAGGGCAGTATATTTGAAGTATTTTCTTCATGTCTTTCATCGCTGCTGTGCTCTGCTCTTGAGCTGGAATCTAACATACGGAGGCATCACGCTTGAACACTGTTTTCAGCTTACAGAAATGTTCTCCATCATACATATTTATAATCAGGTTGACTCTTCTAAAGGTTTTTCAAACAAAAGTGGGTTTAAAGTAAACATTATGAAATATGATATAAAAGTAAAATATTTTTACTGAGTGAATTTTCACCATGAGAATTACACTCTCATGCCTCATAGGAAACCAAAGAGTAGCATGCCTGTAGAAATGAAAGAATAATAAGTGTATTCTGTGTGTAATGCTTCCCCTTTGAATGATTTGGCGCAACGATAAGTTATTGATCTTCTTTTTCTGCCTAGAAGATTGATAAAAGTAAGTTTTAATAATGTTCTCGAAATCATCTGTTTTGATAGTGTTGATGACAGAAATATTCTTTTGATCTTGTAGCTGACCCACTTTATTGCAACAAGGCTCAAACTAGCACACTCTCCTGATCCTCTGCGGCTGAGATCACACACTTGGTATTCTCTAGTGAAGTGTCAGGATTGCAAGCCTAGAAATGGGCCCAGAAATACAAATGCAAGTGGGTTGTAATACCTCTGAAGTGGTGCTGTGAGTGAAAATGTTGATGAGTTGCTACTCTCTAATGGGTTTGTGTATGTATATTGTAAAACTAGTAGGGTTGTCAACATGGTCTCTTATGACAAGACTGGAATAACACGAGTGGCTGCAGTTCAGATTGGAGTGAATTGTTGGATTTTAAGAATGTTGATGATTTCTCACTTTCTAGGAAAACACTCTTTCAGACTTTACATGGGATCACCTGAGTGGAACTACTGAAAAGTATTGGATGAAGGTTGCAGTGGCTTTAAAAAGTCTTGAACTCGGTCATAAGGGTGTTCATTATGGATAGCCTCAGAGAGATTTGCTTTTAAATCATGTTTATTCTAATATTTCAAGAGGCATTTCGAAAAGTTACTTCACATGAGTGCATCACAAAATAGAATAATAAAGGTTAGAATAAAGGACCCACTGCTGGCTGATTTCCAAATGCAAACATACTCTATAAGAAAAAGCTAAACAATGTTCTGATCTTGGTATTAGTTTGGTTTTGGAAAATTTTGCCCTACATACATCTGTTGATGGTGTCAAAACTCTGCCTTTTTCTCTTGCACATTCAAAAGAAAAACAACATGTAATTGGTAGAGTGGCTAGAACTTACTGTGTATTTTCTTGTACAAACATTGACTTGTGTGTGAGTTGACATATAGCTCCTTCCGTGCAGTACACTGTCTGCTGCCAGAATTACAAGCAGATTTATCCTCAAGGCTGTGGAAACTTAAAATACTGGCTTTGATGGAAAATAAATTTGCTGTTGTCATTACTATGTCTTATATTTCTCAGTACATAGGTAGGTGTCACACTGCACAGCCTGTCGGAACTCTGCATGTATGAATGTTACAGGGAAATGTGCTGAATGCACTTGTAAGGAACTGTTATATTGGACTTTGTTCAGAATGGGTTTATTTGCCTTTTGGGAATTTAATTTTTGCTCTGGTACTGGAGTGATTAATGATTTATGAAGTCTTTCTTTAATTTCTGTGTTTTTAAATATGAACAACAGGCTTTTTTTTTTAGCTAGTTTCATTAATACTGCAATTAGGCTGGGATTTTGCAGTGCTTAGCGTAAGTTTTTGTTTGTTTGATTTGCTTAAACCTGACTGAAAACCTTATCTTGTATAAATCTGCAAAGTAAGGGTGAGGAATGGATGAAATAATCGACTTTTGATATTTTTTTTTTTAAATTTTTTTTTAAAATCTAATCCTTAGAGGATTTTGTAGTTTAACAGTTTGCCAGAAGGTGTCATCTTCCTCAATGGAAATTGCTTGATAATCTCTAAACTTTAGATTCCCTTTGCCACAGCAGATTCAGTTTCATCATTTACAAAGAGACTAACTTGTGCCTTGTTTTCCAGCACGTTTTTACAAATCCAAATTTGAGAATGAGCTGATGCATATTCAGTAGCATAGGGGTCAACTTTAGGAGAGTTTTAACAAAATAAATTCGCAATAGCGAGTGATTGTATCTTAGTAATAATACCGAGCTCTTGGTTACTGTGTTAAATGTTTTATATAGTATTTTAACAATCATCTGAATGAGATATGAGCAGTTTGAGAGGGTGGTAACTTGCTGATAGCTCCTTTCGAATAGTGCAGCACTTGTATAGAAGCAAGTTTGGATTTTGTTTCGTTTTGGGGTATTTTTTAGCACATGTGGAAATTGGAAGGATTACACTTCATTCTAGCGTGCTCCCTGAAGCACGTGCTTTTGAGTGATGGCTTTAACTGTAGCTTGTGCAGTAATCTTTGTGGTTACTGATGAACCAAACAAACCCGTGTTGAGGAAGAAGACATCTCTTGCGTTTTGAGAGGAGTGTGAAACTTGAATGTGACTTAATACTCGTATTATGTAAAGAGGCAACTATTACCACAAGGGGGCAAACCTGCAATTTTTGTGCAAGACTCATGATTTGTCAGATATGAAAAAAATGTATTTGATTGGTTTGGTAGATGATTAATTAACAAGCGAGCTAAAATGTTGGATTTTATTGCTACGGGCTTATGATTATTGACACTACAGGGCTTGAACGACAAATTACCAGTTTATTAGGTTAAAAATAGAAATTATAAGAAGAACAGATCAAATAAAAACAATATGAGCATGAAAAGTATTATAAGAAAATGAGTTTTTTTCCAAGGGATTTTATTTCATTTGTGAAAACCTTTGGTTTTTTTCTGTAATTTGTTGCAAATTCAGGAAATGTTGCTGATGAGAAGAGAACTGAGTACTGTTAGTGTGACAGACTTTTTTTTCCCCCCTTTTGTTCTTTTTAAAACCAGGTTGAAGCAATCTGTTTAAAAAAAACCCCAACACTCTAGGAGGAGATTACTATGTATTGGTGAGAGGTCAATGAAATGTGCTAATAAGTCACTTTAATGTGTTATGCATGTGACTTCTAGAAAATGGTAGCTACAAAGAATGGATTTGTTACGTCTCTGATTGCAGGAGGAACTTGCTGCTAATAGGAATTCTGTGGATAGATGGCTTATATGCCTGAGCCTGTGATGCCATTCCCTCATTTCAAATGAAATTATCTCATTTTAATGCCTACATTCTGGTTTTTTTTCCGAGGCATTTTAATCAATTCCTCTGAATTATAGGTATAATGCCATTTACCTTTTAAGATACAGGTTACCGTCTTTGGTGTGCAGCCTGGAAGAGATACATGAAATAAATAGGAATCTTACTCTGTTCTTTGCCTGCATGTCTCTCCTTGAATACCTACCATAAGCTTACAAACTATTTAAATAGAAGTTTTACTGCTTTAGGACATGCACAGCAACTCTAATTCGCCCTAAACTTATTTTGGTCTCAGAAAATCTAGTATTTGATTCTCTCTTGTGCGGGTTCTTTTTTTTTTTTAAGCTTCATAGATGTTGATTCTGTTGAATATATGTTTTATAGGCTGTAATTAAAAGGCAATTGTGTAAACATTCAACAGCTACATACTTGCAAAGGGCTATACTTGTTTATGTTTAAAAGTTACGCAGAATGTAAGGCAGTGAATCTTCAGTCCAAATGCATGACATTTCTGAATCTGAGAGCATTTTTCTGCACTGACTTGGTGCTTTCTCACTTAGGTTCAACATAAAAGTGCAATTGCAGATTGTAGCAAGCTTCATGCTCACTGGTGTTTCTGGAGGTGCAAAGTATGCCCAAAATGGACAACTTTTTGGCCGCTTTAAGCTCACTGAAACGCTTTCGGAAGACACTTTGGCTGGACGGCTGGTGATGACCAAAGTCAATGCTGTTTATTTATTACCTGTCACTAAAGAGAAGTCAGCACAGACCCAAGGAACCAAAGAGAAGGTTTATGAAGCAGCTATTGAGGAGAAAACAAAGGATTATATCTTCTTGAGGGTATCCAGGGAATGCTGCGAAGAACTTAATCTTCGGGCAGATTGTGAAATGCAGGTAAGTCTGAGTGGAAGTGGTTTTGGTATGGGAATGGTTTGCATTGTGTCTGTTTTGTCTCCACCCAAAAGAGTTGCTTGAAGATATGAAAAGCGATTTTGTTATTCATCATCAAACACAGAACGCAGAGTACAGATGAGAATTTCAGATAGGAGAAGTCTTTTTGTATGTAAATATACATGTATATGTATGTGTGTATGTTGTGTGTATAGATGAGTTATTATTTGGAAAAGAAAGTAATATTTTAGAAGTGCTAGAGAGTAAAAAAACATTTTAATGAATCTTGTTTCTGGCAAAATTCTTCTGAGGTGATTAGGCATTGCTTGCAGGTTTTTGCTTGTATATCTCATGGTTTTGAGAGCGTGACTTGTAAGTTGTCTTGTACATTGTTTTTACGTTTCTGGTTCAAGTACAAAGCCCCCTCTGTGGACTTGTAAAGGAAAGCTTTGTCTTATATTTATTTTCCTGCAGGTAGGTGTTTGTGGGTAGTTTGTAGGCTTTCTTCCACCAGACCTACCCACCCTCTCCCCTCTCATTCTAAAACCACTGAATATATTGCTTACTCCTGCTGCCTGGACTTTTTACCAGCTTAGTCTCTCTGAAGTGGCTTCCATCGTCCTGTCCATCATAGCTATTCTCACCAGAGACCTCAGGAACCTTTTCTTAATGAAGTCAAAGGAGGGAGTTTTCTGTTGCTGTTTGGTTTTGTTTGTTTGTTTTTTTCCCCTCCTTTAAAAAACCCCTAATCTCTGCTGCTCTTGACATAGCCAGCTAGAACTTGGTCTTTGATAACTTGTATCTTAGACGCCTTATTTTGTATCATCTTATTCTGTTTGTATCTTCTGATTCTTTTTGTTTGTGTCATTGTGGATTCCACTATTTGTTCCTGGGCCTGAGGTGAGATTAATTTTTAATAAGGTCTGTTGAGATTATGAATGGGCCTTGTGCTGCTTTCTGTGCCCGTATCAGAACAAAAGGAGTATTGTCCTTCAGTGGAAAAGTCTTCGACTTACAGTGTTTCCTTGATGAAGTTGATGAGGGTTGGTAGATGGAGGCATGAGGAAGGTGAATAAATACTTTTATTACGTATATCCTGTGTTTCAGAATGATAATACTTGTCTCCATGACTCTCACTCTGCTGACGCTTGTATCCAGGACAGATGCTTGTCTGTCTTGGAGGCCTTCAGTCACAAAATGAGGAGTTAGAACACTTTTGCTGGAGAAAATTGTGTTGGCAGTAAGATCAGGCTTTTGTTTACTTTGCAGTTAACATGAAATGGGTGAGGATACATTTAAAAAACTAATTGTGTAGTTTGCAAACAAGATAGTGCATTAGATGTAAACGCATGTAAGGGGAAGACAAAGCTGTAGTTGGGTTAAATACTTCAACTCCTCACCTATCCCCAGTGTGTGTCTGCTGTAGACCTTGTGATTGATCTTGTTACCAAACAGAAATAACTGCAAATTAAGGTCACTGTAATTGCTTGAAATGAATGCATTTTCACCAAACTGTTATCTCCTCCCATTCATTTTGTTTTGGGGAAACATATGCAAGAATCTTAATGTCTTAATTTAACATGGATAATTGGTCTGGGAAGACTTACGATGTTCTGGGCTCTTGGCTTTGTGTTTGTTTTCTTAAAACAATAATTAAACTTACTAATTGATTCTATCAGAAACTCTACTGGAATGCAGAATGAGCTGGGGCTTCAGAAACTGGCTTATTTTTCTTTGAGTGTCTTATAAAATTTCGCCTGACGCAGCAAATCTATTCTGCATTAAAAATTGGGTCCTAAAGTTATTTGTAAAATCACGTAGTACTTCGTACATATATCTGTGACCTGGTGGTCAAATCCTTAAAGTATTGCCTATATTTTAATGAATCCTAATTGTGAGGAAATATTTCTGATTAAGTATTGACTGAAAATTTGGAAAGGGATCCTCAGGTTAGAGCTGAGGATATTATAATTTGGATGTATAGCGTTTTTATGAAAGACGCTGCAAATTTTGCTCTTGTCTTCAGTGGAGTTAGTATACCTTATGTGATTCTTAACCATTGACAAAACTGCTTTTAGTTCTGTAGGTTTTGAATAATTTAGGTGGTTCGCTTCCTTTCCTCTTCTAATAATTAATCTCGGAAACTTCCTGATGGCCTGTTTGTCTGTTGTCCTGGCTTAACTATAATAAATACGCAATTCTGCTTTTATCAAGTGCACCATTCATGAAGGTGGGACGGAGTGAACTGGTGCTTTAAACCCCCTTGGCTCCTGCTCTTTGGGTGACCAAACTAACATGCGACTGTTTTATTTTTGGAGTGGTTACTCTGTTCTGTGTCCTCTTCTGTGAAACTGGCAATGGATTAACTTCCTTTCCCACTGTTTTCTTATTGTGGAATATGTATTAAAGCAGCTTACGTGCCTCTCCTTCACAGATGGCCTTATTCAGTACTCTGCAACAGCAAATAAAACTATGTGTTTCAATCCAAACTGGATTAAAACCAAAACAAATCACAAGCTGTTAAAGAAAGTGGTGAATGCAGGTAGATAATACGAGGTATTTAATGCTAAGCACCTTGCTTGGACTCCCAGAAGGGGCTATTACAGTGTTGCTCAGATGAGCATCACACCTTTTCTGCATTTAAATTATCATTGTTATATAGGGTGGTCTTTTGTTAGCCTTGGATCTGTCTGAGGAAAGATATTTTTCCTGTATAGATCAAACTGTGAGGTTGGGACCATTGCCATGTGTGTGGAAGTCTTTTTCCAAACATCTGCGGGGCATTGTTGGGTGGACAAATGGGCTGTGGGTAGAGTTGGGTAGGACAGAGCTTTGGAAGGAAGCTTGAGGTCCCCCTTGGGCACGATGAGCTGGCGCTGTCGTTCTTGACGAGTGCTAAACCGCACTGCTTTTGAAGAGCAGGGTGTTTAATGAGGTAGTGGATGGGCATAAACTACACGGTGGAACGGTGAGGGGAAAAAAAATTCTGAAGTGTTCATGTGTCCTACTTAAAAAAAGTTTTCTTAGCAGTTACAGTCACTTCAGTGAACTGCATGCTTAATGTTGTACAGATTTGTTACTGCCCTTTTCTTCAGACTTATGGTTATACCTCTTGCTGTAAAATATGGTAGTCAAGATAAAAATTTAATGTCTTTATATCTGTCAGAGACTGAAAGTTAATGGCTACGTTCTGCACTGGTACAAGCAAACGTTGTTTATTTACAGCAAAGCTAGTGTTGATTTTACATGCTACATAATAGTATGAACAGTGTAATATTTAAATATCCTAGAAAAAGGAAATGCTAAGAGCTGTGTTTTGCAAATCCTTTTGAAGGAGATGATCTTAAGTAGTAAACATTACTGGGGCACAAGAGGGTTTTTGCAGGTGTGATCCCTGGGGTAGGAAGTGACTTTGTGGGCAGATAAAGGAACGTCAGGTCCAACAAGCAGCTAAAGAAGGCTAAATTATTCCTCCATAGGAGGCATTCTCCTCCATAGGAGAAGGTTCATGAGAGAAGTTTATATGGCTTTGAATGAGGCATGTTGTGTTTAGAGAAGTGATTGCTTTTCCAGCTCTCTTTTTTTCCTTCTTTTCTCAATTTTGCTGTCTTATTTTGATAACCACAAGTATGTTTAATACAGCAAATTGGTTTTTGTTTGTAATATATAAGAAGAACTTATTTTAGTTGGCAAGGCCTTTTTAAAGTCTTTATATAAGTTGTCAGAAAAGATGATTACAAAAATATATTCTAGTATTGCTTTGTGTTTGTTGAACTTTCTGGTCAGTAGCAATAATTATCATGAGATTAAAGTGTGATTAGGTAATAACGGACTGATTAAGAGAGGATTGGTGAGCGCTAGAGGAGAAAATGAATAGATCTGAGACCAGATACTCGCTTTGGGCCTGGGGGGGTACATTTAGAATGACTGTGTCACCTCCGTGGCGTTTGTCTGGGATGGCAAGGGGGCACTTATCTGCTGCTTGGTGCTGATGTACCAGCTTCAGCTCGTCTTTACTCTGTTCTGGTTTTTCCTCATCTGTTAATTGGTAGCACAGAACCAGCTTCTGTAAGGGGGTTGTGCAAGCTGTCAGTAAAGATGACCATAGACATTTTAAATATTAGCGGCGTCCTTTCCAGGTAAATGAGGAGTGCTTTTCCAGACAGGCTGGCTGTTTGTCAGCATGCTCACGGTTCATTGTAAAGCTCAGAAAAGTACTTATTTACTCTTATTTAATCACAAAATGCTCATTAGAGTTCCAGCACAGTAATTACACAAGCGTTTAGCAATAGATAGCAATGATTTGAAAAAAAACTCTAAAAATGTATGGCAGTCACTTGAAATTCTTCAGCAGCTTTGGGTGTTTTATATTAGTGCAAATCTGTGTCAAATTTTGTGTAAAGGCTTCTGCGTTGTTAACATTTAGTTCTTTGGTGCAGTGCTCTGATCAGATTAATTTGTTCTTGAAGAGATTAATAGTTGGAAATTTAAATATGTGTAAATGATAATCTGAGTGAACTGGTTTCATGACTTGCTTCCCCAGGAGCTGCTTTTATCCAGTGTTCAAATTTGGAATGTATTTTTCTCTTTGCTCTTTTAGTATACGTATATATAAACTACTTTCACTATCCATTGTTCAGTTCCGAATTTAATCAGGGATGTTAAAGTGCTCTGCATGTTTTTTCTGGCTTTGTACCAGGATTTGGTCGGCATTATCTTTTATTTACTAGTATTAAAATGTATGTAATTGAGAGAACAAAAAAATCAATGTATTGATAAGCAACTAATTGTTAGAAATTAACTTTTGGAGGCTTCTAATAATTGAACATAAATGGCAAGTTATATTATTCCAGAATGTTTGACTAGAAATAAATAATGTTTGGGTTTTATCTCTGCTGGTCACACATCTGATTTATATCATCTGTTGATCTGTAAAAATTTCTCACCTGTCACTGTTTCAAGGTTGTTCTTACAATAAGGGATGGATGGAAGCTTGTATTTTTAAAAACAATGTTTTAGGACAATAATATTTTCTGTCAGTGTTCTTTTGTATTCCAAAAATAATTCCAAGAATGTTTTCCCCTTTATCTGGAAGTACAGTGGAATCTAACCTTAAAAGTCAAACAACAAAATTACATTAGAGCAAATGCTGTATTTATCTTTGCTTAAAAAAAAAAAAAAAT
>VFFE01007135.1:2558178-2575765 GCA_008921705.1 Burhinus oedicnemus | reverse complement strand
TTTTTTTTTTTTGTTGTTTTTTTCCCTGTCAGTCAGTAGTTTGCAGGAAGGTAAAAATGTATCATATGCAGCAAAGTCTAATGAGTGTTTTCTAAATTAATCTTTTTTGGTTCACCTATTCATTTATTCCTTCATTTTGTACTGCAGGTTGAACTTCAGTTTCAGTTAAATCGCTTACCCCTCTGTGAAATGCATTATGCCTTGGACAGGATTAAGGACAACAGTATTTTGTTTCCAGATGTCAGCATGACTCCCACCATACCCTGGAGTCCCAACAGGTACAAGAATACAAACACTTTAATATCAACGATTGTATGGTAATGCAGTACTGAATTTCTCAAAACAGATGGCTGAAATCTGCCCCAGAAGAAGAAACATGCCTCGCTCTTCGTTAATGGTGAGGATGGTTCAGAGAGGGGAGCGAAACTGTTCTAAATAAAATAAGAAAACTGATCCTCTGAGGACTAGAATCTGTTGATTGCTTTTCCCTGTGGTTGAGCTGTGGCTTTATAGGCATTGCAGTCGTATTGTAGCTGTAGAAAACAAATCTGCTATTGTTATTTACTGTTCTGCTGTTCTTCACTGAAAATATGCATCATACTTCATAGGAATGTAAATACCAGTTTCAAGGAGTTTCCTGTGCAGGATCTCAAGTGTGCAGATTTCTGTTTGCAAGGAGCGATCCTTTTGAGTTTGATGTAATGAGCCCAAATTTGGACATATCACTGAAGGGGATGACTAAGAAAGGTGTGGGAACGATTCTTGGAAGGACTGGCATTGCGCTTGCAAGCAGTCCTGAGATTCTGTGTGTACATGTCTTACAGTTTCCTTTATGAAATACAAACCCCTGTGCTATATAAATACCTTTAAGGAGACTTAAGGCTGATGCAGTGAAAACAGTTTGTCTTGAAGAGGAAACACAGTGAAGAGAAATGTTACTTGGGGAATACGGTCAGTATTCTTGCTGCGTAGGGAAGGATAAAAGAGGCATAAGGTTTCTGTACTTAGAAGCCAGGGAAATGAGAGGTCTGTGGAACCGGTCGCCTGCGCAGCCTGCGGTGAGCGGTGTGGTATCTCGAAGGTGAGAATTCAGAGGGTGATTGTGGTGCAGTACAAATCAGAAGATAGCTCAAGGGTTAAAAGGAAAGTGATCTGGCCAGAAACCTGAGACAGTGAGATAATATAAGACAAAAATGACTGGAAAAAATTTAGTTTGTCTTTGGAAGTGTAGGAGGGACAGAGACGATAACAGGGTGGGCGCAGTGTTCTGGGTGAGGACGCTGCGTTCATCAAAGCTTTGAGAGTGAAGGCGGAAAGAAGGGATTGGGTTTTGTGTAGAGTTATACTACAAAGCTAATGGAGGTCAATGACAATCTTTTCATTGACTTAGTTAAGTTTTGAGTGAATCTTATAAGGAAATAGTGTTTAGGAATAGTTTGGAAGTAAGCAGTGATTGCAATAAAAAGAAGATAAGTCAAGTAAGCTAGAACTTTGCTCTGTTTTATGTCAGGAATTTTATATTTACAGAAATTAACATACATGTTGTAGTTGATATAATTTATTTGCATAATTTTCTTATATTTTTATACACACAAATGATATATATAAGGGTTGTAGTTCAGTTTAAGTCAGTGTAACGAGCATGTTTTTTTCCATCTGGTGGCTTGGTTTGCCCTGTCTTAAGATTCAGTACTTCTGTCTGACTCGGAACTGGCTGTCCCTCTGTTATTCCTCTACTTTTGTTTCACATCCCTATTACTTCTCTGTATTTCCTAGAGTCTCCTGCCAGCTTGTTGTTCATAGCTGTCTTAAATTCAGGAATTCAGTCAATTCCCTCTTGATTTTACTCCTGTTGCTAACTACTACCAAGTAGAAACTTTCCCAGTCTGTAAGAAGTGTAGTGCTTGTACCAACGCAGATCACATTACTAAAGTATGGCCATATGTGCAGCAGTGACAGGTGGTTTTTACTATGCATGTCTACTTTTAAATCTGTCAGTGGGAATATTAAAAACCATGTCTACAAATCTTTAACCTCTTATGCTCATTGGAATTTTCTGAAAGCATCTTCCTCTCAGTGCTGGTATCGCTAGCTGGTATCACTAGCTGGTTACAGCAAAAATCCTTTTTTAGACTGCTTTCCCATTAGAGGTATGTACCTTGATGATATATATATATATTAAAAAAAAAAAGTAGTTTATAGCTAATTGGTAGCCATTAGTTTTTTAATTGTTTTTGAATTTCGTCGTGGATAATTTTTACCAAGCCTTAAGGTTGTATAACTGACTTCTAAAGTTGGCAAGGTAAATAATGCAGGGAATGAATATAACTAATGTTACATTTGGATAGTACTAGTAGAAAATTATCGTATGTCTACTTGCTTTTGTTATCAGGTGATGGTGCAGCATATACTTTTTCTATAATGTGTACTATTCAGGTTAATTATTGTTAGGTGACATAATGTAAATTGATAAGTAATTAGATTCCTTTTGGGGAAAAAAACCCAAGCAACTGATTTATTGCAAATATTATGAAAGTATTGTGATTAAAGCTTGTGATTGTTTTGCTAGATTTGTTGATGCGTTTTGGTGTGCCTTAGAATGACACAATCAATACAGTAGTATATAGGCTCTTTAATTTCTTTAAAGCTTTTAAAATCTTACCTCATTTCATTTCTGACTGGCAGCGGATTGTCATAGCTTCTGTTTTTAACCTCTGTTGCCTCCTTTTGTACAGACAATGGGATGAGCAGTTGGACCCTCGACTAAATGCTAAGCAGAAAGAGGCTGTTCTGGCTATCACTACTCCACTTTCGATACAACTGCCTCCTGTTCTTATCATCGGTCCCTATGGGACAGGAAAAACGTTCACTCTGGCTCAGGCAGTCAAGCACATACTCCAACAACAGGATACTAGGTGAGATGGGGCATTAAATCCAGAGGAATACTTGATTAGCAGGGAAGATGTAATTCTTGACTTAAATTCAAGTGAAAGGTAGAAATACAGAATTTCCATCCAGCTTGAAAACAAACAAAACCCAAACCATCCGTCATTGTTTTGAATGATAAAGTAATTTTATTGTCTTAGCCTGTATTTTCCATTTCGAACAAAAACTAAATAAAATTGACGATGTTTAGAATGACTGTGATTTGCTCGATGTGGGAAGTTTTGCAGTATGCTAGATAATAAAAGCTGTTTCTTTCTTAAAATCTAGTCTAGATTAATAATCACAAAATAATTATTGAAAAACTGTTTGAATTTTAAATCTTTTCGTAACTGAAGGATTTGAGTTAAAGGGCTGAATTGTGCAAACTATGGTAGGTTAGTGACTAGTTTCATTAAGAGAAATGTGTAGGAAGATGGCCACTGTTTCCTTTTTTTTGTATTCTACTGCTTTGAATTGTTTTCTGTTTCTTCATTGCTTTTTTATTTGCACCATTTATTCCAGCAGGATTCTCATTTGCACCCATTCTAATAGTGCTGCTGATCTCTACATAAAGGATTATTTACATCCATATGTAGAAGCAGGCAATCCCCAGGCAAGACCTCTCAGGTATTTTTTTAAGGCTTATTATGTATCTATAAAATACTATTCTTAAGAAAAGGTGTCTATAAAAAAGGTTAAAGAACTTTTAAAACATAAAAGCATATTGGCGTTACCAACAGTGCTTTTAAAAACATAGACTAAAAGGAACATGAAACATTGTCAACATAATTTTGGGTCATTTGTTAAATAAAAATAAAGACATCCTTTTTTAAGCTTTTATTATTCTATTGATAAATGTGTCTTTCCTAATGAGCAAACTTTTGATATGCTCCTCTAAAAGCTACTATGATAAAATAAAATGAACTTTAATTGTATTTTAATTCCGGAAAATTTTGACTCACGCTTACTATGATAATTTGGAAACTGGGGGTACCCACCTGCCTTTTTGAAGAAAAATTCTGATGTCATAGGAGCTACATATTTAGAGAATCATGTGAAAGTAGTTTGGCCTCTTCTGATAAGTCAGTTTGAAGTCATTGTATATGTGGTTAAATGTACTTTCCATGGGTATTTTGGGGAAATTAGTTAAGCAAAAAAACGAAGAAGTGGAGACTTTAAGAGCAAGGAGGGTAAACTTGCATAGAAATAGTTAAGGAGGATTTATTTATGGGCAAGAACTTGCTCCAGGGAATATTTTGCACAGTTATCACAATATATAATGTATACTGCTAGCTTGGTATATATTTTTTAAATTATGCACATAATTTTCTGAATGCCAGTATGTGAGTTTATTATATTCCTAAGAAAATGACTCTGTATGTTTACTTGTTAGCTATTAAAAGCCATCCTGGACTTATATTTTATGCAATGTCAGTAAAGCCAATGAAGTTATGTGGAAGGGCTAGATTTACAACAGGTGTAAATTCTCTTAGGTTTGTTGGCTTTAGTTGCCATGTGACATTTTAGAGACACTGAGGATCTGGCCAAGGCAAAGACGGCAGCTTATTTTTGAAAAACTACCTTTGATCTGGTTGTATTTTAACGGAGATTGTCTTAAGGTGATTTGTAAAGCACTTTGTGATGAAAAGCATTATGGTGTCTTAATTGTGTGGTGGGAAGAAATGTGTGTAATTGACACTTTTGGGAAAATGGAAGTGTGATTTAACAGAGCAAGGAGTTAAAGTTAAATACAGTCTTATCGTGGTTGCCAGGCCTTTCTACCTTCTTTTATGTGCTGTATTCAACTATGTAGTCCAGTCTCAGAAATACTTAGGAAAAACATACATAAACAAAAGCAGTATTTTTCTTATGGTTAAAATATATATACATATTTGCCAAGAAAATTACACCACATAATTTAGAAGTCACTGAATGTTTGAATTTAAGTATAATTTCATAGTATTTGTTAGGAAGCCTTCAGAAAGTGCTGCTGTAGATTGTGTGATATTGTTCAAATAGTCATGATACCTCTATGGAAAGGTAAAGTTTTAGAAAATGGAGGCACCTCTGGGATTGTGTGTATATGTGTGTGTATATATATATATATATTTAGGGATCCAAAAGTATGTATGTTTTCAAATAAAAAATATTACAGGTAATTGAGAACCATATGTTGTTTGAAAGCTAACTGACTGTCGACCTAATCTGGCAGGAGTTAAAGGGTCAATTTATCTGAATTGGAAGCCAGAGCTATGTGAGACTCCTAGCGTAAAACTAATCGTAGATCTGTTACCTTTCTTACTGACTGTTGTCAAGATATATTTTCAAATTAAAATCGTTATTGTTAGTTTAAAGAGGGTGCTGTGAGCCCCTTGCAGTATTTTAAAGGAAACATCAAGTGGAGCAGGAGCAGTTAAATATCAAAGCTGGATGTGCTACTTGCAGAGTTTGATGTGTTTCTAAATGGCTGAACAGTTTGCTTTAGATTTTTTTCCTTATTTATTCTACAAGTGATGAGTTGACTGGATAGTATCCTTGCTAAAAATGTTGCCATAGCTTAGTGGGGAGCACCATAATATTTATGTTATTTGTAAAGAAGGAAAGCTTAATTATTTAACGTTGACTGAGGTCTGAGTTCTGTGTAGATATTTCTGTGGGTAAGATGTACACAAATAAATTATCCTGTCAGTGATGCAACACAAAAGTTTGAAGGCTAGAGTTTGAGGTTTTTTGTTTAAATATCATAAATTCATACTTTTTCCTAAAAAATATGGCTTTCTGTGCCCTTTGGAAAATGCAAAGTCAGAATGAACACTGAGAATTTATGTTGAGTCTAAGTTCTGCACCGAAATAAAATACCCACGAAGCCTGAAAGCCAAATTCTCATAGTCCTGATGCCCATAGACAAATTCGTACCCAGAAAAAAAACCCAACCCAAAACCAGTGCCCCTGGGTTTGATTAGATGATTCAGCTGTATTAGGGGCACACTCCAAAACCTGACTCTTACCTAAGAAACGTGACATTGAAATAATTTTGTTATACTTATGTAAATTAATGCAGAAGTGTTTCTGAAATTAAAAAACCCCCAACCCTAACCTACAGTTAGGAGGAAAGAGCCTTCGATTAAGGCTTCTGTTAGGGGCTCAGACACTTAATTTTAAGTGTGGAGAAGCAGGCACCTTTAGAGGATGAGTCAGAGCCATAAGAGGTAGTAATTGGCTCCAAATTTGTATCCCGTTTTACTCTGTGGATGTGCTTGTCTCTCTCCATCAACTGCTAGAGCCTTCAGGAGGTAGGCACTGTAGCTAGGTGCTTCAGATTGTCACCGGCTCCTAAAAACTCCAGTCGAGACCTAGGAAGCAGATAGCAGCAGTTTCTCTGTGTGTTTCTGGCCATACAGTGATTGAGGTATCTACTGTTCATTACTATTATTTTACTTGCATGTTTCAAATTTGGTGGTATTCATACGCTGGTTTTGCATGTAATACTAGGGAAGAAGGAAGGAGGGTGACACTGTTTGTATCTGCGTTTTTAATATTTTTACCTTGATTTTTTCCTAAACGTGTTATTGCTGACTATCAGTTCAGCAATGCCAGAAAATAAGTTGATTCTGTTTAAAATATCTCGGTTGAAACTTCTCTGGTTCATTTTTAGAATATTTTGATCGTAACATACTGCATGTAGCCTGAAACCAGGTAGCTTTAGTACGTGGTGGCTAGCTTCAGGAGATACCCACACTATAAAAATGAATCAATTGGAGGAAACCAGAGTTTGATTTTAAAAAAAACTTCAACCAAAAACCCAACAGGTTTTAAAGGACCATTGCCCTTTTTTCCAAATTGCCTGGAGTAAAGTTCTCATACTGAAAATGGTATTAATTTATCTTATCAAATGTTAGTTTGTAAAATCAAAGCCTCTTTAGCCAATTACTTTTTTTCTTGAAACTCCAGCTTTTATCTTATGCCATCCTCAACAGAAGGTTGATTTAAAAAGTTAACTTTCAGGTTGTAAGACAGGTCTTTTCACATGTTTTCTGCATCCCGAGGAACATACTTGTTGGTGAGAATGAGCCTCTCTTTGGAGGTGGATCAAAAGAAATGGAAGAGGGAAATCAGGGGCTTTTAAAGTTTTCTTTAGGCTTCTTGGGACTACTTAGATTTTTAAAAAATTTTTTTTAATGGTCTTCTAACAGAGGCATGAAACGAGTCTGCTAGATTCTTCTTTGTCTAAGCTTCTATGTTCTTTTTGCTTGGGGGATTTCAGGTGAGAAATAACTGCACAAAATCTGAGGAGCTGGGATTGGAGTTTATCCAAGACGAGTTCTTTGGAGCACAGCCTGAAGGGAGAATCCTGGCCTTTTTATCAAGAACTGGGAGGAGTTAGTGTTTTCCAGTTTGGAAGAGGGAAAAGAAGTTTTGAAGAACTTAAATTTAGTCCCCATTCACTTTGTTGTAAGGAGTCACAAGAAGTCGCTTTTGTAGGACAGGAGTGCAGGTGAAACTCTGTTTAGCCTCCCTCAGAGGTTCTGACTCTCGACTCCCCTTTATTAACTGTTAAAAGTATATTTTAAATGATTTAGGAGCAATCCCAGCCTGAAACGTGAACAAGGAAATGATTGTGAATCTTAATTACTGATATAAATTCACTACTTTTGCAAATAGCCTATTGTACAAATTGATACTTTGGTGGAACTTTATCAATGGAAGCAAAACATGAAAAATTAGGAAATACTCAATTGGACTAACATTTAATAAAAATATTTGGGCAAATTTCTTTTTTGACGTAACGGGTGGAAAGTAGATGGAAACATAGATAGGTTAGCTGACAGTTTGGTCCATTCTTTGCTTCATTGGCTAGAGGTCCACAGAAGTGAAGGCTTTTGTAGATACCCAGATGCCACATTTAGAAATGAAAGTGGTATGAATTTCCACATGAAATGCAGATTCTGTGCACGTTAACCCAGCATTAGTAAGTACAGTGGATATTGAGTCCCTAATCTATAATCTTCTGGGATTTCCATTTCAGAGTGGTTCTCGCTGTATTTGCTAGTCAGTTCACTGCCTGTGGTTTGGGTAAACCTTAACCTTCAAGGTTTTAATTTCTCCAGGATTAAAGTCTTGATGTGAGGCATGTGATGTGAGAAAAGACACTCTCACGTGAGCTGTGGCTGGGGTTTGGTTTCGTAGCTGCAGTTTTTGCTCATCTTTGTCCCTATAGCTGGACACTAACAGACTGTGTTGCAAGTACGAATGAATGGTTTGATTAGTAACCGCCCGACTCTGCCGGCATTCAGGTACTTTGCTTATGCAGGTGTTAAGAGTAGAAGATTAGTTGCTTGTTTAATCAGAAGTTAAGGGTATGTTGCAGGGTGAAATGTTATGATTTGTGTTAAGCTTGTAAAACCCATTTTTGTAATGGGTTCCTCTAGCTTTAAGGAAAAAAAAAAACCCTAATAATGAAATTACAGGAGATTTTATTAGCCCAAATTGCACCGGAGAAAGAAATCCCTTGTTCAGTGTGGCTTACTTCTATCATGACATTTTCGAAGTAGTCGCATCTGTCAGGTGTTTTTGTGCCAGGGGTGAATAATAGCTCTGGGATACCTTTTTGATCTTACATCAAAATAAGAGAAATTAATGGGTAAGCAGCAATGCAGTTTGAAATGCTGTCAGCCAATCTGTGAGTCACACATAGTTGAATTTTTGTAATAAAAGACAGTGCATGGTATAATAATGTCTAATAACCATAATATTTTGCATTTCAATAGCACCTTTCATCCAGGAATCTCAAAGTGCTTTACAAACATAAACTCACAATAAACTCATTAATCCCCACAGTACTCCTGTGAGATGGTAGTTAAGTGTTACCCTCAGTTAAGACTGAGAAACTGAATCATATAAAAGCTGACTGACTGGCTGGGATAAATCGAGCAAGGGTTATCCTGCTCCTGCTACCCTCTGCTAGCTCTTAGGCCATGAATTCCTGGTGGTACGTTGCTGTAATAACAGTTTATCAAATAAAGCTTATCAGTTTGATGGCTGATAAGAAATAAATATATTGGGGTAAGATTAGAAGGTTCTTGTTCTGAGAATGACTCCAGAGTGTATTGTTTGCTCCTGCCCTGGCCCCGGTCTGAACTGGAGCTACCTTCGGGCGCGAAGTGTCAATTTTGGTTGGTTGTGTTGTCAAACGAAAAAGCCGTTCAGAGAACTGCAGTGCGTTTGCACCTCTTTGCATTTCACCTTGTGCTTATTTTCCCAAATGGACATTGTATTTTCACAAACCAAATTTATTATAATCCTCGTAATTGTTTCTCTCGCGTTACATGGAACTGAGCTGTAATTTTCAACTGGGGGTGGACAGGTGATATCCAAAGTCCGGCCAGTACAATCATGTTTTGCACTTAGGCACATAATTACGCTTTTCCAAATACTTCATTAATGATTTGGGATTTGTAATATGGGCGCTGAAGAAACTAATCAGAAGAGAATAAATGATGACTAGATAAACCAAACAGCGTTAAATCCCATATTTAGAACTGAAATTGTTTTAAATAATTTCATCGTAGTTTGCTTTGGAATAAATTAAAGTAACTTTAATTCAAAATATTAATATCTGTACAATAGTTTCCTGTAGTTAAAGGTTCCACTTTAGATTCACAGTTCTTACTTGATACAGATTGTATTTTTGAGGACCACCCCATACAGAAGCCCTTTGAGATCTTTATCCAGATCCTCAGCTGACGTGGTTTGGGGTATTTCCGTGTTCCTATGTGGAGTCACTTACACGCTGTTTTCTGGGGCGTACTCTTCGTGTCTTCCCTGTTCCTCTTCCACTTAGCTAGACCGGCCGTAACATTTCATCACTTTTTTAGAAAATTTCATCATTGATCTCATGATCTGGTGATTAAATTTATCTTACGCATCACGGAAAGATGTTTGAAGTCCAGTGCTTTGCTGACAGCGTCCTGCTGTTTTAGACTCTAGCCATCCTTTTTGGCACTGTTTTCTCATTCTTTTATACAGCGTATCCTAATTAAGGCCCTGCAAGATAAAAAGATGAGTATATTTCCTGTTTGGTTCTTAGAACTCAGAAGACATATAGCATGTTTATAAAGAAGTACAGGATTTTATTAATGTCTTTTGAATTTTTTTTTATTTTTTTTTTAAGATCCTATGGCTGCAGTTGAAATGCGCAGACCACTGCAGCTCGGTCAGTTCCAAGACTATGGGCTGTATTTATATTTCATCTGAGGAAATATTTCTTTTAAATGGGTTTACTGATAGTTTAAAATGAAATAGGCATTGGTGTGAGGGTCACAGAACTTTAAACGTATGAAGAATTTACAGATTTTCACATGTGACTTAATCCTGTAACTGTTCCATGTATGTAGTATTGCACTGCAGCAAATAACGGAAGGTAAATCCAGGACATTTTAGCATGTAATTCTGCGCAGTTGTGATGTTTTGCTTTCTGAAGATTACTTTTATTTATCAGAAAACAGAATATTAGCATTTGAAATATTAGGCTGTCGCTGTGTTCAAACTGTGTAGAAAATAAGCCCCCTTTTTTCTTTTTTAGGGTATATTTCAGAAATCGCTGGGTAAAGACTGTCCACCCAGTTGTGCATCAGTACTGTTTGATTTCAAGCACACATTCCACCTTTCAGATGCCACAGAAAGAAGACATTCTTAAGCAACGAGTAGTAGTTGTTACTTTAAATACATCACAGTATCTGTGTCAACTGGATCTTGAACCAGGTGAGATCATTCCTAAACCAGAAGTGTCCACGCTTTGAGAATTATCTTCCTCTTACCAGTGTCAGCTCTTTACTCAATTCTTTGAACTGTTAAAAAATAAACAATGATAATCTTAAAATGGTCTTCTCTCTTTTTTATGAATAAAGGTTTATTACAAAGCTATAAACTGCTGGCATTCAAATTAACCTTTTGCTTATTCTCTTTTTTCCTTATTTAAAAAAAACTAAATAAAGAAGCAATGCTATCTATAATCTGGTGTTTCTGAGATCCAGGAGGGGGAAAATTCTGTTTGAGATTCTGACTTTGAATATTATGCTCATTACGGTCATTGCTCAGCGGAGCATGTAAGCATAAATACTCACAGAGAGCTTTTTTTCTTGTTTTGTGAATTGTTTAGCTTTGCAAACAACTCCCCCTCCCACAAACCCATGCTATGTTAACGTGATACTTCTCGGGTTATTTTCTAAACTGAAATATTATTAGGCTGATTTCTTGGGGGCAGAGGCTGCTTAAGGTTTATTGTTTTCTTGATCTCCAAATGAAATCCATCTGCTTTTTTTGAGAATGTGGAATTTCTTTACTCAAGTTGTTACGGTTAATTTTTTATGGCTACATTTAGGCATTTGTTGCAATAGAGAAAACTAATGTGGAATTCATGGTAAATATTTTCAGGTCTTTAGGGCCTTTAGTCTTTCAAGACTTTAGGTGGAAGTAACTGCTTTCTTTGGCAGTGAGCTGCGTACAGTCATACCATAGTAATGTGTGTGCAGCTGTATGAAATTCATGTTTTCCAAAGAAAATTGCTACATTTTTATGTATATAATCTTAATTGGACAGTATACTAAGTCCTCTAATACTTTGTTTTAAACTTTAATATATATCAGTGTGTAAAACCACTTCTATCCTGAATTTACATTTCATAAAATATAAGCCTACTGTGGCCTAGTTTTTTTTTTTTTTCCAAGTGCATGTTATCCAGTGCATAGATTTCCATACTTGCCCCCCCCCCCAACCTTTTGGTCCAATATTATCATAAGATTGAATTTAAATTTTCCTTCACTTTCTGCTCCTTTTTTCCCCCCAACATTCCTTAAAGTCCATAACCAGCAAAGTGCACAGGTATGTGTGCGATTTTAATAGGAAATTTTGTGTATGAAACAGTTAATAGGACTCAACACATGAGGAAGTCCTTTTCATCGTCGTTGTCTAAAGCTCTTCAAGCCTCATGGTGATAAAAAGGTTTTTCAGATTTGAGAAGTCTACTGAGGGAGGTCTATCAAGAGACACTTCCTCTCGGTATAAGGAGAGCGCGGATAAAACGTTGTTTAACTTCACATATGCCCGAAGAGGCAGGCAGATCTGTGGGCTACTGCTCATGTCCCTGGCAATCAGTTGACCACCATTGGCCATTTGATGGATTTGAAAATTGTGTGGTTTCTAGTAGTTGGCTAGAAATTAATTTGTATAAGCCATACTGACTTTTTTTCTAGTTTTGGTTACTATCAGAATACAGAACTTTTAATATAACTTCTTCTGTTCTTATCACTGTTTATTTTATCATATTTTAGGTTTCATTTATTTGCTGATATCTCTGTTTTACAGGGTTTTTTACACACATTCTGTTAGATGAAGCTGCGCAGGCTATGGAGTGCGAAACTATTATGCCTCTAGCATTAGCTAATAAAAATACAAGAATTGTCTTGGCTGGAGACCATATGCAGGTAAGAGCTATAGAATTTTTGACTGTAAAGTACGTATATATAGTATTTGTATTTATATATTTAAGGTATTTATCTGCTTCAAATTTCTGTGGTACATGAATACCTCATAATCTCCAATGTAGACTCCCAATATTTCTGCTAAGTGAGAATATGCTGTTGTCTCCATTTGGCAGTAAGGGAATTGAGGCACAAAGCGTGTGAGTTGTCCAAGGTTACATAGGAAATCTGTCATAGAGCAGACTTGGGCCGGTCAACCACTGAACTATATGCAAGTAAAATTTAAAATTTAAAGAGGGAGATGTATAAATTTTACTGGTCATATAATAGATGGAGAAGCCAAGGAAAATTCAGGGGATTTTATTTGCATAAGGTTGGGGATAGTTGTTATTACTGCAGTCAGGGTAGGAGTTTCTCCTACTTTTTATGACTGGTATTCCCTGTTGATTTCTGAAAGACTTGAAGAATATGGAGAATGTGTATTATGATTTAGACAACTTTTTTTTTTCATTAGAAGTATCATAATCTGGTAAGGATTTGAACAAGTAAGAAATAGGAAACTGAAACTAAGCAGTGCCTTTATGTTACTGCGATGTGCCTAGGAATTGCTTGGTTTAAAGAGTTTAGAAGAGTTTAAAACGCTGGTTATGCATGTCACTTTGTAGCCTGTAGGCATGAGAAAGCATGCTTGGAAAAGTCAACCTTACTTGCTTTGTTGATTTAGGCCAGATTTATTTGGTTTTATAGATTTGCCTTTCATTCTCTTGACATTTCACAATAGCAATAGGGTGGATGTTTGCTTTGGTATAGTAATAAAGTAGTATTGCCACCTATGATTTAATGCTACTAGATCATTTCAGGTCATGATCCTGTAATCCCAAGGGCTGGGAAGTGCTTTTCAAACACAGATCTCAAAAGTCCTTTTTAAGAGACTGGAACTTTTACCACATCGCATCAGCCCAGCTGGGTGGCTAGAGTCTTAACTTGCCCTTTGTGTCTCAGGCTACGTACGTAAAGAGCTCTTCTGTAGCTCAGGTTCTTACAGAAGCTACTCTATGAGGTACCCAGGACTTAAATTTCTGAAACTGATGTTTATCTGAAGTGAAACTCAAACACAGAATCTGAATTGTATGTATTCAGAATGACAAAATAGATTGGCTTAATTTCTATGTTTAAATTTTTTTTTAAAAAACTTTTTTCATCATCTTTGTTTCTATTTTTCCTGCTGTAATAGGTGATGTTTTTATTGTTAAACAAGCCCAGTAGTAATTTTGTGTAATAGTAATTAGGCCACTTGGGTTTTAGTTTTTCCAACAACTTTCTATTTAACTTTTTAAAATTGTGTTACAAATTTCTGTATTTTCTGATTTTGTGGTAGTAACTTAACAGTATTATTCTTTGGGGTAGTAACTTAGCAGTAAAGTGCTTGTCGGAGTAGTTGTGTAATGTCATTCAAAGCACGGTTTTGGTGGTTTGGGTTGGTTTTTTTGGTCAAACAGCTCTCTGCTTTGAGTTACTCGTCTGTGCAAGCCACAAAGAAAAAAACATAGATATAAGGGCTCTTCTCTCCTCTTTACATAGTTACTGAACATTTCATTGTTCCTTTAAGAGCATGCTGGTCTTTCATCCCTTTTACAGTAGGAATGGGCATTTCTATGGAATAGCCATGGTATATGTCTTCCAACTACGAATGTACAGTAAAAGCAAGGTTTTATTTTTGTTTTGATGCAAAATACATCTGTTGGGAGCATGAAATTCCAAGTCCGCATATTTAGTTACGTTTTCTTTGTCTGTGTGTGTGTGTCTATTACAGCTCAGTCCTTTTGTCTACAGTGAATTTGCCAGGGAAAGAAACCTTCATGTTTCATTGCTTGATCGGCTCTATGAGCACTACCCTGCAGAATTTCCATGCAGGATCTTGCTGTGTGAGAACTATCGCTCCCATGAAGCTATCATCAAGTAGGTGTGAACTTTTTCACTGTATCATGCTTTTCTTTGGTGTGAGTGAGCACAACAACTCTGAGCAAAGCACAACTGAATGAAGAGAGAAGCATTACGTGTTTCTGTAATGAAGTCATAGTTGTTTCAGAGTTAGTTAGTGAAGTAATTCTTTGTCACTAGGTTGAAATTCGGTCTCCTAGAACAGATGCCAGGGTTCAGTTAGGCAGTTGCATTACAGACCCCACGTTCAGGTGGAGATGCTTTGGCTGCAAGGCTTGCACCTAAGCCAAAGAAGAGCTAACTTTCCCTTTTTAACTGTTGTGCAGTATATTATATAAAGTCTGTGTTTCTTTGAACTGTTTCAGAATTTTAGAATTACTGGGGTGGACTATCTTGGAATGGTAAGCTATGTGCAATGTAAGGAAGTTGTGGATATACAACTATGAACAAAATTTGACCTATTTTTTTCTGGGCATGTTTCTTTCCTATTGTCTTTTTTCGTTAGTTCTTTCAAGACACATTAATCAGTGGGTTTGCATTTTTATGCTATGATAAACTAATGGCTGCTAGTGTAATGAGCTCATCCATGAGCTGTGCTAGAAAGAATAAGTGCAATCATGGGGAAAAATGCTAAAGTTTAAATCCTGGCTCAAATATGTACTGAGGAATATTATGTTGGTATCCAGTCATACTAATTAGGTTATCACTGCGTTCAAAGCAAAAGCAGAAATATTTAAGTGCTCTGGGGAATCAAAAGGGAGAATGTAACATATTTTGTTACACAGCTTGATCTGTCTTCATTTTATAGACTTTGTAATTATAGACTGAGTGATGCTAAATATCTTATACATTTCTTGAAATTGTAAGTTCAAAATGAGAGAGAATCTGAAAAGGAAGGGATCGTTTCAGCTTTTGGTTAGAGATCACTTCCATGAAATTTGCCTCAGAAAGATCATGAAATTCACTTCAGCAGTTGGAGTTCAGACAGTGAGTTCCCAGAAAGATCCACTGTATTGAACGCCGAGGTAAGGGTTGCAGAAATACCACCGGGGCTAGTCGGCTGTCTCGTGAAAGTCCAGTCGGTGTAATCCCCCTAGAAAAGTATTGCTGTGTGAAGTGAAACCTGCTGAATGCTCTGACGGTGGTCCATTTAGGAGATTGTCTCAAGTCTACTTTTTTAATAATGTGGAATTTTCCCCTGACAAATGGGACCATGGTACTCAAGACAGAAGTAAGTGTAGGAAGATGGTTCATGGTGGGCTCATTAATCATACCTACTGAACTGAAGTAGAGACCAAAAGAAATTAAGGAAAGAACAAGCCATTAGTCCAGCCTGACTTTGGAGCTGTAATTGGAAAAAACAGTCCTTGTAGAAAGGGTGTTTTATTGTTTAATGAGAAATCATTACTAAGAATTAATTTACAGAAGAAATTGTTAGTTTTGCTCATTGGCAGCAGTGGACTGCTGCGACTCAATCCACAGAAGAGTTGCATATTCTTCAGGATTGTCCCGTGTAAGCCAGTTCTGGTCAGCAGTGGGCTGCAGTTGTTTGATGATGATTTGGTAGCAAACTAGTTTCTTTAGCTTTAACATGACCTGTTATTTACATCTGAAGCTACAATAATTGGAAGCCTGGAGGAACTCGGTGTGCCCCCTGACTGCATGGTCCCCTGCTCTTGTTGTCTTCATGTCAGGTTATATTCATGTTAGTGTATCCACAGAGCTGTATCTGAAGAACATTAAGGGTGGAGGCTGAGCATTCAGAAGTTAGAGTATACCAGAATTCACTAATTAATGATAGCCAGTACATTAGTTTAGCTCTGTTGTGCATGCAAAGGTATACAGTACTTACAGTACTAGCAACAGTAATCTGCAGTCTCTTTTTCTCTGGCTTTTTGTCTTGTTCCATTCAGTTTGTCTTCTTCTCTCCTACTTTTCACCATGAAGGTAGTGCTTGCCTCATTTCTTTTTCAGTCAGCCAGCGTCTGTAGTGCCTGCTGCCAGCAGAGGAAGTTTGGTTGTGTTTCTGATGACTAGTAACGTAGATTGGTCTGGAGTAGAAGTCACAGAGGAAAAGCTTCCTTGAAAGCTGAACGCTCGGCCTGCGTTGTGCTCAGTACGCGTGAAATCTTTAGTAAATGTATCTTCCAAGTTCAACAACTCTTAACTGATGTAAGCAGGCTCATTGCCCAGCCAGCCCGGGCAATAACCAGTCCCAGACAGCATGCGTTCCTTTTGCCCAGTTTCAAGCCACCAGAACGTCTGAGTGAAACATTTGTGAGAACGTAGAAGAAAATACTACCTTTGTAGAAAAAGTGTTGGAAGAGCGTATTTTTAGTGCCTTCTGCTCCGTCTGTAGTATGGAAATACCAGTTCAGAGAAAGCACTTGAAGATGCCGAATAGTAATCAGGGGTTCTGTTTTTCTTATGAAGTAGTTTGTGATTGTATTATTTTATCAGTGAGATTTGCATATTTCAGCAGTGAGCTCATATGTAGACTCCACATTTTATTCTATTTTGCCTTGTTACAGTTATACATCCGAACTTTTCTATGAAGGCAAATTGATGGCAAGTGGAAAGCAGCCAGCACACAAAGATTTCTACCCTTTGACTTTCTTCACAGCACGTGGAGAAGATGTGCAAGAAAAAAATAGTACAGCTTTTTACAATAACGCAGAGGTAACTCTTCTTTGGCTTTATTCTTGATTGTTTCCTTAAAGCTCCCCTCCCCCAAATTTATTGGTTTATGCTCAGTGTAGGTAGAAGACATAAATTGTCCTTTACTAAGAGGAGGGAACATGCAGTTTGCTAAACATGAAGTAGTGAATATTGCAATTGTAGTAAACGTTTCCACTAATTTATCTTCTTTTTTTTTCTTTGCAATTGCAAGCTGCACATAGTTCTCTTGGGCTCATTCCTCAGGATGTCTTTCCTGATAGTTTTTGTGACATTCTGATGGATGTATCTTAGCAACTGAGAGTAACTGCAATTTGAAGTAAAACTTAGATTTCTTTGTTGTAGAAATGTTCCCACTCAGATAAGAGTCCTCTGGAGTAACATTTCATATTTGCTTTAATATGTTTAGTATCAGTGTCTAACTGATCATGTGCAGATGAGATTTTTTTCGGTGGGAACTTATTCTCAATATGTTTGTTTCACATAGATTTATTTGTATTCTTCAAAAATTACTTTCATTCTCATTCCTTCCTTTGAGCTAAAAAACCACCCCCCCACCCCTCCCC
>VFFE01007135.1:2539709-2552246 GCA_008921705.1 Burhinus oedicnemus | reverse complement strand
TTATAATGAAATCTCTTTCCTCTGAATACAATTGACAGCTAGCATGTGCAGTAACAGCAGTAAAGTGAGCAGGTAATAGTCAAACACACAGAGAAAATGGCTGTGATAAGTGATACATTTCCCTTTACTCAAGTGTTAAAAGCAGATGGTTAGCTTTGCTTATTTTAGACCTCCTAAATGCAATATTTAAAAGATGAAAGATTAAAAACCTAGTGCTGGTGTATTGTGTAGCGAATAAATGAGACCAGCCTCTGATACGGTGTTTTGTGATGAGTTTATGGACATCCGTGCAGTTCAGGGCCTGTTTTTCACATGTGGTAAAAAGTGATTTTGTAAAAACGGCACCTTCTTATTCAGAGGAATTGCTCTTAGATTTATGCAAGGACACTAGAAACCTCTTTGCTGTTTATTTTTTAAAGAATAAAAAAGGTTTCGGTCCTGTCTCTCTGGGAAGCGAACAGCTAATATGGAGCTGGCTGGCTGTGGGCTGCTGTGCCTCATGGCGGCCCTGTCTGGGAGGGCACCTGCCCTCGCCTGCCTTCGTGTGGTGTGGCTGAGGACAATGGAGGTGCGGAAGGAAGAGCAGAGTTGGGGAGGCGCAGCCTTTATTAACAGTGATGATGTGGAAATGGCAAGTTTTCAGAACTCGGAGCTTCCTGCAGGGTAGTTAGCGTACAGTAAATTAGGCTCTGAATTTTACAACTCTGCCTATCTCCCGCTCACTGCCTCTGCTCCAGCTTTTCAGCTGGGATTCAGGCACTTACTTGGGATGCGTTGTCGTCCTAGATATTTTATACAGTCAGTGAGGCCCACAGGTCTGATAAATCTCTTTTCTCCTGTCTGCTGATGAAAGGGGCATCCTAGGAGCCATGAGGCCTGAAGTCACCTGAATCTTGGTCTGAGTTTCCTCTAAGTGCCTTTATGTAATGTGGATTTTCATACCCTGAAGGTGGAGCAAGTTTTTAGAGGAAACTGAGTCGATCTGTGCTCCAGTGCTCTCAGTTGCCATCAGTTAAGGTGTAGGTTTACGTGTTCCATAGATGGGTAGGGAAATGGACCTTGATCTGGAAGTAACGTAACGGTTAACTCATTAATAAAGTCATTAAGCCATCAAAACTATTAAAAGAAAGAGACAAAAGAAAGCCAGGACATCTTCCCCAACTTACAAATGGCCCCACTTGACTTACATTTACCAATCTGATACTGTTACGTGCTGAAGCTCCAGTCCAACAGGACAGCTGTTCTTACGAATTTATGTAATTATTTGCTATTTCAGTTTTAAAAATGTCCCCTATAAAATACAAGTATGGTGGGTAGAACAGAGATTTGTTAGACTTCTGTGCATACAGCTTGATGCTAACTGACAGATACAGATGACAGTGTAACAGATACAGAAATGTCTTGTACTAACCATGAGTGATTAATGCATGTAGCTCCTCTACATTTTTAGATTGAATCTTGCTCTCTCTAGTGAATAAACAGGTTTCTTTTGTTTAAGTACTACAGTGAAAAGCAATTATTATTTTATTTTTCAGTAATTCATTTTGAAAACGAGAGGAAAATTCAGAGACCAGTTCTTTAATCTGGTTTATGCATGAGTCAACATTGTCAAACAACCTGTCTTTGTACCCTGACTGATTTGCTCAGGCTGCTGGAAAACTGCCTAGACTTATCTCCTGGGCAAGAAAAGTTTTGCAGCATCAAAGGATTTTCAGATTTATTTTAAATTTGTGAATGTACTTAGGTCCAGATTAAGTAAGCTGTTCCTTTCCTGCAAAAGACTTAAGAGCATTTGAATATGTGCTCACAGTTTATGAATATTAACTAATTAATTGGTGCTGTAAACTCATGAGCATGTAGGAGGGATAACTCAATTCTGTTAACCTCCTCTTCTAACGTACAATTCACCAAGGAAAAACAGTTTCCCCAGAGTACTCTGGTTCTTGACTCTACTATATTGTACTTTTGGGGGAGCAGTCACTAAGGGGCCAAAGTGCAGAAGCAGATACATGAGATGGGGCAGATGACAATGTCTAATGAGGCTGGGTGAGCAGTGGAGTAAAACTGGTGGCCAGCTACTTTGTCTCCAAGGTTCTTGAGGTGAAACCTGGAGAGGAAAATGGATCATGCTTCCACTGAGAGCTGTCATGCAAGAGGAGTACTGAGGGTTACATTAGTACTGGGTGCTGCTCCTAAAAGAAGTGAGACAGCGGGGAAATAAAATGGTGAAAAAGGAAACTGAAAGTAGCATCTGAAGAACAGGCCTTGTGAGAGGGTGTCCCCAGAGGGACTGGTCACGACCCACTGGTTAATTGAATTAGTGGTATTTAATGTCCAACTTCGTGAATTCATAGTCAGGTGATGGAACTGGACAGTTGAATGTGTAAGAATAAAATGTTGTGCTAACTTCTCTCAAACTCTATTTTATATTTAATTATAATGTTCACTTGAAATAAAAAGCTTTGGTTTACGTAAGAATGCAAAGCATTACTATTATTGTTTTTACCTTTAAAGGGCAAGGTCCATCATCATAACCAGAATGACCATTTCCCACCTGATGGAATTGGTAAGTATCTTTGCTGTTACTGAAGGAATTCCTCTGAGCTCACGCTGATTCGGCTTCAGTGAAGTTGATACTCAATTTACGTCAAGTTACTGTCCGGTCTGTTTTCCATTTGAAAGCCATTTACTTCTTGTGTGCATTTGGGAAACACGTTATAGACTGTTAAGTGGACATTAGGTATTTCCCAGGCTATCCCTTTATAGGTGTTGCGCACGCTGACTTTAGAGCCTTAACACAGCATTGTTGTTGGCCTCTTAAAAATGGCTGTGTTTGAAATTCATAATGTAAAATACTGTACCAGTGTATTTGTGCTATAAGAGTTAGGACATTATATTGCATGCATTGTTTTATGATATACTTTGAACTTACGTTGTGCTGTCATATATCCAGATATTACTGATCATACTTTTGCAAGGTAGCATGCAACAGCGTAATAATTTTGCTATTAATTTGAAAAAGCACTAATTTAAAGCTTGTCTTCCCTGCTAAAGAAAGGAGCATGATTCTAGTTTCTGATGCAGTGTTTAACAGCTACCCTGACTGTCAGCATATTTAATTCATTTGGGACATTCTTTCATTAATGCAGTTACCAGCGACCTGTTTCTCCGTATCTCAACTTGTATTTTCTGCCTCTTCAGATTTTTGAAACGGGGTACAGCATTTGATTAATGCTTTCTCTCGGTGTATCAGACATATGCTGTTACAGAGTTGCACACATGCTTTATAAAGATAGATGCTATTAAGATGAAAAAAGAAAGAAATAGATAGTCTTCATATTCTTTTTGTGTATATAACTTCTTTTAGTTGTCTGTGTATATATATTTTTTTTTTCTTTCTTTTCAGTTCAGCCCAATCCTTCTGTTCTAATTGGAAATCCTATTCGAGCGTATACTCCTCCCCCTCCTCCTCTGGGACCTCACCCCAATCTGGGGAAATCTCCAAGTCCTGTTCAAAGGATAGATCCACACACTGGGACAAGTATTCTATACGTACCTGCTGTCTATGGAGGAAATATGGTCATGTCTGTGCCTTTGCCTGTAAGAAATAATTTTCTGTTTACCCTCCACCCCCCCTCAATTATTGTATGTACAAAAATGAATACCAAAAATCAGTTAGTGAATATTTTGCAAGCTTTTTCAGCACTTTACTTCAAATATGGAGGCTTAGCTGGCTCTAGGAGTGGCTGTGCAGAGGACCACCAGAAAATAAGGACTTAAAAACATTGCTCCCATAAATAACTCCAGGCAGCCTAAAAGCAATTTCATGTTCATATAATTTGGTGTATTTTCTCAGCTCTAGGTTTAAGCACACCAGTGGGATCTGTCTCATCTGACTTGAGATACCTGCATCTGAATTAATTGCCTAGTCCAGTTCTTAATCATTGGAGAGACATAGGTGATTCAGACAGAGCTTGTTTCTCTTTATTGGCTTCATACAGCTTAAATTACCAGCTTTGGATGTCTGCAGTGCAAGGTGTCTGAAGTGAAGTGATAAGAAAAATAAGCATAATGGGATGTTTTCCCCTTCCAGAACTTCATAGCAAACCAGTTTCCTCTCCAATCCTTTTCCTTAATGACATTTGAGAACACAATGAAGATCCCTAATCAGGTCTTTTAGGCAACATTTATGTATGGAATTTTGCATTACAAATAAAACTATCTCACCAAAACTTACACAAATTAAAGAAGCAGTCTCTGGTTTATTTTTAACCTCCACAGTCACTTACTCCAGGAGGAGGATAGGGAGGAAAGAACAAAGGCTGCAGAAGTGATGTTGCAGCGTAACATGTATGTGTTGTACGCAGCTCCTGAAGACAGGAAGGATGTGGAACCCGCACATGCAGATGTGTTTAACTCCATTCGTAATGCTGAACATTAGCATACAGTTAATTTGTTTTTTAATAATTATATAAGTCCTGTATTGTAGTTTTGGTTATGGATGCTCTATAGGGGACTTGCTGTAGAAACTCTAGTTTCAGTTGTATATGTTAGATCAGCTGGCAGCTATAGATTGGTTTTCTTTGCTAAGTCAAGGAATTTTCCTTTTTCCTATATTACTAGACATCTGCATTTGATGGATAAATTTAAATGCAATGAGAAGGCCAGCAGCTGTATCTTTGTCATGCCTGCTCACATTATATTAATATCAAACGAAGATAATAAAAAAAGTTCTGTCTTATTGTTTCAAGGTTAATATATTTTTATGTTTCCAATCAAAAGAAATATATTAAAAATAAGTATTTTGAGCTCACCTTCCCTGAGGATGGATTTTTTTTTTTCAATAATTAAGTGGGAAGACTGAGGTACTAATGACACAGCTGCTTTTGAAAAGAAGCTTGTTGGAGATGATTTGAGACTGTACAGATGCAATAGTAGCCTAAAGCTGAAGTTCAAAGTGCAGATTTCAAGGGCAAATACTAACTTAAAATAAGAATTGCATAAAAGTTGTTATGCTTAAAACAAGTAGGGGCTGAAGTAAAATGTGTTTATGTTCATGTAAGATAAAATGTTCTCTTTGCTTTGTTTAAGGCAGTTTCCATATCCAAGGTAAAAACATGAGGAGGTTGTCTGCTGTCAGCAGTAAAGGATGCTTTGTCAGCCTGAGTGTTGATGATTACTTTCCCTGTACTCTCCTCTTATTCATACATTTTCCTCCTTTTAATAAATTCCCTATAGGGTGAGATTGAACTGATTTGGTCCAGAGCTGTCTTCCTTTGCATTCCTTTTAGGAATAAAATTTAAAATGTTATAAAAATTCCTGACTCTTTTACATGCTTTCGGGAGGTGGATTTTACTTCAGATATTTAGGAGGATGATCTGCAATACATGTGTCATGTAGTACAGACTCTTTGGAGCGGCCCTGTCGTTCTTAACATAGGGATAGTCTCTCGATTCTGCCAGTAGTCCTGTTAACTTCAATAGGTGTCTTGTGGGTGCAGAGCTATGGTATGCCCGCTCATTCCGTGCTATGAGATTACAACACTAGGTGGTAAAAGGACCATAACGAATTCCTCAGCTTAGAGGCTTCTCTCTGTTTCTCCCCCAAGACATAGCCTAACATCTCTTTTAACTACCAGGAGAAAGGGCTTTTTATTTTCTTGAACTTCACCCACTTCTATTTATTTAGAGAAGAGATAATATAAACTTTATTAAAATACAGTTTGTCTATCAGTCTTTTCTCTTGGAATTTTTAAACGACTGAAACAAGAATGGGTTTTGATACATATTCTTTTTCCCAGGGTAGTCCTTCAAAATCTCTGCTCTCTGCCCCTTGCTGCTAGACCTGCCCTTCTTGCTCTCCCTTTTCAGCACCACCTGTAGTAGTGTGTTAGTGTGTCAGGTCATACTATGCATGGAAAACTGCTTCTTACTGGTCTAATACCAGTGTGCTTGTTACTTTCCTTCCTTTAATGTACCTTAACAGACTGCATCTGTGGTTTTTTTGTTTGTTGTTTTTTTTTTTTTTTTAATTATGTAGGTACCATGGACGGGGTATCAGGGTAGGTTTGCAGTTGACCCTCGAATCATTACTCATCAAGCAGCTATGGCATATAATATGAACCTGTTACAGGCACATGGGCGTGGGTCTCCTATACCTTATGGCCTGGGTCATCATTCACCAGTTAGCCTGGGACAACAGCAGCAGCTTCAGCATCAAGACAAGGAGCAACATGAACAAAGTCGAAATGGTTAGTCATTGGAATTGCATTGCAAACTAGTTCTGTTTTGAGGGAGTTTGTACTTTAAAGAGAGATTTGTAGAAAGGATTTTTTTCTTTCTTTCTGTCTTTTAAGTCACATCGAGGGATCTACAGAGTTGGGGAAATAATCTGTGCTTTGTCGTTACAAATAGAATAACTAAGATATTGTGAGATTCGGAGGAGGATGTGTGTGCGTTGGGGGTATAATTGGTCTGTCTCTGTTCTGCAGTCCGGTGGTAACTACTGCTGATGTTATTTGCAATTACTTTGGAAGAACTACTTGGTAATGATTAATGAACAAAGTGCAGAGATTAATATAATTTACCCAAATAACACTTTTCCTTTAAATGTTTATGATGCTGTAAATGCTATACTAATAAGTCTAAATTTTCCTGTGTCTGGGGAAAAAAACTCCCCAAAATAATAATTTTTCCATTCAAATGAATTAATGTCTTACATGTTTTTAGGTAAAAGTGAAAACACCACTGGACCTGAAATCAGTAAAATTCGAACACCTGAGAAGAAACCTTTGGAATCCAAGCAGGTGGGTTTGTCTTGTTTGGGTTTGTGGGTGTGTTTTGTTGTGTGTTTTAATATGCTCTCTTTTTTTATTACTGACATTTTCTGTTTGGGTTTTTTAATGTGAATTTTCAGAGTTTTTCATTCTCTTTTTCTAGGTTGACTTAGAAACAAATTCTCAGAATAGAAGCCCAGAGTCACGTTCCAGTGTTGGTTATCCTAATGCTAAATTTCATCGCAAAGATAATCTTAACCCCAGGCAGCTGAATCTACATCTCACCCCACCCCACTCACAGTATGCTGTTCCCAACCGCCACTTCCAGCACCTGTCACAGATACCAAGGCAGCCATATCCTCTGCAACAGCAGCAAAACCTTTTAAGTCAACAACAAAATCACTTGCCTGAACAACAAAACCAAATGCCACCCCAGCAAAGCCAGGTAGTTCAGCAGCATAACCATTTGAATCAGCAGCCTCCACAACCTTCACAGCTTTCCCCTGCTTACCAGGCAGGCCCCAGCCAATCTTTTTTTAATAATCCAATTCCCCACCGACCACATTCTCCTGCTGTAGATGCTGTGATTTCAGAACAACACCCCCCACCTATGTTACAAGAAGTCAATAATGCTTTGAGGCCTATTGCACAGCACAACCCTGTTCTGCCAACCCACTTGAACAACTTCATTGAAGAGAATCCATCAGGAATGCCCTTAGGGGACACTTTAGGTAGGTGACTTTTCTTTATTTAAATTCAGAGTGTGCAATTATAACTACATTGAAGTGAAAATGAAGGGAGGTATTTACCTTTTTAGGCATATTGCTCTGAATTGGGTCATTGCTGGGTTAGTTTCCATAAGTAATGTCATTGAGCATAATTTGCTGCCTGAGGCATGTTTGAATATTCAGCACTTTATTAGAAGATTCATGTTTATATGATTTTCCATATGATTTAAATAACCAGGTTATACACTGCAATGCAGTTAGTGTATAATAGGCCCTGAAATATACTGTATAAAAAGTATTCTTTTTTTCTGACATAAAGATCTTTAAAAAGGGGCATTAGATAAATTTTTTTTTTTTTAAAACTATTTTTATAGATCGTATGCATGGAAATGTAGCTTTGGAAACAATAAGGCAGCAACAACAAGCCAGGTTACAGCAATGGAATGAACATAATGCCTATCTCAGTCAAGGCACTATTCCATATCAACACCATCACCATCCTCATCTACCACATCTTCCTCAGCAACCAATTGGATTGCATCAACAGCAGCAAGTTAGGGCAAACTGGAAACTTGCCAGTAATACAGAAGATGAAACAGAGGCAACATATTCAAGGTATTTGTTTACTGGGTCATCAGAGCTTGTATAAAATTGAGCAGTGGGCACCTATCTGTAACACTGTGATCAAGTGCAAGACACTTAAAGGTATTGCTTTTTGCTGCTGTTATTATGAAGGTTAAAATAGTTGGCAGGCTGACTTACAACTATGCTTTTATTATGTGTTATGCTTTGCTCTGTTAGTATATTGGGTAGTAAAGCTGTAGTGGAAAAAATACTTTTATGGAGCTTTTCAGTGCTGTATTTATGGAATGAGGCACAGATAGAGAGTAACAACCTTGGGTTTATAAAAGAGGTGTCTGAGTGTAGTTAAGGTCTGTTTAAGTTGTAAATTCTTCAAATTGAATTAGCAGTCTCAGATTTATGTGCTTGAAAACCCCTTCCCAAACACTGCTCCCCAATAAAACCTAAACTTTTCTTCCTTTTCAAAAAGCCTATGCTTTTAAAAGCAGATTTAAAAAAATGCTTGTACCTAAGATGGAGCATGAGGGGGCAAGAAGGGAAGCTGTTGAACATAAACAGAAAAATGGTCCCAGCAGTCTTCGACTTTAATCATGTGTATTGTAACGGCTGGATTTTTAAATTGCCTCTGTTTACTGTCATCTCCCACTATGCTTTATTTTCCATCTAGTTTGTTATAGCCATGGTAAAGCATCTAAATGCTCTCTGATCTGACTCTGTGAAGTGCTGAATTGAATATTCTTGATCTTTTGAAGAAGTCTGGAAGTATATTGTGCAAGTGAGGGGAATCCCCGCTTGTTCTGGTTTTTGCCTTTTAAGGGGTTAAAATTTTCTTTAACTATGTGAAGTTTTTTACTTTGTATAATAAAGCAGGAAATCCTTACCTTAGTTGTCTCTTAAGAGATAACAAAAAATAGATTCTTCTGACTGAAAAGGAAATCTCAAGAGTTATTAAAACTTTGAGATTATTCGGGTAGGTATTTCATCCAATTAATCCTCTTGTGCCTAATTTTTGGTTGCTCACAGTCATATCCTTTGAAGTTAGGGTCAGTAAGCGCAAAGATGAGTATATTTAAATTCAGTGTTTTGTGCTTTGAGTTTTCTCCACCTCAAAAAGAGTGGGATTTCAGCAAAACATTTTTTCTTTTTCTTGATGCATTTATTCTGTCAATACAGATTCCAGGATTTGCTCCGAGAACTGTCACACCGTGATCAAAGTGAAAGTCGGGACTTAGCTGAAATGCCACCCCCTCAGTCAAGACTGTTGCAATACAGACAAGTTCAGCCCAGAAGCCCACCAGCACTCCCTTCTCCTTCCTGCAACTCTAACCACAGTGGTCACTTTCCTAACTTCACTGAAAACAACAGAGACATTGAAATACCCAGTAACCCAGCATTTCAGCAGCATTTACCCCAAATATACAATCCCCCTTTCTCAATGCCATCTGAACATATAACCCCATCTCCCTTGAAATACCTGCAACCTGATGGATCGTGGACTTATGCTAACCTACAGCAGAATCACCTTATGGGGCAGGGCTTTCATTACGGTATACCTCCATTGCCCCATAGGTCGCAACAAAACCCTTTTATACAGATACAGAATCATCAGCATGCAGTCGGTCAGGAGCCATTTCATCCACTCGCATCTCGAGCAGTATCTGCTTCTTCGCTCCACAGCTTAGAAGAGGTAGGCATTTTTGTCTGCGTATGCAATTGTCGTGTCATTTTAATATCAAATTATATTTTGAAGTGGTCATGAATGCAAAATACCTCGCGCATTAAAAGCTCACACTGGGAATTTCTGTGAGGTAAAAATTTCCTCTTCGTCTTCTCTGTTCACCCTGTGCGTATCCGTGGTTCTCATCACTGCAGGTATCCCATTTTCTCTACTAAACGGGAGGTCTTGGCTTTTTGAATGTTACTCGGATTTTTCTTGCAATCATTGCTCTATTATCTGCGTGCCATTTATCTGGACTGCAAATTAACCACATCCCAGGTGAAAACTCATGAAAGGACTCTCTGGAAAAGTCAGCTTGAATCAGCCAGCCCAGTTGGCTCAGTATTAAACCGTGAATATGGTTGAGTTACTTTTCATGCGAACTTGAGACCAGAGCAGTGCAGTTGTTTCAACATGGTAAAAAACCTGATTTAATAAATCCCACCTGGCCTGAGCTAATTCTGTGCAAAGCCATCCTCTGTATTTGGGGGGCTCGGAGTGTTGGAAATCCGTGCAGAGATACCCAGCTGTGCCGTGTGGATCTGGGTCCAGCACAAACCCTGCCCCACCAGAACTGGCTCTATCCCTCTCGATCTTTTTTTGTTCTGGACTCCAAGGGGGTGTGTTACGGGATGCAGACTATGCAAGCACATACAGCTAGGACAGGTCACGTTCTGAACAGGAGTTTTTAATCCCTGTTGGAATCCAGAGTGCTAAGGAGTGTATGATATGTAGACATGGAGTATGCTGGAGCCAGGTTGTATTCCAGGAATGTCAGAATTAATATTCTCCGACTGTCTTGCACTGACTGCTTGTCATCCAATATTTGTACATTTGTTCTGGGATGCATTTTTCTCAAGGTTTTTACAGAAGCTGTGAGGGTATCCCTGCTGATCGCTGTCCCACATAATATGCATTTAATTGTCTTTCAACTTCTGAAAATAGAAAATATTTAGTTTATGTGCCTGAGCAAAATACCTAAAATTGAATTCCAGTGCATTTTACAAATTTCTGTCTTGCACAGATCCAGAGAGGTTAACGGAGTCCTCAGGCCCAGCTAGAGCTGTAGTGAAGTTTTGTAGACATTTAGAAATTCTGTGTCTCGGTCCATTAGGACATACCACCTTGTATAAAATTTAATACTTTGTGACAACAGTTAATGCTGTCAGTACAGCGGGACGTAGGAACAATGGCTTTTCAGCAGTAATAAACTAATAAATAATCCTATAGAGTTTGTGACAGCTCCTGCTATCTGAAGACAAATAGAGTGAGCCTTTATGTAATTAGTGCAAATTCGTTTTAGTTCTTATTTCTTCTTCCTTTCAAAATATGTGACAGAAATGCCAAATGCAGTAAAAAAGTTACAAGACAGAGACTTGCTTGTAAAGTTTCCAAGACTGCTGGTTCAGCTGGCAGGTAGGACTGAATACACAAAGAAATCAAAATTCAGTTTTAGGTGTATTTTTAACAGAGATCCCTCATATAAGGCAGGTATCGGGGGGGATGTCATGACTTTTGGTATCCTGACTAAACTGTTTTCTCAATCACTATTTATAAAACTGTTTAGTGACTTGATACTTTGCATGTGTTTAGTCAAACCAGATTTGAACTGCATATCAAAGGGGATACGTACCTTATTCTGTCTGGTCCTGTACTTGCAAGTGTCCAGAACTTTGATAATGATTGCTTACCAAAATTGCCTGTTAAACTCAATAAAAAAAATGTACTTTTTGGGTGTGATTCAAGTAGTAACTTCTGAATTTTGTTTTCTTTGTTATGGAAGAATATCCTTGAGAGTAGAGTGGCAGGATATCTAAGTGCTGTTCCCTTGATATATCATAATAGTGTGGTGGCTGTAATGAGATATTACAGTTTTCTTTCATGCACTTTTTTCCCCCCCTGTCTATTTTTTGTGGATGATATAATAACAATATTGGGGCATCGCAAGCAAGTTATTGGACGTTTATTTAGCTAACTTTTTATGACATTTCATTAGGATGTTTACTTTTTCCCTTTACTAAGTATAGATTTACTTCTATGACTTTTCTGTTATTTGTGCTCTTGTTAGTCAGTACAGTGCAGAAGGGAACAAATACTATGTTTATTTTTAAAAATAAACTGTAATACAACAGACTTGCTTTGAATCTTGAGAAAGTTTAGAGGGTCCTTAAATCTGAACTCTTGAAGCCAACAGGTTCATTAATGGAGCTCCTGCCGTTTTCATCTACATGATCTATAGGGTTTATGGAAGCAAGTAATTTCTGTGGTTTCAGATAAAATTCTCTGCGTTATTTCTCCCGAGAGCACACACTTCTCATACATACACAAAATCCAGTATACAAATGTATCATGGTTCCCCAAATCCTGGTATACAAGTCACTCATTTGTCCTTTGGAAACTGAAAGCCATTTTTTCCTCTCTACATTGTAATTGAGGATTTTTTCTTGCTCTTGTATGTTTCTGTGCTTCCTTTGCTTCATTTGTAAATGCTGGGTATCTTCCTCCTTGCTCTTTGATACATCTCCCGTGTAGGAGTGTGAGATGTAAAAGCTGATAAGAATTAAGGAATCTCTTTGCACTTCCTGTAAAATTCTGTCTCTGTTTTGTGTAAAATACATTCTCAGTGACTGCAATATACAACATATAACATGAAATGTATTAGATTTTTCTTCTAAATGCAAGGGACTTTTTTTTTTTCCTTTTTTTTTTTTTTTTTTTTTTTTTAAAACTTTTC
>VFFE01007135.1:2468518-2536846 GCA_008921705.1 Burhinus oedicnemus | reverse complement strand
AAGTTCTCCACAAACCTGGCCCTTTAGGAATACAAACTGAAAAAAAAAAAAAAAATTATGGGATATTTAAAAATTAAAGAAAAAAGTGTGAATGAAAACTCACAAGATAAAATTTGTCCATAAAGATTTCTGGTCTTGCACACTGTTCCTGCTTCTGCAGCTGGGGAGATAGAGGGCTGTTTGTGTAGTTCCTCCAGACCCAGTAGTTCTCCTTTTACACTTGAAGAAATAACTTTAAATCTGGGAAATATTTTACGGGGACTGAGTTGGGTGTATTTGCGGTGTTCCTCCACTCGCTACATGCAAGAATTAAAATTTTAGAGCTGTGTGGGGGTGATTTCAGATTTTTACAGCTGTCCGTGGGACACCTTCCTAATGAGCAGTGGCTGCTGCTGTGTTCAATCAGATTTTTGCTCTGGTTACAATCAGGGGTTTTTTGCATTTGACTTCATGGTTTAAGGCAAGGGTCTTTATTTAATGGGGTTGATTTAAACTCAGTACACTGCAGAGGTTTGCAGATAAATTTTTATTATAAATCTTTGCTGGTTCATGATTCAGAAACTTATCTGAAAAAGTTTTTCCTTCTTTTTGCTGTGAAAAAAAGCACGCGTAACTCATTAATTTATTTCCTAATGTCTATACCAAACAAAAGATGCTGGGGGGAGGAGAAAGCCCCCGCCAAGTTATGCTTAGCACTTCAGCATACGGCATCAAATCGAGAGGACCCAAAAATGAGTAAGAGGCCATATTCTGCAACCTTGAATCAAGCAAAACTAGTGTTAAACGGGTTTTTGCCGAGCTGATGGTTGCAGAAATAGGTCCATGGGAAATTCATTTGGAAGGGCCGGGCCTGTGAGCCTCGGTGGTTTTATTTCAGTGGAACTGTGCCCGTTCTCCTCACCGGAGCGCCCGGCACTGCTCCGAGAGGAGGAAAATCTGTGTGCCTGAACGGTGGCGTCTGGGGAGAGTTCTTGATGAGCTGTGCAAGACTATGGCAGAGGAGAGGAAGGGTTCGAATGCACTTCACTTGGCCGAGTCGGCATTGTAATTTCAGGGGTTTCAAAATCACTCATTTATATGGAGCAGTCTTTTGATTCTGTTCACCATATTTGAATATTAAACTAATAAACATCACTTGTTAATTTATTGCTATCTGTCAATCAGTTAAGGGGAGATGGTCGCATCTCGCCACATTTTATTCTGTTTTACACTGGCATTTTTTTCCTGCACTGAAAATATTACGGATAAAGGAGCATTTTTTTCTCTGACTTACGATTTCAATTCTATAACTTTATGAAAATCTCTGCTGGTTTCAGTTCTAAGTATTCGTAAGTGCTCTCACCCAGGAGTTTGGGGACGGTATAGTAGAGATCTTCCGACTACCAGCTTTGGAAATGTTCAGCATGGATCAGTTGCATTGCTTAGAGTTAATTTTTTTCCAAAAGTTTATTTATTTTGAAATGTCTTGTCTAGCCATTGTATGTCATGTATATAGCCCTGAGTGGGATCTTTTGTTTTTAGAGCAAATTATCTAATGTTTATTGAAGTCATAGCTGTTTAAAAACCCCCCAAACTGTATCGTAAACTCTTCTAGGACTTTAATCGAATGCTTATTAAAATCAAATTAAGCCTCACAGATGGCTCCAGTGGGCCCTGGCTCAGGCTGCACTGTACATATGGAACTGTTGCAGTTCCAGTGAAAATTCAAAGTTATGAGTTTAGATTCTTGGTTTGTGGAAATTGTCTCAACTCGGAGGAAATGAATGGAGGCCTGGGCATACACACCAACCCAGTATTTGGCTCCTTGACATTTTTATAGCTGAAGTGTCACACTTAAAAGTACAATTAGTGCCAAATCCCATGCTCCTTGTCCAGCAATAAACCCCCATTGTTGTCTGTGGAAAATTTAAATGACAAGGTCATCCCAATCTAAATTTAGAAAGCTTGTATTTAATATCAAGAGTAAGTTCTGGTTTTATTCTCTTTAATTCTAGTTTTTCATGAGAAAAATCAGGATGTCTCATGGGAGGTTGTCAGTGTGGCACTAAGAACGAATAAAGAATTGAGAGGAAGATTTAAAAAGAATTATTTGAACTCTAAAAAATTAAACTTTTTTTTTTTTCATTTCAAATAGAGCTTCTGCCCTTTAAAAAGCTACTTACTGAATGCAGCTGGTAGGTTTCCCTGTGTACATCTGAAGACTGAATTCTTATGAAACTGCAAGCTTTAGACTTGGCCTTACTAAGTCAGAAAAAGAAACTGGAGGGGCTGCTGCTCGCTTCCGTGAGCACAGAGGATACTTGGAGGCGGCTTCTGAAGTAACATTTACACCTTTTGACGGTATGGTCCTTCCCTTTGGTGTCCTGGGTAAACTGTTAGGGTGTGGGAAATGAACGTGCTTGTCCACAGCTTGCCCGGTTGGCTCCTGCCCTCCCTGCCTGCCGGCATCAGCCTGTTTCTGCGCAGAGCTCTGCTGCAGCCGAGGTCTCGGGCAGAGCTTCCGTGGTGCGTCCCCATCTCGCTGCCTTAGCTCTCTGGCTGTTGGGTGCTCTTCCGTTGTGTGCCGGGCTCCCTTCTCTGTAGGACACTTGAGTGCAGAGGAATTTTTTACTCTGAGGGTGGTGAGACACTGGCCCAGGTTGCCCAGAGAAGCTGTGGATGCCCCATCCCTGGAGGTGTTCAAGGCCAGGTTGGATGGGGCTTTGAGCAATGTGGTCTAGTGGGAGGTGTCCTTGCCCATGGCAGCGGGGTGGGACTGGATGATCTTTAAGGTCCCTTCCAACCCAAACCATTCTATGATTCTATGATCCACCTGGGGATGTGTTCTCGGGTCTGTCCACATTGCCAAGCTCGTCATAACCAAGAGCATGTCACAGGGATGATTCCCCTCTCCGCTCTGGCTAGCGTAAACCGTCACCCTTTGTAATGCTTAGCTGCTATTCAAATGGCAGCCTCAAGTGTTTCCACAATACAACTCATAAATAGCTGTTATGCATAAAAGCTGGCTAGTTAGAACCAAACTTGCGTCCGTATTTTCTCCTGGTAGTTGTCATCTAGTGTAGTTTGTCCTGTTTTACTTAATTGTATGGGTGATGGCATTAGTGACCTGTAGTAGTGTGGGAATGCTTCCATTGACTTTACAAACCCTGTGAGTACTATTCCCTACTTTGATTAATTAATGTTTTGTTCCCAGATTTGTCAAATTCAGCTGGTTTTTTTGGTGTTTTTGGGTTTTTTTTTTTTTTTTTTTTTTTTTCAGAGATCACGCTGTATAAGCACTTCTTTTGCTACGTATGTCACATCTCCAAGTAGCACTGAGCTGTGTGTTTGACCACTCTGAATTTTCTTTTTAGCGTGAACTCAAGCATACCGGAGTCCGCACGTTTCCAGAGCAATAAGCCCATGATGCTTCACGCCCTGCCCATGTCATCGTTCAACTCATTTTGTTTGTTTTGTTAGTCTTTTAAGTTTCTAGTCTTCCTAGAAAAACTGCGGACAATTGATTTGGCGAGACGGATGGTGGTGATCTATGGTCCCTATAAAAATTTGCACGTCCTATTCCTTGCCATGAAATATGGGCTATTTCCGTTGGTGTCGGAATACTCGTGCCGGGATCGTTTTGTTAGTTGTCAGGGAGTGAGGATTGACTCATTCTGAGGTCTTTTATTTCATTCAAGAAAAGTAAAAGGATTTACAGCAAAGGCGATGGAAATGTCAGTTGGGTGTGGGGTTTTGTGGCAACTTTAGCTTTAGTTGAGAAATGTTGAAAACTTTTTACCTCATTAAGGATTAATATATGCTCCAGATAAATTAACAGAAAATGCTCTGTGATCTGAATTGCCCAAGACTAGTTAGAAGACGTTGTCAGTCTGTTTTCCGTAAGACTTGCTCCTTCCTGAAGGGCAAATACTTCCACAGGAGACCTGCTGGAAAGCCACTAGGGTGTTCCCAGTGTTCCCAGTGAGACCGGTGGTAGTGGACGCCCTGGGGCGCAGCTCTGCCGAGGCAGACTTGTGCTGCTGGTTCTGTTGAGAAGAAAGTAGGCCAGAAATCAGAGTTTATTCCCTTCTCTGCATTTCTGTGTAGAAAGCAGGAAAGCGGCTCGCTGTCTGCGGAGATGCAGAGCATGCGTGTGTGATGTCTCTATGGCTTGAATTTATGTTCAGTAGCTTTGCTGGAGCCAGAACATCGATCAAGTATGACAAAGCAAGAACAATCTCATCCTCTACTTCAGTCAAAACAAAGACGTGACGCTCTTTTCTTGCCCCCTTGGTGATAATGGAAAGGGGAAATAATTTGAATAGGTGCCTCTAAAACAGATCCTGTTGCTGTGGGTGTAATTTGTGGTACGGAGCAGCCTAATACTCAGGTATTTAAGTTATAAAATTAATACAGCTTTGAAAGGGCCGCTGTCCCCCCATGGAAAGCAGAAGCTTATTTTAAGTGAAGTTTAAAATGAAGTTTATGCTATAAATAGTTTCTGCACGTCGGTCAGGGTCGTGGCATGCAAATGCCGGACTGGAGCGCGCTGGGTGAAGACCAAGGGCTCGGTGTTGATCTCCAAGGTGCTCCCTGGGGCTGGCAGGGTGTAGCGCTGCGAACAGCCGTCTCTTGACGTTGGTGACCTCTTGTATCAGGTGTGTTCCTCAAGCGCTATCAAGCCCAGGAGAGGAAGTGCCCCCGCCCTGCAGCGGGGCCAAGGACCTCATTGCAGGAGGTGGCAAAAAGTCTCAGATCTTTTGGACCTTCTGGAAATAATTCCCACAACTGTCGAAGTAGAGAGAAAATAGAGGTGATGGCCATAAGGAAGCAAGAGAGTGGAAAGGGATTGGTGAAAAAAAGAAGTAATAAGTAAGTATTCCCGTGCCTTTATAAACTACGTGCCAGGGTGGTCAAACAGCCGAGCATCGGGCATATGCTGGCCCTTTTCAGGCATGAACTAAGGGAAAAGCAGGGTTTTGTACTGAGATTTCTAAATGTCCCTTTCCCTTGCTGCACGCACCCATCTCTGCACCCTTGCACGCTCTAAACCCCCACCCTGCGAGCTCGGGGTGAGCTTTTCCTCCCCGGCCTGGCTGGGGCTGGGTTCTTACTGCTGCGGTACCTCGTTGCAGATAAACGCTGTGCCAAGAGCTCAGCCGGCTGCTTGCTAAACAGGCAGTTTTGTTCTTCAGGGTTGTTAGTCTGGCACCTTTTCTGCACATTAAATTCACGCAACACAGCATTTAAAAAAAAGGGAAGCAGATTCTCTCCGCGCCTTGTGCCTAACGGCAAATCTCACTCTTACATAAACCAAAAGCTTCACGTCTTCCGTTGCGTTGACTCGGTGATCCAACACTTGGGCTTTGCAGTGCGGCGGGCAGACTTCAGCAGCCGAAATCTCGCAATACCGTGTCACGTGCGATGCCCCGGGGCACCTTGGTGTGGGTGCCCTGAGGAGGGGACAGGCAGTGATGTTGGTCTACGGAGCGGCAAATGACATGTGCCCAAGGGACCCATGGCCATGGGTCTGGTAGTGGCAGGACCAACGCTCAGGATTTCATGGTGGCTGTTGGTAGTTACTTGTTCTGCGGATTAATTTGCCTTTCCTCTCCCTTGTGCATGTTTTCCACTCGGTTCTTAGGCCATCTCCCAAACCCATATGTGCTCCTCTTGGCTGTGTAGCAGCCAGGTTCCCATCCCCATTTCGCTCTGGTGACTCCCTGCCAGCAAGAACGTTTCTTTCACATTTTCTTGCTACGTTCCTGAAGTTTTGGTGGCCATTCACTGCTATTTGCTCAACCGAGAGAATGAAAACTCAACTGGTTACAGCTCCCCCCACAACATTATATTCTTCTTTTAACCTTATGAAGGCCAGTTACTTTTATTAACTCTCTCAAAGCACATTATCAGCTCCCTGGCAGAGCGCTTTAGATATGACAGAACAAACCTGCTGTAGGAGCAGTCCCTTTCCCACTGTGAATACCAATGACCAATTTAATGCACGAATCCCTCGTCAGCATTTCTTAATATCTGGAAAATGAAAATGAAGTCATCCACATGCTTCTCAGTCTTGCAGGGACCATATGAAGGGGTGAATGATCAAAAAAACCTCGACTTAGAGCAGAGAGCTAATCAAGCCGAGTGAGTTTAGGAGCTTTAGGAGGCATCTAGCTCAGCTGTCTGAGTTGCTGTCTGTGGGTTTGGGTCTCGCTGCTGCGAGCTGTGTGTTTTCTCTGCCCCATGAGTGAAGTGAGCCCAGAGAGGCCGTAAAACCTCTGGATCCAGGCCAAGCCCCAGCACTCACTGTGAATCTTTCCATTGCCTTTACTGGGGCTTGGACAAAGCGGACAGCCCTGGCAGAAGTGGGAGCGCACATGAGACGGGTGAGACCTTCCAGGATGTGTTTTTCTGAAACATGTACTTTATTGCTCATGAGTATCACAAAGGGGAGTAAGCAGCTTCTTGGCTTGGCTACAAGTTGGCCCATCAAGGTAAGAAGCCACCTGGAAATTACTTTGGCCCAGCAGAAGCATTGCAAGAGAGGGATGGTGCTTCATGTGGACAAAGGGTTTCCTGGGGGCACAGGACATGCCACCGATCCGTGTTGGGTGATGGACTTAGTCCCATGTCGCCAAACCTCACTTGTCTCAACCCATTGCATGTCCAAGGTGAGGGCATTTTGATGATGATGGGAATGCCTTTGTGCCTGCCAGCTGCTTTGCGTAGATTAATCTGTGTTGCTCGTGTTTGGACATCCCACCCTGGGGTCAGCCACCACTGAGGTCGCACCAACTACTTTCCTTTCTGTTGTCGCATGTAAAGGATCTCCCTAGAAACTAGCCTCTGTTTTTCTGAACAATGAAAATGCAAATTAAGAATGTCAGCTCTGTACCCTAAAATAAGATTTCAAAACCATTTAGCATTTCACAGTGGTTCAGTGACAACGTGAAGACTTGCAGTTGTCTCTCATGATGAGAGACAGGCAGAGTTCCCAGCTTATACTCAGATCTGAGCGCCAATGAATGCTTTATCCCAAAACTTTGTAATATACGTGTTATTTGTACTGCTTTTCAACTTCAAAGGGCTTGAAAAATATTAATGCAACTTCACAAAAGGCTTCTGTTCTCGCTGCCACTCCACTGATGGGGAAATGGAGAGATGCCGGAGTCTGGCTGGGGGCTGCTGGGGCTCAGCGCGCCCGGACAGGGTCTGGCCGATGGCGGGGCCATGGGCAGCCCCTTGCACCAGTGCGGAATTGCTGGGTAATTTCTTGAAATGTTTGAATGTGTCACAACTTCTTCAAAATGGTCAGGAATTTTCTGTTCTGAATTCTGTCTGGTTTTTTTTTAGAATTGTGGACAGGTAAGTGGAGAGGGGAAGGACACTTCAGTTTCCTTTTCTCCTGCTTTTTAAATTATCAGGTGAAAAAACCGCAATGGAAAGCCCATACTTTTTTGTACTTGGGGGGGGAAAATGCTGAGCAGATTCTGAAAATTGAACTGTTTTAAAAAACAACAACAACAAAAAAAAACCCCAATGAAAAGACGCCCACCTCTTGGCGCTGGGGGACTGCGATGGTGCAAAGGGCTCAGCCGGAGGGGCTGGGGGCCCCCCAGTCCCCCCCAGTGCTGCAGGCAGCGGAGCAGTGTGGGGGCTGTGCCGGGCAGCCAGCCTCCGCAGCATCCCCCGTCCACCGTGCCTCGGGTGCACCGTTCTTCAAGCACGCATAAACAGCGATGCACTTCAGTAATATTTTCGGGGCTGACTCTCCTGGGTGTTTCAGTCTAAGTCCTTTCCTTCTTGGCAGCTACCTTGAAGGATTTTTTTTTTTTTTTGCCTAAAATGTAGTTTTCGATATGTATGCAGTGAGCAAAACACGGTATTCTTCAAAAGCCCATTGGCGAGGAACAAATGAGAGCTCCGTATGGTAAATACCATCCAGAATTACACTGTCATTCTGGACCTAGCAGAATTTGGTGGGCCAAGTGAGTCATCCATCAAAATCATTTTCCAGAAAATCGTGCTACTTGGAAGATTATGCTTTTTATTAAAGGAAAATATCACTCAATGTTCAGTACTTCTTGGCTTTGCCATCGAAGTTTAAGCAGAATACAAACTGTATCTTGTGGGGTTTTTTGTGCTTAAATCAAAAGAATGGAACTGCAGAGTGTAAATTTGTAGGAGAAACTTTTATCCCAATGCTAGGCAAAGTTGGGTTTGGGGTTTTTGTGGTGGTGGTCCCCCCCCCGCAATTTTAACAGTTTAATAGAATAGCATAAGGATCTCCAACCTATTTCAGAGCGGTGAGCCAACCCTTCTTGGGGAGGGAGAGGAGTATGGCATGAATGGGGAAACGGACTCCCCCTGGAGCTAGAATTGACCAGGTGAGGTGTAAAAGCACTGTACCCCTCATGGATCTGCACTTTAACCCTAACTACGCCAAATTTCTTCTCCCTAAGAAAGCTGGCGTCTCTGTGGCACGAGCTGTCTCGCACCCAGGTTTCCCCCCAGCTGCATCAGCCCAAGGCATCCCCGGACCGGCACAGAGCAGTGCCATTCACCCACGCCCCACGCTGGTGCTGAACGCTCTTTCTGCTTTCTTAAGGGGGAAAAAAAAAAAAAAGAAAGAAAGGAAAAACCAGAAGAAACAAAGCAATAATTACAATTGAACATGCCTTGGTTCAGTAATGACTTGGTTAACAGAGTGCACGTTGTATCGTGAGACCCAGACATTTTAAAAAATACAAATCTTTTCAAAACACTTTCTGGCTTTTTTCACGGGTGCTGGGAACATCAGTGCTCCGGTTCCGCGTCCATGCAGGTCTCCCAGGGGTTCTGGGGGAAGCGAGGCAGCGCGATCAGGAGGAGGGCGATGCCGCAGATGAAGAGCAGGACGAAGGAGGCGCAGGCACAGGCGAAGGACCAGGAGTAGCTGTACCCAATCCAGACTGTCTCCTTGCTGTCGATCATCCTTTTCACGGATTGTCTCATGACTTCAACAGAGATGATGATGCAGAGACCTGAAGGAAGATAGGAGCAGTGGGTTGAATAACCAGCTGTCAATTTTTCATCCTTAATTAACCACCTCATCTGTCTTTTTTTGCATTACAGGAATTGCAGTGAGATTCACAGGTGAGTCATTGACTTCAGTGTTTGAAGGAACCAACGCTCACAACTGCCGAGAGCTCTGCTATAACCCCGGCCATCCAAGTCAGCCGGTGACTTGTTGGATGTGATCTTTTAGGCAGACTTGGATGGGAAACTCAAAGCGGTGGAGGAATAATTGCATTCCCTGGGGAGCTTTTCCAAAGGTTGAGTAAGATTTTTATTGAGGTGACAATTTGCACCTCTGTCTTTCAGTCATTGTGGCTTGTCACGGTATTACTAGCTCACATAAAAAGGCGGTTTTCATGGTTTTGGGAGACAGCTGTGTATTTTGGGCCTGGATCAGCTGTTTCTTTGGTTTGAGTCTTAATAAATAAATGAGGTAGAATAGTGATATCTCTGGTTTAGACTGGGGCCAGCACTGAATATGCTAGAAATGCCCCTTTTAAAGGGAGGTGGAGAAAATACAGAGAAGCTGCTGGGTCATGCTTGCTGAGCAGGATGTTTTCAGAGCTCGGCAGCTGGAGCACCACGTAGGGACTTGTAGCCTGACTGTGCCTAGGAAGAAAAGGCCACTTTCTGGGCATTTCTAGAAGTGTCTCCATCCTCCCAGGATCTATCTAAGGTTCTCTACGTTGCCCTGTGAACTGAGTGCAAGGATGTGAGCGCCGAGCCTCCTACCTGCGAAGGTGTAGAACATGGATGCTGGCTTCAGCAGATAATCCCTCTTCTTCCCGAAGGATAAGAGGACGCAGATTGTTCCAATGATTGCAAAGCCAACGCTGAAGATGGCAATGGCTGCAGCTGAAATGCTGTATTCTGCCAAAGCAAAACAGACACCAAAAAAAATGCAAATGTATGCAAATTTTGAGCATGCTCCCATCAACTGTGGTGACTTCGCAGCAGGTCGGAGAAATACGTATCCTCCTGCTGCTGCGGAGAGGTGGCTCTGGTGAATTGAGTATTTCCCTCAAACGAAAGCAGGGGCAGGTATTGGCCATGTATCTTTTGAATGCGAAGGGTATCGAAACAGAGCAGGAGAGGTGGGCAACACTTTCCGAACGCTCACTGAAAGAGCAAATGGCACCTGTGTCGGTCCGATGAAGCTCTGGGCTGGCGTCACTTTAATTCTCCTGCACCGATGTTATTGTTGAAGCCTTACTGGGCTCCACGCTCTCATTTCTTCCATCGCTCCACACCCTGCTCTCAGAGCGCCTAGGCAGCTCTACGCTATTTTTATTCCAGGTCTGTATTGCAGAGCCCCGACGAGGCTCCCGCACACGCTGCCCATGGTGTACCCATGCAGAAAGACAGCCGTACGCTCCGTAGGGCTCAAAATCGGAGCAGGCAGGGCAGGCGGGAAGCCAGAGGTGAAGTGTTTGCATAGCACCTTTTTTTTTCCCCCCTCCCCCTTTAAGACAATGATTTCCAGCTCTGCGAAAATCCAGCTTCTTCAGAGCAAAGCATTAAACCCTCCATAAAATGTCCCGATTTTGGCTAAGATGTGCACTGGACACTTCCCCCAGCCGAATCAGGCTCCAGTGCCTGAATGGAGGGAGAGAATTGCTAATTGAATAATTCAGGCCTTCATTTACATATTGCATTCGTTTTCAGATTAGTTTAATATTTAACACATGTAGCCATGCGTGAACATCACAGTGCCTGATGATATTTGCCTTTCAAGCCATTAAAAAAAAAATATCTCCCAGGCAAAATCATGGAGAATTTTTTTGCCTGTTACTAATTAGCTCCCATCAAATCACAGCTATTTCTGCAAAAGGGAGCAGAAGATCACTCTTTGTTCTCGTTGCTTTTCATACCACTGTTTTATTATAATTTCCTTAATGTTTCTCTTTACTATGTATGTGCTGGAACTGCCTGAAAGAGTTTGTTTCAACGTAAAATCTTCTGCTGGGGCTTAAGCTTTTTCTCTTACTTCAAAGAAAGTAAGTTCTTCCAGATTTTTTTTTCTGAAATGACTACGAAGGGTGCATTTTTAAGATCACATGGCTGGATCTGATGCTATAGAAATGAGGAAAAGCAGGTAGCTCACATATGTGCTTTTCTATCCACTTAAAATTCCCAGTCTTTCCTGTCTTAGGAAACTGCTTTTTTAGAAAACCTTTCTGCAGGGTTTTCCACCATTATCGTTTCCACTGGCAGCAAAGCAGATTGTTTAATATGTGTAATGTAATCATCAGCTCATTTACTCCACAGCAAAATATGTCGTGTGGCAAACTAGAAAGGAATTTGTCCTTAATGAGAGGGGAGAAAGAGAGGAGCACGTTAGACGAGTGCTAAAAATATTTGGCTTTATCAGGGACTTATTAGAAATTTGTGAAATTTGTCTGAGACTGTTTTCAAAACCCGTGCTCTGTAAACACCGACTGCCTGTGTCTTTGTGGGACCTCTGCTCCTTCCTTCCATTGATCGCTCTGGTTTTTACATGACTTTCATATAAAATCAATATGAAGCGTAAAATTCCTAATGGTCTTCACAGAGCCTCTGTGCTTCTTTCCAGGGTCAAGACTCTGCTTGGGGTATGATTCATTCATTTAGATTTTATTAATAACTTCTTCCTTCGTTGGCAAAGGCTCAGAGTGTCGCGGATAGTGCCAACGTTGTAAAGTCATTTTTATGCTGAAAAGAGACTTTTTGCAGTTTTCATGTGTATTGACATTGTTATATATTTGTGGGACAACTTTGAATAAAATCACACTTATGGGTGTGATCATATATAAAAATTATTCTTCCCAGGAAGTTGGCATTTGACCTTGTTCAGAGCATTTTATTTTTTTTTTTTTACATTTTTCCTAGCTGGTGGTATCTGATACAAATTCCTCTACTGCCTGCAGTGGAACCAGGATTGAACCCTCATTTTGGGGACCCCTTTACTTTAGATCTTGTGTGCACTTCAGGCAGGAAAATATTTTTCAGGATCATTCTTACCTTTCTGGGTGGTTACTTCAAATATTTCCGAGCTCTGTCCTGGTGTGAAGTGCTTGAAGTAGGAGCAGTTGTGTTCTGAAAGAGAAAAGGAAACAGTCTGCTTGGAAATCTCTGATAAAATGTAGTCAAAATGAATATGCTTTTTATTGATGTATCACACTTGCGATGTTTTTAAGGTTCCCTACCCTTGGTAGCCCAGAAAATTGGAGTTGGATCTGTTTTATTTGGGAGCAGATTAGTGACACGCATATGCCGGGCCACCAGCTCCAGCATTTGCAAGGCTGAAGCCCGTCTAGATACCTTTTGTGGGCTGCTCCCTCTGAGAGCTTTTCACACTGATTACTCATCTATTTAAAACATGAATTACAGATAATTCTTCTCATTCTGTCTTTGGCCATCCCATGTTCCTGCCTCTCTGTGTAGCTGTATTTCCTGGTGATGAGACCTGCCGTGCCCGCAACTGAGCTGGCATCTCAGCTCACCTCCCCTTGCCACTGCCAACCCACTCCATAGTGGCATCGCCCCATCAGCTGTAGGGGGGTCACCACTCTTGTGGTGAGCTTGGACTCCAAAAAGGGAGGATGGATTGTCCTCATCCACCTTCTTCCTCCCAGATTATCCCTCGTTCAGGGTGTGGACCCCCGCCCCGCAGTGGCTGGCAGGGGGGAGCAGCCCAGGGGGGTTTGCTGCATGGGATGGGGGCGGTCACCACACTATGGAGGTCCCAGAGATGCTGTTGCTGCAATGCAGCAAAGCACATGGTGTTTTACTACAATCGGGGCACTAAGGGCCTTTTTTTGACTGTCAGTAAACAGACAAAAGCTATCTGAAGCTGCAAGAAGTTGTCCAGGGAAGGGAAGGCTGACCCCACCTGGAATATTGTGTCCAGCTCTGGAGCCCCCAACGTAAGAAGGAGCTGGACCTGTTGGAGCAGTCCATGATGATCAGAGGATTAGAGCCCCTCTGCTGTGAGGACAGGCTGAGCTGAGTTGGGGTTGTTCAGCCTGGAGAAGAGAAGGCTCCAGGGAGACCTTATTGTGGCCTTCCAGTATCTGAAGGGGGCCTACAAGAAAGCTGGAGAGGGATTTTCTACAAGGGCATGTAGTGATAGGACGAGGGGTGATGGCTTCAAACTGGAAGAGCGATTTAGATTAGATGTCAGGAAGGAATTTTTCAGTATGAGGGTGGTGAGACACTGGCACAGGCTGTTCAGGGAAGCTGTAGAGGCCCCATCCCTGGAGGTGTTCAAGGCCAGGCTGGATGGGGCTTGGAGCAACCTGGTCTAATGGGAGGTGTCCCTGCCCATGGCAGGGGGGTGGGAACTAGATGATCTTTAAGGTCCCTTCCAACCTAAACCATTCTATGATCGAAGCCGTACAAGTCAAGGGCAAAGAGGCTCTTGTGCAACCTGTCTTTACCAAAGTTCACTCCCATCAGAGCAGTCTACTAAGTCAATTTGGTAAGACAGCAGAGTTAGATAATGGGAGCTTTATGAAGTTCCTCTATCTGGACTTTATGTGACCACACTAGCTGGTACGTGGGGTATTTATAGAGGGTTATAAACTGAACTGGGAGGAGGGAAGTTGGCAGCTGCGTCTCTCAATGGCCACGGTATTGCTTCATACTCAGCCTAGTGAGAGTCAGCCTGTGAAGAGACGTCATTGCTGTCGATAGATCCATGGGCCTTTCAGCCTAAGCAGGAAGGTGAGGCTGACTCAAAGCTTTGGCAGGAGCAGGGTTAGGGTGGAGGGTGTTCCCGCTATTTATAACTGATTTAATTGATGGTTTAAAGGGGCGTGGAGCTGGGAGAACAGTTGCTCGCCAGGAATTTGGCTGGAAGGGTGCAATTGCGGAGACGCATTGAGCAGTGCCAGCTCTGATTGCACTATTCTGTGAGGTGGGCTGGAGAGGACACGCTCAGCGCCTGCCCCAGCACCCCTCCAGCACCCTGGGTTGGACCCCCATCAGACTGGGAAATCGTGCCAAGATGGCACGAAATACAGGCACCGCCTGCAGCGAGGGGCCACTTGGTTAACACCACATCTCTTGTCCATTAAATGACAGAGTTAGCACCAGTTTCCAAAAGATGCTGGGTGAAAGTCTGGGAAGACTTCGTGGTCCTCTCTGACATCCAGGCTGGGACAGGCTGCTCCAGCGCAGACCGTGGCTGTGGGGTAAAGCCTGAGCCAGGTCCTGGGTGCAGGATCTGGGGGCACATACTGCATTAAGGTGGTGATTTACAGCGTTAATTTCTAGTGGCAAGAAGGTACCAGCGTACTGTATATTACCCATTGCTTCTTGTTGTTTTTTTTCTGTCATGTAAATGGCAGATTTTGGAGTTACTGATTCAAGGAGGATTTATTTTCTCTCTCCCAGGAGACAGGCAATTGTAAAGCAGCATTTTTGGGCCCATTAGTGGAAGATTCCTTCGAGACGCTCTTATCTACTTAATTTTATAAGCTGACTTTTATTTCATCTGCAGCTTCTCCTTGCTGGAGACTAGGTTAATGTTCAGCTCTGGCATCTCCTGACCTGTTCTTTATTATCCCTGCAAATGACTGGAGGAAACATATTTGAACTCAGACCTCTATGACTGAAATTGCAAATTTGGAGCCCTAGAGCGGAGGTTGTGTGCCTCTGCCAGCGACTGAGTAGTGGCTGAGGCTGAGCTGAGTTGGGGTTGTTCAGCCTGGAGAAGAGAAGGCTCCGGGGAGACCTTATTGTGGCCTTCCAGTATCTGAAAGGGGCCTACAAGACATCTGGAGAGGGATTTTTTACAAGGGCAAGTAGTGATAGGACGAGGGGTGATGGCTTCAAACTGGAAGTGGGGAGATTTAGATTAGATCTCAGGAAGAAATTCTTTACTGTGAGGGTGGTGAGACACTGGAACTGTTTGCCCAGGGAAGTTGTGGATGCCCCATCCCTGGAGGTGTCCAAGACCAGGTTGGATGGGGCTTTGAGCAACCTGGTCTAGTGGGAGGGGATTTGGAACTAGATGATCTTTAAGGTCCCTTCCAACCTAAACCATTCTATGATTCTATGATCCAGTTTGGAGATCCTTTGGCTCCTGTGCTAAAGGGGAGAGTGATGGAATGAAACTGGGACATTTTATCTTGGATTGTTTGGTTTGGCTTTTAATTAATTCTCCAAGGCTGAACTGCAAGGAGTCCCCAGGCATGCAGACTGTGCAAAGCCCTAGGTGAAGCCATCCAGACACGGCGTGATGGAGGACACAGCACAGCTTTGTGTCCATTGCTGGTGAACCAAACCAGCCCGGTCCACCCTCCAGTCCATGAAGGCTCAGCAGAGGGGGAGCACACAAAACTTTCTTTTAGAGACAGACTTGTCGGCAGGAAAAGGAGCTGCCTCTGTGTCTTGTGGTTCATAGCAAAGCTCTGCCAAGGTACGATAAATGGGGTTAGCTCTAGGGGAGGTGTTTTCAGAAAATTCATTTATTTTGGGAAAATACGACTAGGTTGTTTTTGGTGAGATAATGTGTTGCTTTCAGTTTGGTGCTCTGCAGAGGTGGGAATATCTGTTTCAACAAGGCTCCCTGTTATTCAGGAGAACTGAGGCACTTCAATGCCTCTCTGGTGCCATCATGAATAAGAGAAAAGCCCATTTGTGTCATACCACATTTACATAATGGATAGGATTTAAAATGGGTTTTATAATGGATGAAAATTGTGTGGCAGTCTTTGTTTCTCTCCACCCGTAATTGCATTATCTCTGCTGTGAGGTCACCTCAGTGTGCTGATGGGAACAGCCCAGGGGCTCTGTGGTCATTAAGGCTCGCGTGAACTGCAGGGTTGTAACATGCAGTTTATCACTCAGTGTCCTTCCCCTTCCAGGTCACCCACCCTTATTGCCCTCCTGGTCCCTTCTCTTCAGATCCACCATTCCCCGGTGACCGCTGTACAGGGGCAAATGGGCCAATTCATCTTTCCTCTATTCGTGCAGAGCTGACCTCTCCTGCTGCTCACTGCCACGGGGCTGGATGGCAGCTGCCGCAGCCGTGGGACGCAGTCAAAATACAATCGCATTGAGCTGTGGTTAAAACTTGGGGGGCTGCAATATGAGGACCTTGTGGGGGAAGAAAGGGCAGAGAGGCCACAAGGTGTTTGGGGCATGCAGATTTTCAGGTGGCGCCTGTCACCTGTGAGCATTGGAGTGACAGGCTGGGAAGGGGCTGGAGCCCACCTTGCTCTTGAACCTGAGATGGACGCTAGCATGTGGGGTTTTGTGGCAGGCTGGATGTTTAGAAAAAACTGGATTTTAATCTGACGTTTCCACTTGTGTTAAGTTTGAGAGGCGGGACCTGCTGCTGTGATGAGGTGAGGACTGAGCGGTGGAGGGGGCCAGACCTTGGGCTCTGACCTGGCCAACAAGCCAGGGGAAGGCCTTTGACACACACTAATTTTTGGAGATGGTAGCTCCAAATAGTTTAATTTCATACCAGTCTTGCAGAGTGAGTCTCTTACATGGACATGGGGAACGAGAGCCCTGCTGATAACCCATTTCTTGAGCATTTCTCCTCTCCAGTTGCCTGAACTCAGGTTCCTGTATTTACAAGGACCTGTTTAACCTGCTGGCAGGACACACAGACTGTAGAGCATGCCTGGTGCTGCTGCCCAGCTCGCAGGCACACAAAAGCCCACCGTGTAGGGCAACACCTACCTGGGAGTTACTGGCAGTGAAGGTGAACTCAGTTTACAGCCAGTATTAACCTGCCCTGGTGCCCACTGAACCACAGTTTAAAATGTCTCGGTGTGAATCTGAATTTGCCTGGTTTTAGCAGCCATCTCCTTGATCTTTCTGTTTCTTACAGCAGGGTGCTCAACCCTTTCCGATTTGTCAACGTCCTCGGAAGAGCGCTGTAAAATTTTAAAGCTCTGCCTAAATCACAGCCCCACTTTGTGGACTGCAGGCTAAGCCAACCTCCTCATTTTGCACTGTGCTGAGCTCAAAACCTAATAAATAATGTTAATTGTGCCATCCATTTCCTCCTCAGGGAGTGACTGGTAAATGATTATTAATGCAGTGATAAATTCTTATGTTTCTTTTCCAGTCCTGGCAGTAACGTCTGGTTATGTCTCATGATTTTCAGGAAAACCAGTGCCCGCATCTGCTCTTTTACTGCACGTTTGTTCATTCACGTTTTCCTGACTGCTGCAGGTTTCACAACCCCGGTGTTTCCCTGCCGACATTTCTTCCCAGAAGTGTGAAATCAATCTAACGCGAGCCATGCGGATGCAGCATCGTTTAGCAGCCCAGATCCGTGGGGGCTGCGCTTTCCCCCTCCTCCCCTTGCTGCGTTCCTGCTGTCGGTAAAACGGGGATTAAAATATTTATATTATAATTGAGGTGCAAATTTTGCCCTTTGAAATCTCCGATGCTGATTATGACACAGGATGTCATCCAAATTCCCAAATATTTTTAAAAACTGGAAAACCACCTCCGGAGTGAGGCGGGTGGCTCAGCCCCTCCATCATCACCCGGCTGTTCGCCGTGCCCGGCAGAACGGCAGCGCTGGGACGTGATTCAATGCCCGTGCAAGCACATGCTGATGTCTGTCAAAGATCGTAGCTGCTTTCGTGCTGCCCTGCCTGCGAATCTGCTTTTTGCAGACAGCTGGATATTTATGAGTTTTATATTTACCCGGCAGTTGTGCAGTTTTGGTGTTTATCCACTAATTTCTGTTGTTTTTCCTTTTGTGGGAGTTTTCCTCCGCGTGCGAGGAAAGGCGTACAGTGAGAAATATGTTTCTAGGCACGTAAGTACCTTCACGAGAGACATTAAGCATATGGATGACACACTCCCAAATTTGGTTAGAGGCAGATCCAAATGCTGAGGCTGAGCTCCTCTCTTCAGAACATATAATTTGGCCAAAGAGATAAAGAATTGCAATAATACAGGGAATATAGAGTAAGCCCAGGCAGCAAGATTTTTCACAGGAAATTTTCAAATATGTGTTAACATATATATTTCATTTCAAGCAGCGAGTCTAACATGAAGGCAATCCTGTTATTTCTGTTCTGGAAAGCATCCAGTACCCTGTGAGCCTTCTGAAAAAGCAGCGTAGCTCGGTCACGGATGGAGTGTATTAGTGCGTGCAGCGCGAATGTTGCTGACTTCGCAATCAGCAAAAACATAACGAGCTCCTTTTACCACGGGAATGTAACATTCTTCCCGGAAAGCAGCCGTGCCCGCTCCCCTGCCACCCTCCCTATCAATTGCACTGGAGGAACCCGTGATGGAGACTTGTGTGGGACTAGGCTGCCTCGGCCGAGAGGTGAGGAGGCTCAGTAAGTCACTGAGAAATTGCTTTGAATTCAGTTTATGACTCATTTTTGGAAGCTGGCAAAACGTACTGCAGGTCCCTGTTCCTCCTTGCCCTGAGGAACAGTTGTTATTGAAATAGCTTGGCGATAACCTAATGCCAGCCGCGAACAGGCTGTTCCTTCGTACCTATATAGATCTGGAAATCCTAAAGATCCAGCTACATATAGTGGACCCATAAATGCTCTTTCTTGCCCACAGCCATCAGCATGTCTGGGTGCTGTGGGACCCTTGGCTGATGTCAGCAAAATTTCCTCCATCCCAATTTCACTCTGTGATTTCCACCGCGCCCGATCCTCCTCCCCTTCTCCTCGCCACTGTCGTTGCTGCAGGGGAGACTCAAATATGGTCACAAACAGACATGCAAGGCAACACAGCGCACGCTGACGGCAAGAGGGATGAAAATGAGGTGTGTTTGCAGGCCAGCATGAAAACAGCCCCATGCAGCCCCATGCCAAACTAAGTGCCATGGGAACACGGACCCTATTTTCCATCTGCCACATCCTGCAACCTGCTAAGCAAAGCTTGGCGTTGACCGCCTGGTGCTTTCTTCCATGCATTGGTGGGTGGTCACCTACCTCCTGGCAGGCTTATCGGCCCACAGCCCTTCTCTTTGGGACCTTGCTCCTGCATAAAAATCCGCTTTGTACAGAGTCGCCATAGCCCGAAATGAGCCGCTTCGCAGGTAGCGTTATATTCCTCCACTTTGGGGCTCAGCACGGCCCAGTGGTCAGTCACTACGGCCGCAAACAGGAGCGAGACACCAACCAGGATCACGGAGAACGTCAGCCGGACCTTCAGGGGTTTGCTCTCGTCCATCCCGCTCCGGACCGGTGCTCCCAGTGGAGCGCGGCGGGTGATTCACGAGGTCTCCCGAAATCCTGGCGCATCTGAGCGTTTGCAAATGTCAGCCCCGCGCTGCCCGGGGAGAGCGGGGCGGCCGCAGACAGCTGCTGGGCTGTGTCAGCCGGCGCAGCGAGGAGGCTATTAATGCACATAACGAGGGCAGCGCCCGGCAGAGCTCAGCTTTCCGCCCCGTCCCGCCGGGTTTGTTTTGGATTCCCCCAAGCTGACCGGGCGGGCGCTCGCTCAGAGTCGCTACAGCCGCCGTTCAAAGGCTGTAATCTCTTGACTTGCAGCATGCCCAGAAATAGGCATTAATAGGACGATTAACTTTTCAGCGAGGTTATAAAAACATCTGTGTTTATAATAGCGTTGGGCCTGACTCCAGTCTGATCCTAAATAGTTTAATAGCCCCAGAGCCCACAGACTGCACGCCCACGCCTTCAGCTGGCAGCAGCCTCTGCGAGGAGTTCAGAGCTGGACGTCCCTCCAGAGCTGAGCGCTGCAGTGTAAAGAAAGTGGCAAAATAAGCGAATTTATTTAATTTAATGTTTATTTTTATTATAACTACTTTTAACTAACCTGGAGTATTCAGAGCAGTCTTTTTTTTCTAAAGCAAAACCTCGCAAGTGCTTGCTTGCTTTCCCATTGTCCAGGTTTTCCTTGATGTGTACAGTAAGTCCAGCGGCCACCTGGCACATCCTTTCCTTCTTTCGGAAGTGACTTCTGTCTCCCTGAATCTGGATTGCCCGGGCTGGGACCAACCTCTCTCGTTCCCTTTGAGCTGATCGTAAAGCTAATTTGATGATAATGTCAATGCAGAGGCCACTATGGAGATGAGATTACAGTTGTGATGTCAAACCGAGGAGGGTGACAGTACCCGAATGTCAAAAGAATGGTTAAAAAAAATGCTAGTGGAAAGCTGCAAATATCATGTTATCATGTCAAGATAACGTCAAAGCTAATCCAGTCCTGTTTTATGAACACCCCAATTTGATGTCACAATAAAGGTGCAGAGGTGTCAGCTTAAATTAATGAGGACAATCTGAAGCGAGGAGTTAAGGTGAAAGGGGACTGTGGGAAAGGGTGAGAAAATAATAAGTTAAAAAATAGTGATCCAAAATAACTGTAATTGAAATATGACTTAAACAGCTTAACATTACTCTGCTTGGTGCGTACCCAGGGCTGGCTTAGCCACTCCTGGGGAGCAGGGTGACATGTTTGAACCCAGTACAGCATCTGGTGCCCCAGTCCTACTGGGGAGGTGGGAGCTGTGGCAAGGAGCGAAGGTACGTGATGCAAAATCAGAGGGGAAGGGGACTGGGGAGGGCCCTGGGGACATGGGGCAAGGCAGGGACCGGAGACCACGGGCACATCTGTAGGAAATTGCTCACAGCCCTGTGTAGGACCGTGATATGCCAGGTTGGGACTGGGAGAAATATTAGTGGCTTAAATCTAAACCAGAACCGAGAGTTCTCATGAAAGTGGAAGAGCCTGAAGGGAACAAACTTTAAACCGGAAAAGGAATGCATTAAAAATGTAATGCCTTTTCTTTTGAAGTAGTCACTTGTTAAATTTCACTAGACATCAGTCAATCTTAGAAACTGCATCCTGACTTCGCGTCCTTGATGCTACAAACTCCACAGGTCCTCCGCAAGTTGAGTGTAAGAAAGTGAATGGGTGTTTGCAATGTGTGGGCACAAAGCAAGGTTCTGGTTGCTGAGGAAGCAAGTGCTAATGATCATGCTTTAGACTAATTATGACCTACAAGGACTGCAGGGGTGGGAAAAGTCATTAATTTTTTTGTTGGTGTTGGTCTTTGTATCTCTTCCACTGTTGGCAAGAATGACACTTTTTATTCTCATTTAGGTCCTCCGATCTAGATAAGTTCCTCAGGGTTTGGTTTTGTTTGGAGTTTCTTAATAATAGTCAGGAAACAGCTAAAGTGAAATCAAAAGGGAAAAATTCATCCTTCCCTCTCCTCCCCTGCAGAGCGGAGCTGGGCATGTGAACGAGCTTTGATGAACTTCAATGTGAGCGGCAGCAGCTTCCCTGGAGACTGAAAACTTGCATTACTGCAGCTGAGGTGAAACATTGTCCCCAGCCCCCAAAAAATGACCTAGAGCCGCCGGTCCCTGGAATGAAGCTATTTTGTGGGATTATTGCTCCCCATGGGCTCTGTGGGTTTGCTGTATGGGATGATGTAGCCACATCCCATGGGTGCTGCTGCCTGCTCCTCCTGGCACAGGCTTGGTGTGGTTTTGGGGACTGCCGGCAGGTATTTGGTGATCGCCGCTTGCAGCCCCTGCAACTACCATGGCGAGAGCCAAAAGGCTGCTCTGCCCATGGGCTGAGCCTCTGTCCCCAACCCGGGAACTTCTGTCCCAGCATGGAGGCGAAGTTGCCCTCCCTGGGTGGGCGGTGGGCTCCATGGCTCGGGTGGGCATCTGACATGCAGAAGCAAAACTGATTTCTGGAGGAGCAAAGGACTAAGGGAAACCCCAAAAGTTTTCTGCAGATCCAGAAGACCACGATACCTAATCCCCTAGGAATGGTTCCTGCAGCCTCTCTGTGTCAGCTGGCAAGTGTTCACATTTAAAAATCAATATCACATGAAATATAAACAGACTATTAATGAGGACCTGTTGGGAAGCAGGGAGGGTTGTAATTAGTTGCACTTTAGCAGCAGTGAGTGAGAGACACAATTATGTTTCTCTACTGGAGAAAATGCTAAAGGAGGTGTCTCAAGACCAACTATTGCATTATTTTTTCCCTAGCAGAGGTGTTGGCTTGGCTCTGCTCCCCAGCACTTGCACTTTTCTGTATTTCTTCCAGACCAGCCTCAGTATTTACCACAACTGGATTAACTAAATTCTGCAGTTCCCTTCTTGCAGAACGATGTTCTGCAGAAGACCCTTCCCAGGTGCGAATAACCCAGAGCAGAGGAGATTGCGCCTGGTCTGCTCTCAGCTCAAACGCGTTTTCAGCAAAACGCTTTCTTCAAATGGCAGCTCCGTAGCAATATTCGAGCTCCTGAGCCTGCGTTGCCCCGATGCGGTGGGACCACCATGGGCATGGTTGGCTCTGCCACAGTTGATACCCAGGAGTGCCGCCAGTGGCACCCTCCAAAAGTTCCCTAACGCTGGGGCTGAACTCCTGCCGTCACTGAAGGCAAGAGCAAAATTTGTGTGTGTGTTTTGGTGGGTTTTTAAAATATGTTTTTTTTTTTTAATAGACTCCCACAGGCACGAAGAAGGAGATATGACCCTGCACTGCCGGACACAGCCCAGCCTCTTCGTGGCACCAGCCCCACGCAGCGCAGGCAGGGCTGGCCATCCCCACTGCTGCCCGCTTCCTTCTCTTAAAATCCCGACGGGTGTGCCGTTTCGGTAAGTGATCCCTCTAGCTCTGGTGAAGCGAGGCGGTGGTGGTGGCTGTAAGATGAGCTGTTTCACAGACAGGTGCAGAGCACTCCCCATTCCCTTTTATTTTTGGCACCTCCCATGTTTGTTAGTTTTTCTCATTCCCAGGAAATGCCACATCCTCTGCGCTGGACTCTTTTTTTTCCACTTTCCAAAGCCTTAAAGACTCTGTCTTTGCTTCCCACTCAAACGGCGGCACTGTTTGATACCTCCCTGTTCACAGCAGGGCAGCCACAGACTGTGGCTATTTACCCACAGAATTGCTCGGCAATGCGGGAAGAGCCTTTATTTATTTTAGTTCAAGGGAATCAGCTTTGGGCTTGAGCTTTCAATGGCTTCACTACCGGGTGTCGGAGGCATTTGAAAAGATGAATCCCCTGCCTCTCTCCAGACGTGCCAATTGATCATACGTACGGGGAGAGGCAGGCAGAGAGAGATAACGCAGGCAGTCTTCATCTTTAAAGACAATCTGGAGGCTTAGGAACCAGGAAGGTAAAGTTAAAAGAGGTATTTGAAGAAGAAATATTGTCTCTGATACAGGGATGGTTCGGGATGTCTGGGAGCGGCGAGCGGCCGCTGAACTGCCGACCCGTGTTCGGTGCCGCTCGTACCGCCGGGATTTCACGGTGGTGATTAGAGCAAGGATTTTGCGGATCTTCAGCACGCGGGGTTGAGCTTTCTTCAGGCAAAACAGACAAGAGCAGGGAGAGGAGGATGTTCGGAAGCAAATTCACATGAAACCTCAAAAGGTGGAGGCAAAGGGCAGGCTTGGGGCTTGGAGTTCAGAAGACACTGGCTTATTTGTGTTGATGGTGATTTGCAGTGCCTCTGGCCAACATACCAGTCTCAAACCGGGCACCTAAACCAGAGTGTCTCTCATATAGGCCAAGTTTAAGCTGGAAACTAGAAGGTTTTTCTTAGTTTCCTACCCAAATGCCTGGAAAAGTGGTGAAGATGACAGCTTATTTTGGAGATTTCGTGGTTTGCGGGACCACAAGAATATTTTTGTCTCTGATGTATTGGCTTCCAGTAACATCCCCAGCAGCAATCAAAATAGGTAGAAATGTGTAAAAATAAACACAGAAACCTCAGCTGAGAGAATCTGGAAGTTAAAAATCTATATACCTTTCTCCACACAAAAATAAATACATTTAAAATGGTTTATTTAAAAAGTAAGGATTAAGTACATTATACATGGTTGTGATTATACCAGTAGAACTGAAGCACAGTGGAAATAACACTTTAGAACTGCAGACAGAAATGTAACCTCAAGGGACATGATATATTAGCCCTTGTGGATATGTGATCCATACAGAAAGGAAAGAAAAGGAAATATAAAAATAGTTTATTGTTAGATGTACGGACATATGAAGTGATTTCTCATTTTACTCCTATTGTGTATGAGAAAGTAGGAAGAGAGACCTGACGATATACCTGAAACTTTGTTTCTCGGAAAATTGAATCTGATCCAATAGCATTTTTATTTTTTTAGGTCTGCTGTTACAGTATGTTATAGGATAAGACCAAAAGACTGATTATTGTTAATGATGTGATGATGATATCTGCAGGCCTTGTTGAGAAATGGGGGCTAATTTGTGTTTGGTGTTGTCTAGGGAAACCAGAGAGATGTGGAAGAACAGATGACTTTTTTCTTTTTTAACTATTACTGAGTGGTTTCAAAGTCCAAGCACAATCTAATTCTGTTCAGATAAATCAGCTATGGAGCAAGACACTGGTCATGGGCAGGAACGCTGCAAATTTTTCAGTTTTGTCAGAATCAAAGTTTTCCACAGGAAAAGACTGATTTTTGGAGGATTTTTTTAAACTGAAATTTTCAAACAAAACCACATTTTTTCTGCTTTGGTTGAACAAATTACTGTGCTGCAATTTGACATAGACCATGAGTTTCAAATTGCAGCCCCGATTCTCCTACAGGACAAAAGCTCCGGTCTCTCTTATCTCCCCATATCTTTGTTCCCTGTCCAGGCCCCGTATCCCATGAACATCCCATGAATACTTCCCTGCTCCAGCTCCATTTTTCAAAGGACCCTGCTGGAGAAGGAGCAGATGCTCTGACTCGGACCGAAGCAGGGCACCGTGCTCGGCGAGCTGCTGAAACCAGCCCGGCTCAGGGGCAGGAGGCTCCGGCAAAGAGGAACATCCCGAAATGCTTGGCAAGACTTTTTTGCCGACGTGGTGTAAAGATACTGCACGTGCCTCTGCAGGTATGATCTGGGCTCTGGAAAAGCCTTGGACTTTGGCTGGAACCAGATGGTTGGTTTTAAACACATTCACTGGAGAAGGACGATTAAAAGAACCAACGCGCGAAGCAAACCTCACACTGTCAACTTCCAGTTCAATGTACATGAGTTTAGAAAAACAGCCTATATCTAACTCCTGGTTTTAAAGGGAATGCTTTTATTCTTAATTACAGTAAACACGGATGAGGACTTATTTCTAACTATTAGTTTATTAACACAGTGGGAAACAAATAGTTCTGGGAAATTGCACTTGAAAAATACATTGACTATAATTAGATGTAAATTAATTAGCACTTAGTATGACACACTAATGAGACAGAAGGTTTTTTTTCATTGCAAACTTCTACGTCTATCATAGCTAATCAAAGTATTTTAATATTACGAAGTCTCAAAAAGTAGGAAATAATTTATTGTTTGAAAGCATAAAGATTCTTGTAAAAAAAACCTTTCATCAAGAACTTTAATAATTTTAGAACTCTTTTATGTTGTCCTAGCCGAAAAGTAGGTAAAAAAGTTTTCTTGTCTGCCTCTGTTTGAATTTTTTTAAAAAGCTTGTGTAATATCTTTCTCCATAGTGTGTTGATACAGAAAGTAGCACAACATTTTCTACTTTTAAATCGTTCCCATCACTCCATCCGCTTTAGCTCTCAGAGTTCAGAAGTTTGAAAAAGGATCCCAGCAGAGTTTTAACCTGAATGGAAACTCTTAACAAGCAGGGACGAAGGCTTCAACCCACCTCCGCCAAAATAACAATGTCACTCTGCCAGGCTGAGGGCTAAGCAGAGCTTAACAGCGACTAGGGGAAGACTTTAGCTTAAAAATGAGAATTGTGTCTTGGTTCTTGCAAGGAGAGAGGCTTAGGCAGGGTTTACTTGGTGGGGAGAGGGGGTTCAACTTGCTTTTTGGGATGTTAAGGCAGCTCCTCCAGGGTTTTCCTGGAGAACTTGGTTCTACTAGCTGAAAGCCTCGTATCCAAAACACCACTGAGTCACTGACGCTGTGGCCATCACAGGATAAATTAAGACTAAAGAGGTTTTAACAGTTTGGCTGAGATCTCCCACCATCAGCGAGCCAAGACTTCCAAATCACAATTTTTTTTCTTGTCGCCACTTCTCTAGTCTTCTGATAGCAAATTTTCTGGGCAAAGACGACGGGTATATTCAAAGGAATCTACAGGAATTAGATGCTCCTCTCTCACTGCACCTAATTCATCCAAGGGGAATCGGGCACCTCCTTCTCATATGGCTTGGTCGAGCGGTCGCTAAAATCAACATGAGTACTATTAAATTATATTATCTTTGAGTCAGGCCCTCGAGCTTTGAGATTCCAAGCCTAAGTGTAAAAAATGAAAGCAGGAATTTAAAAGAAAAAAAAATATTTCAGACTCTTTTAGAAACATACAGAAGCAAAGGGTACAAATTAGTTCCTCCCTTAGGTGATGCATAGAGTTTTCTGTGGGCTCTCTGCACGCAAGTAGATTCATCATTACAAAATAAATTAAATTAGGTCGAACCATCATTTCCATCTAAAAGCAACTATACCTTGCACCATGCGGCACTTATTCATAATAAAAAGAGTTTAATAAATATCTCATAAACGGTGATTATTTTTGTTCTATTTTAAAAAATACAAAGTTGTCATCCGTTCTGTTAACACTCAGTTCCCATCGCTGCAGGAAGTTTTGCTAGTCCGAACGTATTAGCTTCTCGTTTTCTTACGCACATTGCTTAGATATCTTAGTTTCCAGTAGCGTTAGTGTTGCACTTGTGAAGCTGTAAGGAAAACAGGAATGCAGTCGCAGGGAACCGGCGACTTCGCCTGCGCGGGCCACCCCGGCTCAGCTCTGCTTCTCGCTCTTGCTATAAGTAGTCTATAGGGGCTCCTGACAGACAGCACTCAGCACCTTGCCGGATCAGGCACTAGGGCTAGTCGAAATGAGAATTCAAGTTTTCTAAATGTTAGGCAAGAAATGATATTTGCAAATATGCTCAAGTCCCACTTACTTTAATCCTGCCCTTCCTAGGTGTTTCAAGATGCACCCACCCTCTTCTCCCCCACCTGCATTGCCCAGAGGGACGCCTTACACCCAGAAATGGGAGACCCCCCTACCACCCCATCAGGGAGTCTGTAATGCTCAGTGCGCAGGTGCTCTAAGGTTTCAGTAGCACAGGCCAGTTTTAGAAAGTGTTGCCTTCAAAAATATTTTCTTTTTTTTCTTTTTCTTTTTTTTTTTTGAAAGAGGCAAAGCTTACGCTGCGTCAAAGTAAAGTGGCTCACTTGATGAGTAGTTCGTATCCATCCTTGGGCTTGGTTATAAATTATATTTGCAAGTTTGTATTAAGGGATCTCAATTTTAGAAAAAAAAAAAAGTCGTACAACAATTTTTTTCTGTAATCCTTTAAAACACACCGGTGGCAACTCCTTTTCAGTTTCTCCAAGGCTTTGTACACACTACAAAACTGCAGGAACATGAACTGCCTTCATCTCAAGACACCAAGAACTGAAAGAAACAAACTCTGAATAGCTTCAGAAAAAGCTATGAGTGTGTAATATCTTTATGTTGGTCCAGAGGATCTCCACACACGCCACAATTAGAGGTGAGAGGGTATTTTAGCATCACTCCTTCTCTTTCATGACAGATCCATTCTGTTTCGATATTTCTTCAAAAAGCTGGAGGAAGGAAGGTACTTCAAACAGGCGTTGTTCTCCTGTTGACCATGTTGACATGGAGTCCTTCCTTAAATTCCTTCTGAAGGAAGTTGTGAACCTGCAGAAAACTGGCTTCTTGGTCTGCGTTGTAGCTGGCAGCCGTTGTAACCTTCAAAGGCTCTCTGGAAAGAGTGTACATGGAAATTTCGTTCATGGGAATGGTGCTTGCTATCTTCATGCCAACCGGAGAAATGTCTCTAGATGGAGAAGGCTCTGTAGATCGAGAACTGGATCTGGACCTCCGCCTCCTGTACCTATAACTTGGCATCCTGGCATAAGGAGAACTGGAAGAAGTCTTAAGGAACTCCCTCTTGGTCTTAAACCTCAGCTCTTTGTTCTTCTCAATATAAATGTTCACAGCCAGAACACCTATGGTTTCAGCCACAATAAAAGACAAGGCTCCAAAATAAAAAGACCAGCCATAGTTGTAATGGTTCTTTTTGTCCTCATCTCGCTTGTCACTTGGGTCACCTGCATTGCTTGATATGTAGACAATGATCCCTATGATATTACTTAGTCCTAGAGAGAGAAAAACATAAATCAGTGGTTATGTGGCTGTGAAGATAAAATTCAAGCCACGTTACTTTCTGGACCCGAATGGTTCAAAGATTATGACCAGGAAATTTTATTACACTTATTTACTCTTTCATTTATCTCAAGATTTCATTTATTCTTGAAAAACAAAGAACGGACCCACATCCGGGTCATGTATGCTCACATGGATCCCAAAATATTCAGCAGGATTTGTCCCCATCTCTTCATTGTCACGGTGGGAAAGAAGTAGCACATGGGAGCTTGCTAATATTGTTAGCGGGATTCTAGCATTCAGAATAATAATAAAAATACATTTTGAGCTCAGGGCTATGGCTGTTCACCTTGATCAAGATAAGTTCTCTTCCACCTTGCTGAATTTCCATCTAAATGCAGCATGCTTAATCCGAGCTTCAGGGAAAGCTATTAACAATGGGGCTGACTCTCTCAGATGTTTCTGCTGTGAAAAATGGGCTCACCCATCATAGGTGAAATTTTTCTGCCATCATATAAAAGGAAAAAAAAAAAAAGGCCCTGGAAGTAAGATGCACCTGATTCATCTAATGTTTAATACATTTTAAATAGTGTAAAACCTGCTTGTTACTGACTTTAGCTTCCTTTCTCAGGAAAACTAAAAGCTTTTCTAGAATATACTTGCTATAGAGCTTCAAAAACATTTTTGTCTGAAGAAATTGGCCTAGTTGATGTTGCTAGTGTCCTCGCTCCAGGAAAAGGGTACAGGGAGAGAACTGCCAACAAGCTTTTTCACAGTCCTTTTCAGTTTAAAAAGGCAGCACTTCTTAAGGACTTAATTTAAGGAGAACATACCTGCTGCAACAAAGAGAATCCCAGCGCTGAGAATAATGTTGTTTTTGCTGTTGTAAATCCTTCCTGCTCCGACACAGAGTCCTCCCAGCAACAGCAATATTGTGCTTAGGATGGGGAACACACTGGAGGCACGGACAATGCCTGGAGGGGAGACAGGTAGAAAACCAAGACAGGCAGTAATCATTTCAGATGCCTCCTCGCGTGCAAGTGTGGAGATTACATAAAGTCTCAAACCTCCCAGCTTTTGCTGGAATTATCATTGATTCTGGGCATGTGTTTGTGAGCCGAGGCCATGGCCAACGTGGCACAGACACTCTCAACTGAGTAGCTTAAATCTTCTGAGCTTCCTGCAAGGAAGTCCAGCATTATTGCCATTATCTGATGCCACCACGTACAGAACATTTCTGACAGAGCATGAGGTAAGTCACAATAAGACCCGGCATCACGCAGGGAGCTGCACTGAAAAATTCATGAGCTGGCTATGAACCCTACGACGTTCGGGGATGGCTTGAGCAGGATCTGTTCTTGGTACATGCGCAAGGTGAGCAAGTTACAGCTCTTCAAGCCTGCAGCATTCGTGTTACCAGCCAGCACAGCTAATAACCCCGTTTTCTTTTGTTGAATATTAAGGACATTGAAACCTTTCAGATTTCTAAGGAAGAAATTTTCACAAGTGTGTCTCAGATGTTTGTGTTTAGTTTCCTGACAGCTAAGTCAAGTCATTTAAAATTCTGTATGCTTCAGTCCATTCACCAGGATGGGCTATAAAATCCCTGAAAAAAAAATTAAAACAGCACTTCAAGCCAGCTTTCAAAGTCAGGTCACTACAAGACTAAGCAGCAATCGAAAGGGAAGCGGCAGGGAGGGAACAAAAGGGTTGACAAAAAATAAACGGGCACAAGAAGAGAGAAGTCTGTATTGTAAAAACCAAAGGGGCAAAACCTGGCAGGCATTCCTGAAAGGCAGAGCGAGGAACTGAGTTCTACTGTTATAGAGAGAGGATTTTTTTGAAGAAGGGGAGATAAGATGCTGAATACTGCTGTGGAAAATAGGATTGCCCCAAAGCCGGGGACTGTGGAAAGGTGCAGGCGTGCAGGGCGTCCCGGCAGGGTGAGCAGGTGTTGGGGCGTGGGGATGCCCAAGGTGGGTGGGGGTCAGTGGCTGCTGTCATGGAGGGGTGGGAAACCTCATAGCACACCGGGAGAACACGGGGACCCCCAGGGCTGAGTGCACTGAGAGGAGAAAAACCACCATCTGGACCACTCTGCTGATGCTGTGCCGTTAGCGATGCGGCTCTCCCGGGTGCCATCTTCCCGGCTGACACACACAGCGAGCAGCGCCCGTTTCCCGAGGAGAAATGGCCAGATGTTACAGCTGATGCTTTCTCATTTTACTTTTGATGGCCGTGGCGTTCCCAATTTCATGAATTGCTGCCTAACGATTCCCCTGGTAACTGGTGGCAAAACTCCCACTGACTACAAGAGGGACAGGACTGGGCGTTTAATAACCGCGTTGCTTTTGTGCCTGCCACAAAGCCCCTGGGAGCTCCAGCTACAGGCCCAGCCCTCGTTAGGATGGTGCAAACATAAAACAAAAAAGACAGCCCCTGCCTGGGAAGCTTATGCCCGTATCGATCTGCAACGGCAAGAAAAGTCCGTCTCCTACCAGAACTGGCAATGTCGCTGCACGTGTCCTGTACAGACGGGCCATTTTCTAACCGGCTCTAAACCCAATTCAGTCGGCTGCATTGCTATTCAGACAGCGTCTTGCAATAATTGGCAAATCCAAGTAACGAGGGTGTAAGGTCCCTCATCAAAGCCCCTTGAGTGCTGAGAGCCTGTTCTGTTGTCCTGGGTGTATCCCCACGTGTGTGGTACAAAGTAACCCTGCCTCGACTTTTGGGTCAGTTTTTGGAGTCAATTACTAGAAAAAGAGTTAATGTCGGTCTCTGTACCGCTGGAGGTGAAGGCACCCCAAATTGCTGTCTTTTAGTGTCCTGGCAAAACGCAGCACAGGCTTAAAATCTACTGTGGCCCACCCTTTCTGGTTCTTGTTTCCTATATTTTATGGTCATGCTGTTTATAATGTTTATTTCAATTAAATCAAAGAGCTTTCCTAAAATGCTTCAGTGACATCATCAGAAGGAACTTGCCAGACATGCCAAATGTAGGGGGTGGGTTGTTCTACTTGTAGCAATGATCTCCAGAGATAATTTTTCTATATTAGGTCATTAATGTGAAGAGAAACTAAACACACAGTGTTCTCTTCCTGTAAAACCCTACAGTATATTTTTTCCTGCAATGTGTCCTTTTAACTCTGAAATTTAAAGGGAAGCTCATAGGTACCACGTAGAATTTACATATATCTCCCAATACTGGTAATAAAATGACAGCACATCAAAAAACATTAAGGCAATCTGGTTTTTGCTTTCTCCCCTGTTTTTTTCCCCTCTTGTTTACCGTCCTGTCTGTTCGCATCGGCTGTTCTGCACCGCTACGCGTTGCGACACCTCCTTCGGTGAAGCGCTGCAGCGTGCCGTGCTGCGAGCCCCGGCGCTCTGCTCGCGCTTTTATTCTCCTCCAAAAGGCAGGAGCCAACCAACCGGCTTTAAAACGGGGATGTTGTGCCCGGGAAAGGATGTACAGCATGGATGCTATAGCGTGCAGGGAAGAAGTGTACGAAAGTGTAGACGTGCCCCTGAAAGAGGGTCCCCAGTCCTCCTCCTCACAGCGGCACTTTTGCACCGCAGCAGAGCTCTGGTGTCCTCAGGTGCTCCGTGAGGATGAGCACGGCTGAAATCCCCTCTTCTGCAAAGGGAGAGGTGCATGTGCTGCCCGCTGTGCTGGATGGGCACGGCTTGGTTTCTGCATGCGAGCAGAAATGCAGGAGAGGCGGGAAGCCGGAGCATATGTGTGCCGTTGGGTGATGCACGCGTGTCCCGGTTTGAGTGACACAGGATTAATTTCTCTTTCCGTAATTTTACTTTTCAGTAAGGTCTCTGCTAATGCTAGGGGAAACTGCATTTTTAGAAGACTCTGGTGTCTGAATTTGTGAAAATATTTACTTTATAGCCAGCTATGGTATGCAAGTTTTAATGTCTCTGTGTTTTTGAGTTAGCCAAGTACGGGGATGAGGAGGAGCGAGACCCGGTCACTTGACCCAAGCTGCCAACAGGATTATTTCATACCATGAACATCACAGCCAATATAAATTAGAAAGTTTGCTGAGGACTTATTTCTCTCCCTTGATGGCTGTCATCCTGGGAACTTCTTGTCCCAGTGCCGGACCTCTGAGCCCTTCTCTTCCTTCTGAAGCCGTAGCACTCGCAGCATCCGACATTTGCTGTTCACTGCTGGGAGTGCACAGCTTCCTACGGATAGAATGGGCTGAGGATAATCCTTGTATATTTTAAATTGGTATCGGGATCAATACTGGTTCTTTAGTGTTATTAATGTTAGTTATTTAGTCTCATCCTATTACATCTGTTTGTATTTCAACACCTGGGTTTCCTTGTTTCTTCCCGATTCCCCTTCCTGGGTGGGGAGGGGTCATCAGGTGAGAGAATAATTGTCTAAACGACAATAAATTGTTGTGGCTTCTTCAAACTGTAACAACGCAGCAGCCCCGGGGACTACATGGGCTCTCTGTGCACGGCCGCAGTGCCTCTGCCACTTGCTGGAGCCCTGCACAGACATGTGAAGGGGACTTTGGTTTTTGGTTTTTTTTGTTTTTTTTGTTTTTTTGACAGACAGATTGGCATGTGTTGTCACAGGGAAGGTTGAATAGGAGGGGTCTCGTCTGAGCTCCTTTGCAGGTGTCACTGTGGCTGTCATTCGCTTGGTTTTGCAAGGGAGCAACCTGAATGCCAAAGGGCAAAATCCAAACTCCTGCTCCTACCCACACCCCGGACTAAAGTCGCCTAAAATCAGTCATTTTTTCACTGATTTCGATAGGGTTTTGAACCAGGGCACAATTCTGCTGGCACCGTAATGTTTACATTTCTGCAAAGCCTATAAAGGGGCTACAGGAAAGCTGGGGAGGGACTCTGGATCAGGGAGTGGAGCCATAGGACAAGGGGGAACGGTTTTAAACTGGAAGAGGGGAGATTTAGATTAGGTATCAGGAAGAAATTCTTGACTGTGAGGGTGGTGAGACACTGGCCCAGGTTGCCCAGAGAAGCTGTGGCTGCCCCATCCCTGGAGGTGTTCAAGGCCAGGTTGGACGGGGCTTGGAGCAACCTGGTCTAGTGGGAGGTGTCCCTGTCCATGGCAGGGGGGCTGGAACGAGATGATCTTTAAGGTCGCTTCCAACCTAAACCATTCTGTGATTTGATGATTCTATGATTCTGTATTAGATCGGTCACTGTGGAGCAGGCTGAGACTCCTTATGCTGCTCTGTCAGGAGCACAAGATGCACACAGCGTTGGTGCCTTCATCTAAGCCAGACCAGAGAAATAAGGGTTACCCCCAACATGGCCCTCCAGGAGACTCCTGCCAAGAAATGGCTACAAAGCACGGTGAATGAGACAGAGACAGCAGATTGCAAAGGTGTTGCACAGAGGGCAAGAATGGGATGGAAGCTCTCAGGTCTCCTTTGAAACAGGAGGCAAATATTGTCTTGTCTGTGTCTAGTGAGACAATGATTTTGTCCCTATTACATATCCGTATGAGCTCATCTCTTCTGGATTTGGATACGTAACCTTTGAGTAATCTCTAAATCAACCATCTGCATTTTAAGTGGAGCTGCAGTTTGTCTTGTAGAAGTTAAAGCAGAGAGTCCTGTTCTGCGCAGACCACGCGAGGACGAGCTCTCCTCCACGGGTGGGGGGGGAGCAGCTGAAGCCTGATTTTGCAGAAGACATAAAGGGCTGGACTAACTTGTTTTTAAGGTCTGTACTTAATGACTTTGGAAAACAGCTTTTAGGAACATCCATCGCAAGTACACTTACAAACAATTTACCAATCTCATGTCTTACTGAGGAGCTGCAGACTGTTTTTCCCTGTTCTATCTTTTCTCCACATAATGAAGGCATCATACACTTTTATCAAGGTGCTACTTAATTCTTCTTTCCTTTACAGTCCTTTTACTAATGATGTTTCTTTCCTAAAGCTGACTTCGCATCAATTTAACATTAGTTCCAAAGCTTTGTATGAAAGATAAATGCAGCCGTGCTCACACTGCGAGTCTGCCTTCGCCTGAGCACTGAAATCATGTCACCCGAGTGCTATGACTGATCTAAATTGACAAGAGTGAAGATGAAAAAAAATCTGTGTTTTCCGGTAAAGTGTACTTTTCGGAGATTTTTATTTTTTCTTCTTGTCTTAGCAACCAGAAGTTGTTTCCCGTGGGTGAGGAGAAGGGCAGAGTGGTTCTCTAAGTGGTGTTTCAGGTAATTAATAGCAGTGTAATTGAGGAGTGTTTTGCCTTGCTGGGTGTATCAGGCAGCAGCGTCATTTATTGCTCCCTGAAGCTTTCCCAACACCTTGTGAACTGCAGTTCCTTTCTCTGGTAAAGGCCATTGCTTTCAGCCTGGCTGGTCAGCTCTTTTGTTCAAAAGGAACAACTAGGCAAGGCGTCCTCTGGGGAAGGGGAAATCTAACTCCAGCTTTGCAGGATTCGTGAAGTTTCACACTCAGGTTCCAAGACCATCAGCTGAGTGAATGGTCGTCTGGAGGAGATGAAACAATTGCCCTTATTTCAAGCACCAGGCTGGTGGATAAAATTACTTCTGTGGGGGATTACACACCAGCACGGAGCAGCAATGGCTGGCTGTCCATGCTGGGAAGCCACAGCCCATGTTCATACTGAGATTTTGCTGTTAGCTGCAGAAATTTCAGCTTCCTTCCTACAATGCAGTAATTTCACTGCAGGGGGAGGTGGCTCAGCAGCTGCAAAGGATGAGGCTTGTGTAGGGGCTGGGTTTAAGCATTAGGAAAGCTTCCTAATGGGCTGGAACCCACTCCTCAAACCTGTTTTGATACACTAATTGCACAAATACTCCCTCTGTAAAATACCCTCGCCAATCTGGGAATAACAGCTGTAGTTTTCATTTGAAAAATTGCCATACAATATTTAGAGAATGGGCACCACAATCGTGTGTGTTCCCCTGGGTGAAGGAAACCCTTGAAATGGGGGTCCCTGAGGGTCACGGTTGTGTCAGCTGCAGCGTGAACTGGGCATATGTCACCACTGCCCTGTGCCACCAGGTTTGGGCCAGTCTCTTGCAATGAGTTGGGTTGACTTGGGTTGGACTCTACAGAAGAGAAACCCAGGGAAGTCTCTCTGGCCATGTCTATTAACCCTATGTACTAGGTATTAATTTTCACTTACGGAGAAGGTATTCTGAGCTGTCATGGTCATAGTCATTGTCTTCAGGGAAGTGGTTGATTCGGAAGCAATGTCCTTTGTAGATTCCTAAATGAAAACAAAGCAAATATAAAATATAAGGAATAGAACCAGGTAAACGCGTTTCTTCCAGCTCTGCTTTATTTCCTTTTCCCCCCAGGCTGTATAAGTAAATTATTCTCCTGTAGGGTTGGTCACTGATTTTTTTTATGCCATCAAAAAACCATCTCTAAGGTCACGAATTTTGGGCAGATTGGACTGAAGCCCAGCTGAAGGAAGGGAGAGCCAGGATGCCTGGGCTCTTTTCTTCAGTCTGCCATGGATATCATTGTCTAGAGTTTTCTGGGCTTTACTTTATCAGCACCGTGCTTATCTTACAAGCATACCGAGTTTGCAAAGCTTCTGTTTGTTCCTAGAGTGACTGTCATTCTGGGTCCCTGCTCCATGGCTGGGGCTCCACAGCAAAGCTGAGTGCCAGTCTGGCACCCATCACCCCTCCGGTCTCGTCCCCAGTGAAGTGCTGGCTTCCCTTATCAGAGCTGTTAAATGCTGAACTGTCTGAGGCATCTTCAATTACTCTCTAGGCCTGGAAAACAAGTCCATAAATCTCTTCCTGCTGCAATTTAAACCCACATGTCCCCCTCAAGGTTGGTTCAGCTTTTAATGGCATATTTGTTTAGCTAACCGGGAGCTTGTGCAGTAAGTCAGGGTGCGAGAGTGCACTCCTGATACCTGAAGGAACAACGCCAGCGTCGGCCAGATGAACCCCTCGCTCGACTGAACAAGATGAGGTTCAGCACTTTGTCCACCTGGGTAAAGCTTTACATTAGTATTTTGTATTATTTTCTATCCCGATTACGCGAAGCCACATCCAGTCTCAGCTGCAGCCGGGTAGCTGAGGCTGCTCTCGCACAGGGAGCTGCACGGGGACCTCTCCCCCGAGAGCTGACCGCAGGAGCGAAGCCCCGAGGTGCGATTCTGCCTTGGTGCTTTCGTTATTCATTAACCAGAGCTTTCGTGCTCAGGAACACACACCGTGCAGGATGAGTTATCCTCTGCACAGGAGTTTCGGCACTTAGAGCTTGAGCTGGCAGGATTTAAAAACCATCACTTAATACTACTTTTACAGAAGCACAGCTGCAGTCTGTCGGATATAAATGTGGATTTATTTCACTACCTATTACCAGTGATTACAAAGATCTCAAAAGAATTACTAATCCGGAGGATTTCAATTGCACCCCGTGAGTGTCAACTGCAGGTTTGCTACTACAGTGCATTTAATTCTTCCAGTAAATGATGTATCTACTCCAATTGCGGTAACAGCTCAGGCTTTCTCTGCACAGCCCTTCACAGGCTGTGGAACAAGAAGCAAGTGGCTCACGTCACATCTGGAAGTGACACACCTGTCCTGTCTGCCAGGCGGAGGAGAGCCCTTCAGCTGGGACTGCTCCTGCCAAGCACGTCTGCCCATGCCTGCCTCTGCTTGCCATCAGCTGGTTTGTTGCTCCTGATGGCTCTCCAGCAAGGCAATCCAAAATTCAGATTTTTAAAGATCCCAGCACTTATTTTTATGGCACTTCACCCAATGAAACTAAATCACTCCCAGCATAACAGGGCCTCTGAGACTGGATGGTCATTTCTTTGAGTCTCTTCATTATGGCGTGCCAATTTAGAGGAAATACATTCAGAGTATGATTTTTATCCTCTCCTATTCATTAAGGGAAAAAATCTAAATAATCGTCTCACCCTAATTTCCTATGGAAATAGGTTTTTCAATGACTCTATTCTTGTGTGTGTATAGGTGGGGCCATCTCTCAGTCTGTATGTACTTCTCCAATAACTTTTAAGGTAAGTTGGTTGAATTTATCCAGAGCTGACACAAAAGTAGAAGTATCACATGCAACTGAGCTCCCACAACTTCTGTGCAAATGGCAGATGCATGAAGGAGAGAGCTCTGTCCACCGAAGGCTGCTTTGTGAACGTGCATGTTCACAGAGCATGGACACGGGCAACAGCCCAAACAAATGTTCCACTTCCAGAAACTCAGTTAAGAGACAAGAAGTCTGCAAGACTGAATTGTTCCCCAAGCCTCTTGTCTTTGCAGCACTGAGGGATTGATGGAGGGTTTTGGCCTCTGTAAAATGGCCTTAAGTTATTAAATTTCTGAATGAAATGGGTCCCTCAGCAGAACTTTCTCTTACATGGAGGCCATGAATCCATCCCTTCCACTGCAGGACTGAAATGCATCAGCACGACAGGATGGGTTGGGATTAGCAGTGTCTGGGCTTTTCCTCTTTCATGGTTGGAGACCTTCATTTCCGGATGCTTAAATCTGGAGCCTTTCACGTGAAAGGGTATTAGCAAGTCTAGCAGAGGTGAAAATGAGGATAATTAGCCCCAAACAGAAAATTCTAGACGAGCTTGAGAGTTCCTTTCAATTTCCAGTTTTTAGGAATACTGACATGGGTCGTTCTGGCCAAATTTTATAGACATAGCAAGTGACTGTGAAATTTGGACCTATATCAAAGCCTGGCAATCCAAAATATTCTTCCCAATATTTTTGCTGTAGTTCAGATCACAGCTTTGGTTCAGGGTCCTCTGAATACCAGGGTCTATGGTATTTCATAGCTAATAACAGCAGCAGACTGGATAAATTTTTTCCATAAACTTAACAGGTGTCATATAACTCAGCAGCAGTTCATTAAACTCTCAGCGAGGCTTGACGTTGCTATCAAGAACTCTGGTGATCTCCAGGGTATTGAGGGCTCTTTTAATCCACAGAGTATCAGAAACAAAGTCTTGCTAGGAAATGTAACAATACTCCTTTTTCATAATGATGGACTTTGAAACTCAGATTTGGGAAAAATTAAAACTAGCTGGGTGGAAGCTACTGAAGCAGTGGTCAGCTTTAAAAGCACAACAGCAGAGTCTGACTTGTACTTAAACACAGAATATAAAAACAAAAAAAAAAGAGATTTGATTAAATACCTGTCTCTGCATTGCATGTAAAGCAACGCAAAAGAATAAAATCCATGATATAGAAGAGGTGGCAGAAAAGGAAACACCTCAATTAAATTCAGAAACAACCATTCTGCAGCATCTGCACAAGGTCTGAACTCCTTGAAGGTCTTCTCAAAGGCTTCACAGAGGATGCTTCCATGAAAAGTGCAGACAACGGTGGCCCTTGGTCCACGCTCAGTAAAGGCACACACGGGCCGTTTCCCACATCAGGATGTGGCGTGGAAGAGAGATTTTCTTCTTTACTTGAGTACGGGGAGACAGTCCCTTATATCCTTTGGAGAGGAAGATGGAATATTTAACTTCTATTGCTGTACCCACTAGAGAGAGATAAATAAACTGCAATCACTGCCTAACAGATACTAAAATATTGAGAAGCACTTCGGGATACCTCTTGAGAGTAAGATATAATATCCCACTGAGACGCTGTAAGTATTACTCCTTTCTTCGAATGATTACCAATATGTTTTAAATGATGCTTTTAGAAATACAAATATTATAATTCATTTTTTCCTCATAATAATAACTCTGTTCTGAATTTTGAGCCAGGACTTCAGAATCTGGGTTAATGATAATGAAGAGGCAAATTTTCTGAAGTGTTGCTGATGGTGCAAGAACATTTTTTTTTTCCACTGGTTGCAGTGCACTTAGCTGGCATTTAAAAACTAAAAATTGTTTCTGACTCAGTTTTACTCTGTGTTCAAGGGCTTCTCCGACAAGGTTAGTACTTCCCAATCTCACTAAGTGTTGTTCAGATAACTATAATTAGAGTGTGATGTACTCTGATAATGTGATAAGGGAAGGAATTGTAGTTCCTAAGTGAAGATTAAGCTTTGTTTTGGGGTTTGAGATCTCAAAGTATATAGAGTTTTCAACAGTAAATCAAAGCAGTGATCCCAAATTCTGATGGCATACTACCTTCTCCTTGCTCTTTCTCAAATAAGCCTTTAATAATCCTGCCTGTACTACTGCAGAATTGTTCACTGGGGTTTTATTTTTTGATGACTGAGAGCAATGGTTAATGCTGTAAAATGCAAATGCTTATTAACTTTGTGGCCATGCATTACACGATCACGTTGTTGGTGGCCATACCAGCAGCCATGTCTTTGAAAGAGCCATGTCCCGTGGTTAGTATTTATCAATGACAACACTCCCTGATGCCCTGGAAGTGTTTGCACAAATCAGCACTAGAAGATAGAGCACTTAAATATCTGACATTATTCGTCAAGACAGGCTGTACTTTTGTTTTCTTCTTCCCCCCTAATCCTGAAAACTATATAAAACAAGATCTTTCCATAACATTAGTGTTCTGTTGTCATTTAAAATAGGTTTCCACCATGCAAGACGCTAGCAGCTTTGCAGCAGAGGACCTTGTCTGCAGGGTACTTCTGTCAATAGCAATTTTCGTCTCCTTGCTCTGAGCACAAGCTTACGGGAGGCGATATCTGATAGCAGTGGGAGACACATGAGGATAGATGGGTTGAGCTGCTGCCTCCTTCTCCATCAAGAGCTTCTGCAGAGCTATTGCTCAATTAACTATTTCACCTACCAGCCCCCTCGACTGCCCTTGTCGGTGAGATTATGCAGTAAAACGCCGGTTTTGGGACTTGATGGAGAAGCCTTTCTTGCTTTCTCATAGGACAGCAGACATGCGCGACCTCCTTGGCTCAAACTCTCCTCTGCCAACACACCACATTCTTGTAGCCCTTGAGCAGCTAGAGATACTGAGTGCACACACGTGCACACTATTAATAGAGTTAAGCAGGGTTTTCTCCTGAGGGGGGGTTGTACTGATGGAATGAGTGCTATGAATGTCAGCTGCAGAAGTGGTTGCATGGCTACAGCAATTACCTGCGGGCAGGTAAATACACCCCATAATTGTCCAGCCTAAAATCCCACTTATCAGCTGATTTCTTTCTGGCAAATGTAGGTCTTCTGGGATGGCCTGAAGACGTGGAAGGAAATGATTTTCAAGATCATTTGACAGCAAGTGCTTGCAGATACAGGGAATACAAGTTGCAAGGAGCTGACTGTATATTAAAAAGAAGGCAATTAGTAAGGAACCATGGGAAATTTGGCCCGGTGGTTCTGCTTGTTGGATCTATTCTGTGATTAAATGCTGTGCTTCAGTTCCAGAGCCAACCGTTAGCCTGATTTACTGCAACACTTGAATATCTGAATGTTTAAATGACAAGTTTTCTGAATATATCAGCACAGAGCAGGCTGACTGACAGATAACATCACAGACAACAAGAAAAGCGTGACATGCAGAGTGGGCCTGTTGTAACAGAAGTTGCTCGAACACAGTGTCCATCTGAGCATGCCGTGTGGGACTGGGTTTCCTTAATGGCATGGCTTTGCACTTCCCTGGGACAACAGTGGAGAACCTCTATTTATAGTGAGTGAGTGTGTCAGCAGCGGACTCTGCCAGGGGAGAAGAGAAACAGTTATATATTTTTTTCCTTAGGAAGATTTCTCTGCTGACAAGTTCTGAAATCCTTCGCAGCGTGATTTGAGCAATAGTGAGCGAAGGAGATCAGACATGCCAAAAAATGTTCCTCTCCGCAAAATTTACAGCGTGGAGTCTATCTGTGCCCTGTGTTCATTTCTTTGATTATCTACCAGTACAAGTCCCCTGTCTCACTGGATTGACACACAACAGTGAATGCAGCCGCTGAGTTAACCTTCTTTTCTCTGCATTCCTCTCATCATAAAATAACCCTTGAAAAGAGGAATGGGTGGTGCACCTCCTTTTACTTTCAAAACCTGTTTTGTGGTGCTGATGCTCAAAAAGGGACTATTATGGTCCTGAGCTCTCCACTCAGACTCCAAGGGACAGCATTAGGTATTTTTCTGTAACTTGGCACTTTCTGTGTTAAATTGTCCCGAGTTCGATCATTTGTTTCCTGCTGTTTGCTGAGAATTTCACAGGCCTGTCCTTAAGTTACTTGAATGAGCACAGATCCTGTGAGCCTCGGCCAGAGGATGTTTAATGCTGTCATTATAAAAGAAATCATGAAGTATTGACGCAGGTCGTGTGCAAAACACACCCCATGTGAATTTGCTACCCCACATTGCTGCTGTAACGCCGCCTTCAGCGCCACGGAGGATGGAGCCAGCAGAGAAAGAAGCCTCAGGAGGTTAAATACACATTTATTGGGTGTCTGCCTTTGAGAAAAGTTTGGCTGTTGCGAGAGCCTCGTGAAGCTGGAAACTTCAAGGCATGGGTTGTTTTTGAGACAGATGCTGTCTGACACCCCCTGAGTCCTGCCAGTCCAGGAAATATTTGTCCATATGACAGTTTGTATTTTTGTTTCATCCTGAAGGTGAATCTGACGAAGAGCACTGCTAGTACCTGGGGTTATTGTCATACTTTTGCCAGGGTAGGTCTTGTTTTCAGAAAATGCAGAGGATCTAAAAAGATCAGAAGTCCGTTCCCGTAACTGTGGGCTAGCACGGTACCATAAACCAGCTGACCAGCACTAGCTGTCTGTGCGTGTCATGGTCAGGCTAAAGCAAATTCAGCTCAGCTGAGTCTTTAAAAGGAGATGATCCTGAATCGTAACCATGTTTCTCTGCAGGTGTTGAGACACTGAAACAATAATCTTCTCTTTTTTCCTCCTAAAAGTCATAGAATCATGGAATACCAGGTTGAAAGGGACCTCAAGGATCACCTGCTCCAACCTTTCTTGGCAAAAGCACAGTCTAGACAAGATGGCCCAGCACCCTGTCCAGCTGGTCCTTTCCTTCTTTATCTTTCATCCCGTAACTCAGAATTCACTTGTTTCTCATCGAGGGAGCTGAACCTGCCCACTTAGGGGCCAGATTCTGATTTCAGTGCAGTGGACTCAAATCTGTCTCATCCGGTAAGAGCAATATCAGAATCTGGTCTTCTCCTTTGTTTGCTCCCCCTCTACTTCCTGGGCAAAAAGAAAATTATTTTAAAATGTTCAAATGTATGAAATTTGCCCCACTTTCTTACTTAGGAGCTGTCAGCTCTAACAAACCCTTTGGGTTCCTCTTTTGATCTATTTTCAATTGTCTGGTGGGCAAAGCAAAACTCCTCCTCGAGTATCTTATTTTCTTATCTTCTGCTGTGACATGAATTTCCCCCTTTTCCAGTCCTCCCCCTTCACTGCCTACAGACCCTCCGCTGCTCAGAGCTTTTCATCCATCCCCTCGGTGCCACGTGAGTAACTACCCGTTGCTTTTGCTGCTTGCTCCATCTTGCTCTTCTTTAAAGTTTTTAAACACAAAACACCTTCCTGGTGTGTTTAACACCTCGGGAGGGCTCGGACAGCCCCGGTGGCAGAGGCACTGGAGGAGATGTGCACCGAGCAGCTCGCAGCTGCTTCTGCCCACGCGCTTGCAAATGAGCTGATGTTGGCAGGGGACCGCGCTTGCTCTCACCCCGGCCTTTATTCTTAGTGCTTGCCATTCCCCTCAAGTCTGGCAAAAGCATGTTTTCTCGAGGAACAGGTCTCAGTTTATCTTGTCGTTTGACATGCCCAGTCCCACCATTAACCTCACTCCACTTCTCCTACCTTCGTACAGCCGCTAATGCTCCCCCCTGTATTTATCACACACTTTCTATGAGACAAGAGACTGCCTTATACCACCACTCAAGTATTTAATCTAGGATATTATAATCTCCTTTCACCGACTTGTCTGCACTGTGGCAGTGTCTGATCTGGTTGCCTTTTGCTGTCTGCGGCCTCTCCTTGGTGCTCCTCTACAAAGCCTATCTAAAGCCCTCTCTGTTGGAAGCGGAGGCAGCTCACAGCTTCTCCTTTCGCCATATCCCTGCAGAACGAAGGCTGCGTTGCTCTAGTCCTTGCATTACTTTTTTCTACAGTGGTCTTAAACTGTAGTGGAGCTCATGCTCCACATTTCTGAAGAGCCATCTCCACTGACCTGGGTGCCAATTTCACAGCCATAAATAGCGACCGGCGAGGTTCCCACTTGGGCAGTTTGACCTTCATGTCACGACCACCCTTTTCTCTTCTAACACTCTTGAGTTTCCTGAGGCCCAGATGTGGTGCCTTAGCTGATCTCCTCCAGACTCATGGAGAGGCTATGGATGCTCACCACTGAGTGAAGAAGTTAGCCACATAGGAGAAGACGTATCTCGCTCAGGTGGTGAAGAAGTCTGCTGCTGAGTGATGACTTCTAGTTCTGGCTTGAAAATATTACTCTTTGAGCAATATTATTTTGGCATGCTGCAATCCATGACATAACACCTGAATGCTATTTTGCACAGCCTGGTAAAGCATCTCCAGATTCTGGATTACCTACACCAGACGGCATCTATGGAGGTACCTACAGAGGCTCAGTCAGTTTAATTCAAGTGGGTATATACAGCCTCAGCAGCCGACCTTCTGTTTTCAGCTGGGCAAATATCATCAAAGATGTTGTGCATTTGTGCAAGAAATGAACAGATGCAGAAAAGACGCTTTGCCAAAGACAACTTTAAAATTCTATGACAGCCTTTTGTTCCATTGTAAGATTTTATTTAAGACCCTGAGTGATGTTAGAAAATCCATGGCAGTGAAACTCATTTCCCGAAGAGTCACCTCACCTGCACATCTGGGAGCTAATAAAACACATCACAGTGTTTGGCTGCTGTCCTCTGAATTCTCTTCAGTCATTACAAAACTGCTGCCAAAAGTACTAAGTGTCCTTGTGCTACCACAGTGAATACCAACAGTATCAGAGAAATGTAGGACAGCAGCAAAGTAGGTAAGAGTTATTCTACGTTACGTGTTGTTTTGAGCTACTTAATTTCCATTTTCTTCGAATGTTCCTCTCATAAACAAGTGTTTTGGCCATAGCAGTCATGACAGAGGTTATTCAGCAATGCTCCTATCCCTTTCCCAGCTGCCTTTCCGTAGCCGAGCCGCAGACAAAATAGTGTGCTGGGTTACTGCACCACCACTGCTCAGGCATCCCCAGTAGCTGCTCCGGGCATTGCTGATGGTCTTCCTACTACCTTTTGCAATTTGCTCCTTAGTAACCATGTCCTCTTCTGCTGCTTCTCGGATGACAAAGTGGGGGAAAATTCAGCGGGTTCTGCACCTTATTTTAGTCTTTGTTGCTCCTTTTGATGGAGCTTATTGACGGAATGGCTCTGTGTTTCCTAGGAAGAAACACTGACATCCTCCCAGCCCTCATGTTCCATTTGCATTTTGTAAATCATCTGCACAGGGAAAGAGGGGCAGCTCCTCAACCTGGGTATAACATGATTTTTTGGGGGCAATGTTGGTGATGCTGCTTGAGGAACTTTTTCAAGTCAGAGCTAAGTTAGCCCCGCCACGGTGAGCGTTCCCATGCCTGGCTCAGTCCCAAGAGACTGTCAGCATTTCTAGTTGTCATGGGGTTGTTAACTCACTTTTCTGTGTCTGCTTTTCTATCTACCACCACAGCCCACACTTGCTGTGTTCTGCCTTCACACCTCGTCTTGTCCTGCATCTCATGCCGCAGTCCTTTATCCCGGCAGCCCAGAAGTTTGTCTCACCACTCATTTCCATACTTTGCTCTGCTGCTGCTTCGCCAAAGCTGTTTCTGGGTGGCTGATATAATCGTTCTCTCCCTTTTAAAATGAATTTGGAGCTTTGATAGAAACCTCCATTAGAGTTTTGTAGCTGGCTTTTCTACCTTATCTAAAATTGGCCTAACACTTGAGGAGTTGCTGTTGGCTTCTCAGGTGAGCATCTTCACCCATCACAGCTCAAACTGAAAGTCATTCTCCAACAAATTCCCAGCTCTCACTTACATTCTGGTCCAAAATGCCTTAATTTAAAGAGTTACTTGGTAACCAACAGTGCTTTTGGCAAAATGTGTCAGAGACCAACTTGTTATTCACAACTGTAGCTACACAGTGGCCATCATAGCTCCAACACCTAAGAGAGCAGTAGGAATTAAGTGGTGGCGGCCTGTATGCCGATTCAGATGTATCTTGATTTGGACCAAAATCCACTTTTTTCCCCCCCAGTATTCTTGACCCTGACACACATTCACTGGTACAAAAAATGCTCATTCAGGCAAATTGCTGCCAGTCCATCAATCATTACGAGAGGGCTGAAATGCCAATTTTTACCGGATGCAATTTTGAGAACAGATAGTCATTTTGTCTGATGAAGCGTTCATATGCTGCAAAATGACAAATCGTGTTTATTTTCACATTGTCAAACTGCGCATTTTTCCTGCATTGGCACAATTGGAATCAAGTTTCCCTTAAGGGATAGTTTGGTTTTTATCCATCTGGTTTCCCTTACTTCAGTAGGTCATCAGTTCTCCCTCATTAACATGGTGATCAACCAGGGCATCATGGTTTCACCTCTTATGATCACAGCATGTCTATAAAGTCTGTATCACAGCTCCTCACTACCTGGGGGAGGAAATTTAAGGAAATGGACATTCATGCCTCTTCAAAGTCCCTACTGAGTTTATAATTTGAGATGTAGTCATGGTCACCTCTGGGGAACGGACACTGTTCTTGAACTAGATGAAACATACCTAGTACAACGTGTGATGCTTTGTCCCTTGTATTTTCTGCCACTTCAACTTTCATACGCTTGCAGCCTTGAGCTATTGCCTGCTCATTTTTAATTTCTACTTTTAGACCCTCTTAAACTGCCATTTTTTCAGGTTCCTGAAACAGCCTTATTTCAGAATAGGCAAGGTTTGCAGTTGTCATACAGCAGTCTAAAATTTAAGACACAACTCTTCAGAATGAGGACCCGGCTAGTCCTTGGGAATGTTTGGGGTAGCATGCACAGGATGCTTCTGTAACGGAAAAACCCTCCAGATCTAGTCAGTAGAAAAATGGTTCATAGTATTGATACTCCTTGTGAGATCTCTTGGTGCAGCAGAAGCTTACAAGGCAACACGTAATTACCTTTCTGCATAAAATGAATTATTGTCTGCTCTAATAGCAGGGAACGTCTCTAACCTGATATCTAGAACAGAACTCTTTCTTTATAAACCTTTTGTTTGGCTCATTCATGCACCACGAGGTTCTTTTCATGAAAAAACAGCAAGGGTTACATTGGAAAGTAGTGATATAGGAGCTCACTAGTTCACTGATTAAGAATACGCAGGATATTTGGACACTCCTGGAACCTTGTAATGTTTCCATGTCTCTTCAATCTGTAGTGATTCATCATAAGACGACGGCATTTAGAAAAATAGTTGGATATTGAAGAAGCAATAGGGAAATTACACTCCATAAATCATCTTAATTGAAGGGAATGCTTGCAATATGTCTGTCTTCATAATGCAGTGACCTTGAGTTGGATCTGCATTCGTTTTGGAGCGTGCCTTCCTCATTTCTATGCCAGCTTGTTGAGTTATACATAGAAGCTAAACCTCTAGAGACTGATCATGCACAATCAGTGATGCAGGACTGAAACAAGGCAGATGACAACGGGGAATCTAAAGGTTAGGAGAAAGGGGTCTAACTGCCAAACCTTGCTGATGGCTGGCTTTGGGAAATGCAAGGCAAAGGTTTCAACAATCATCTGCATGATGTTTTAGTGGAAAAGACGCTCCACTTGGAGAGATTACTGTGGTGCATCCAAGAGACTGTGTTGTCTAGTGGAATACTCAGGGCTTGGGAACTCATACCTTGGGAACAGGCTAGACAGTCTGGGTTCCAGTGTGAAAAAATAAAAGGAACAAAAATATTTTGCAACAGCAATATATCCTGGAAGAAAATATAAAGGAAATATGAAGGACTTTAGCTTGAATTAGAGTTATTACTGATTTGGTTAGTCCTGATTCCCAGCAGTATGTGCAACCCATAACGTGCCATACCCTCATGGAGGTGTTGTCAGGCTCAGGGGTCTCGGGCGTTCGGTGGCAGAGGGTGTGTGTGTCCCCAGTGTGTCCCCGGCTGCGGGCAGCCTCCTGCAGGAGATGGGGCAGGCTGGTCCCACTGGGGCACTTCGAGAGGGGGAGGAAAATGATGAGCAGCTCTGGGGGAATAAGGGCCTGGGGGAGGAAAGCAGAGAGCAATGTAAAAAAAGGAGAAGGAAAAGAAGTGCTTCGGGGCAGAGCAGGGAGGAATGGGAAGTGGTTCGCAGGGGAGGAGGAAAGGAAGCTTGGAAGAAAGTGGGAGGGAGAGAGAGCTGAAGAGGAGACGGGAAGGGTGGGCCGTAGGTGGCCGGAGGCGAGGAGAGGGCCTAGGAGGAGAGCAGGAGCTTGGCAGATTGGTGGCGCCTGTGGAGACGGGGACCAGATGGCGACCTGGGTCCTCCCTGAGCAGCTCTGCCGGCATCCTCAGCCCTGCCCAGCTCGGTGTGTGCACCGCTCTGCCCAAGAGTCGGTGCTCGTGCTGCTGACAGAAGGCGAGGGGATGCACAAAGCCGCTGCCTGATAAAAATGAAGAGCCTGAAACTTACAGTTCCCAGGACTGATTTAAATTATTTCAGTTAACAAATGACCTAATACATAAAAACGGAGAGGGCTACCAAATAGATCTGTTTGAATGAACACATTTGGCTCCTGCACCTGAAACTTTCTATTTCCTAATGCAAACTAAGCAGTGACAAATAAAAATGAGACTGCAAAAGCAGCATGACCTCTTTAAGCTTTAATTATTCATTAGAACTGTTTTCTTCTCTGCTGAGATTCAGAGCAACACATTTAAGCGGGTTCCTCTCAGGTTTATGGAAGATGTAACTTCCTTGTTACACCAGCTAATAAATACAACTAAGCACAACAGCCCAACAATATTTGTAGAAACAGCATTTGGGAAAATGTGTTTAATGAATCAGAAGGGCGTTTAAATCTAGTCAGTCTTGAAAAGCAAAGCGTATCATGCAAAATTACAACGCACTAAAGCACAGACGCATAAATATTTTATTGTCGAGATTTCTGAGTTTACTTTCAGTATTTCAGAATTGCATTTTACTATGAAATGTCTCTACCTGCACTGGGGAAGGATAATGGTGGGTGGTAGCTTTGGGCAAGCCAGTCTGGGATCTCAGACTTGGATTTAAATAATGTATCTGAGAGTCCCAGCTCTTATCAGCATCAGACACATCTTCCATTGTAACCAAAAATGCTTGTTGCTTTTTGCTGTCTTAGGATGGCACGGCAGTGTTTGGGAAGGTTCACAGCCGGGAGGAGAAAGCCAAGAAATTTTCCTTTTGCTGGGAAGACTGGACAAAAGGCAGGTGCCCCCGTGCCCGGCTGCGCAGGCTGTTGTACCATTGACTCCCTCATCAGTCCTTCATCTCTCTCCCTGCCCTTGTATAACAGCAGCTCCGGGGACCATACTTCCTGCTGAGTTTTGAAAGTAGGAGAGGACGAGTTTGTCACCACCTTGGCGAGGCCTCCCGAGAGGTACACAGCTCGGGAGGCAGGCAGCGGCTCCAACCGCCCGGGAACGGTGCCATGCACAAGGGGAGATTTACAGCTCCTCTCCCCTTCAGATGCTTCGTCTGGTGCGATGCAGAGCTGACAGCTCCTCATTTCCAGGTACTACAAACTCCTCTTCCTCCACAGGAGCCTGTACAGGCTGTTTGGGGTCCCACATGCTGAGCCCCCCCCGGGGCAGCATCCCTGCAATGGTCCTGGCAGCCGGGTGCAGGCAGCCGAAGGGCAGCTTTCCAAAACCCGCTTCTCTTAACGGGGCCACGCTCTGGTACTTACTCAATCTTTACAACTCAATGATATGCTGCCAATATATTTTTGCCAAGCAGACAAAAATCCGTCTCTTCTTCCTACTCCCTCAGCCTATGAAAAATTTCAGTTGTGTGCAAAGAGACTCGTGTGTGTGTGTGTGTGTATACGTGTGTGCATTTGAGGGGGGAAAAAGAGAGTTTCTGTTATTTTCCAGTTGAAAATCTGCCTTGTAGCCAGGGAAGCGCTGTTTTCACCGTGTATAAATTTGGGTAGAAAAGCCTGACTTTGTGCTGAGCAGAAATGGCAGCGTGTGCAGTGGGAATTGGGAGCAAATCCTTTAACTGCTCTGTGTCCCTGGCTCTCCTCTCTAGGATGCAGGCATGATGGCTTATAAATAATTTGGGGATTTATGGGTCAAAGAGCCCTATATTAGCAAAGCTGCCTAATAATGGATGAAGAAGAGAGGCATAATCCTTCTAAGGTGGGGAGCTCTCTGTTTAAAAAGTGCTTGAATCTCCCCAAGGGCCAGAGAGACTCCAGGTATTTAACATGTTAACTTAACTTTTAATTAAGCAAGACTCTCCCACACAGCCATGGTTTGGAATTCTAGCTGTGCTCTCTGAATGGTTTGGGTACTTTAAAAGCGCTTGCTACAAAGAGAAGGGATCGGAGGCTTTTTCTAAGCTTCACAGCAACTTTGCGAACTATGCTCTGAAAAGGTGTATTTCTTTTTCCTCCTTCCCCTCCCTTTCCCCCCAGACCTCGCATGACTTCAAGGCATCAAATGTTAATGAAAGTTTGCCAGGCTTCAAGGGCTGTGAAATGGAAGTTAAAACTCCTGCACCATAGGATGGCTCTAAAAATACTCAGTCGTGTCGAAATATCAACCGGCTCCAGCAGCTCTCCTGCACACAGCACTACCGATGCATTAGGTCTTTCTCTCCTAAATAAGCTCTTGAGAAAGTTTTCCTAGTGACTATAGATCACTCATGCTCCATAGACTGGATTCACCGGGTTTTGTGCCAGCAAATACCTCCTGGAGAGCGAGGAGCTGCCGAGTCATTTAACTCTAACAGCGCAGTGAGGGAAGCGCCAGCATCCGAGGGGGGATGCGTGCCCACTCTGCTATGACTCCTAAATGTGATGTCCATCCCCCAGGATGAGCACAGCCCGAAACACCAGCCCTGTGGGTTTGCAAAGCTGAGGCCTGATGCCAGCCTGCTCACAATTAGGGTCCAGCTCCCCAGCTCTGCTCTTGGTGTCATTTATTGTCCAGGGCGCTGGGCTTTGTAGGCTGAGTTTCTACTTTTTATGCGTGGCAACACCTAAGCCCCTCTGCAGATCTGCTCCTAAATGCTCTTGAGTAGGAGAGTCGTACCCTCATGAGACATCAATGCTTTTCCGCAACAGCTCCACATGCCGGAGGTGATCTTAGCTGATGTGTCCTGCTAAGGAATACTCGATATGCCAGGTGTACCTTCATTGACTTTGAGGGGCTCCAGCAGAGATACTGTCATCCCCTTGTGCTTTAAAGGTGTTTTTTGTTGGATTTTTTTTTTCTTCCCCATAACAGCGCTCTAATGAGTGGGAATCCAGGAGCTGGTTTTCCCGCACCGCAGACTCCTTTTTCTTCTCCCAGAAGTGCAACGTACTTTCTTCCCGTGAAGCGAATGAGGAGCCTGAACACAATGATTTGGATCGTGACTTCAAGCACAATCTTGAATACGGTGTCTAACCCGTTCCCATCACAGGAGAAGCCACAAGAGGCTGTGACTCAGCTGCGCCTCTGAGTCACGCAGCATGATGCTCCCCTGCTCTCGGGGGACAGCACTTTGCCGTTAGCCTCCGTTGACAACAAACTACGGCTCTCCCTCGCTGGCTCCGACCTTCGCGAGATGTCCAGACCCTGAACTCTGGCCGTTCCCTGCTGACCGGTGCCAGGGGAGGGACAAGGGACACCGAGAAGGTGTCCCCATCCCGCAGCGCCAGCCCCACAAGGGGAGTATTTGGTTCAGGTGTGTGCAGAAAGTTTTGTGTTCCCAGGCATGGGCAGGCTGCCTGGCCACACTCCAGCCCTCTGTCGGTACACTGCGAGTCAGGCTCAAATTGCTACTTTTGAGCAAGTCGCTAGAAATAATTCACGTACGTGCAAGTTAAAATTCTGCTTAAAAATCACTCTCCGCCTTGGAAGCTTGAAACCTGGGAGATCTACAATAGCAGATATTGAATTTCATTTTACTAGTTTCTTTCCAGCTGTTACGGTAAGCTTAGATCCTCATCCTGCATTTCTTCACTTTAAGGATCTTTTCTCATGCAAATTTCTCCGATTCTAGCACTGGCAGGAACAGCCGCACATATAAGTGTTGTGGAGAATCTGTCCCTTTAACTGGACCAGATAAAGTCTTGCACCAAAATCTGAAACACATGGTATTCCTTAAGTGAAAGTTCAAGTAATAAACCTTCTTCTTTTAAGGATTTCAAAATAAGTTTCCAAATATTGAATTAATTTATCTGACAGTATGAACCGAGGTTTTGGAAAGCTGGGAGGTGCAGGTTTGTGTCTGTTAACTGTGTGAGCAACAGCGCAAAAGGAAAATGTTTTTTCATCCATATGAGCTTCTGTAAATTGTATTCTATTCTTGAGAGAGTAAACATAATGTTAAAAAAAAAAACCTAATAATTTAAACCTTGCAGGAAAAGAGGCAGGAGCGATGGGAAACTCTGAAATGATAAATGTACGAATTTATTCCACTGCCACTGTCGGGTTTTAAATTAGTTTTATTTTTCTTTTATTTCTTGTTGTTGACAAGTCGGGTTGCATTGCTATCCAGTTATAATGTTTACAGATAAGAAAATCTTGAAGGTAAAAAATTCCGTTCTTAGTTAGTCTTGTATAATCTTCTTGTGTTGGTGACAATGCGGAGTGATCTCATGTCGCCATGGGTACCTGAATCATGCCTATCTAACAGCAACATTCTCCATTCTTATCCCCTCCCCTGAAGTTCTTACACAGAAAAAAGAAAGAAAAAAAAAAAATGATACCTACAAGAAAAGCTTCGTGCGTGACACAGATGATGGACTGGAGAAAACACTTTTCTTTAGGAAAGCGCACAGTGCCGGCGGTCTCTCATACCGCACCCATGCACAGTTGGGGTGATGAATTAGTTTGTACTTGACTGCGATCACTAAGAATTCTGCCATGAATGCTCCAAAACACCGACTGGGCCCAACACGTTATTAATGTTCATTGTAATGCCCGTGTGTAGACATCAAAACTGCCAACGTTCAGATGGGTGACTTTGTCCCCACGGCAGCCTTGACCAGGGGGGATGCGCAGCAAACTCAGCTGCAGCTGTAATTTGTGTTAGACCAGCAGGAGGAAACTGGAAAACTGCTGAAATCCAGATTATGGGGAGGGGAAGTGAGACCAGCATCTGCCCACAGCTGATCATGGCAGGGACATGGCAGGGAAGCACAGGAGCGCGGTGAAATGAAGGTGAAAAAAAAAAAAAAAAAAAGACATCCTTAATTCCGCCTTCCCATGTTCCTGCAGGTTCAGTTCAGTGCTCTGATACCTGCTGGATGTAGCTTTCCTTGACAGTTTTGTAACTTCTAAAGGCAAGAAAAGAAAATGAAGAGGAAGCAAAGTGTAGGGGCCTTGATCGTGACAGGGCTCCCGCTCTTTGAACGTTAGCTTTTCTCCCTGCTACAGCGTGAAAGTTTTTGGTCTCTGCTAAATCGCGCTTTGAGTCAGCGTGGATGGATCACGTACATGAAAGACCCGGAGCAACGGTTTCTGCAGGCTGACAGCACGGTTGTGGGTCAAGACTTCCGCCTTTTTCTTTATCGATGGGATGGACTGAAGTTTAAATTTGGGTCTTTGTGCTGAAAGTCTTTATGCAATCTTATTTTAAGGGGAAAAAACCCACACAACAATTAAAAAAAAAAGAGTCCTCTCCAGGGAGGGGGATCAAGCAGTGCAAGCCGCACTTTTTTCTTGCTAGCAGGATCTCCTTTTTTACTAAAACATTTCTGAGTTCAGTAGTGTGCGGCAGCCAGGTAAACCAGAGACCTCAGCTGGAAGGTTTGGACCTGCAGTTCCTGGAAATGGGACAATAGAGTGGAAATCAGATAAACCAGCTTGTACATACCACCTTGCTGTGAATTAGGACTGTCCTTGCATTTCACTGTTGTACAATCAATTTTCAGAATAAAAGCTTTTCTTTCACATGGTCAGGGGCCTTAATTCAACCCTGGAATAAATGGGCAGCTAACAACGGGCCAAACTCCGCGTGGCTGTTGCTCTAGTTAATTAAGAAGAGTAGCATCAGGGCTAAATTTGGCAAGGAGTGTTTAAGTGACTGCCTTCAGAGCCGGGGAAGAAAAACCCTTGCTTAGCTCACTGCATCCAGCTCTTCAAATGCAAATTAACCTGTCAACATCTGCATGCAGCCACCCAGGACAGCTGCAAAAAGGAGCTCCCAGCACCCAGAAGAAGGGCTGGAAATGTTTAGTTCTAAACAGCTATTTTCTAAAATAATTTCTGGTAAATAAGAATACATTTAAAGTGGTAAACTGAGCATCTGCTACATGAAACGGATGGAGGACAGCATGTGAAAAGGAACATATGTCAAGTATGCACTTCAGATGCATTGACTACTTGCCTCCAAAACACAGCGAGTTTAAACATATTTGCAGCAAACACTGAGAAAAAAATCGCCTCTGCAACCCAACGAAGATCCTCAAATAACGGCACAGTTTAAGCTTGGCCGTACCTTGCCTCTCCTGTGGTGGAAGAGAGCAGTTCATTGTATTTTGGCTGCTGCCTGGCTTCTTTTACTGAGGCACACATCGGGAATGCCAAGCCCAGACGGCTTTTGTTGGGAGCAAACAATGTCCCTTTACCAGTGCATTTAAAAACCGAGCAAACCAAAGCACTGCTAGAGCCAAATCACACCAGATTCGGTTCACAGGAGGGAAAATATGAAAATACCCCTGTGCTTTTTTTAAAGCATCTTCTGTGCCAGCAGAGGAGACGGTGACATCCTTACTGGGCCTGATTCAGCAACGTGTACGGCAGGAAGCGAGCTCCGTCGCTGGAAGGGGATGGCTTGTGACTCAACCTCTTCCTTCAACACACTGCAACTCAGGAAAATTGCATTTCCGTGTCCGTTGAGCCCATGAGCCTCAGCCAAAATCTCTACTGACTGAACTGAAGCTCTTACAAACCAAGTACTGGCTAAGGCCCCTTCAGCAGGCAAGAGGAGAGGTTGGATTTTGGCTCTGAAGGCTGCAACTCTTCTTCACGAAGCAGCGCGTGGGAATATTTTGCTCTTGCTTTCAGCATAACAGGGCACAGGACAAGCTCTGATGTCTCTTTTTTTTTTTTTTATTTGTCAGGGGAACAATCTCCCTACCAAACCTGGGCTGCCCTGCCGTCTGTCAATCTGCCGAGGCTTTGCCAAGTTTTTGGTCATGCGGCCGTGATCTGTAGGTGCAGCCACCTCCTATGGTCCCCTCAGGAAAGAGGGAAACCAGGATGGAAACAAGCCACCAGCAGCTTCGGTAGAAATTGTTTTGCCGAGATAATGTGATATAATTAAACAGGAGCAAAAAAATCCCACATTTGTAAAAGCCCATGGCTTGTGCCAACACTTTGACTCATCTGTGGGTTTTTAGCCTGAATCAGGGCTGAGGAAATAGTAAAGATCTTTGACTCAGTTGACAGCGTCGGGCTTTGTCCCATTCGGTCTACCATAACATCTTACTAACCAAAACAAAATGAGAAGACGAACCAGAAAAGCCTCTGGAAAATCCGGAAACCTGCCAGACACTACTGCAGTTCCCAGGGAGAACCTCAGAAAGGAGATAGAGCTTCCTGCCCCTTTGCAGCGCCTTCACCTCTTTGCTTGGGTTTTGCTTCAATATTTTTTTTCCTCCTGATCCTGGGAACTATATTAGGGAAATGAAGAGCCTCCATTGTAACAGCAGTGAACTGACATGGCCCAGCAGCAGAGCCGGGGTTTTAATCCCCTTGGCTTGCAGAGCAGCACAGTGTGCTATTGAGTGTGTGTCCACCATGGCAACAGCGGTGGTGCTCCAAGAATTCGATTTCCACGGTGCCCCTGGGTCTTGCCTTGACATCTTCATTGTTCCACAGCGAAATAAATAAATAAAAATCCACGGGCAGTGTAAAGGCACTGCAAAATATGGAACGCTATAGAACAGGGTTACCTAATGGTTAATTTAGAAAGGAACATATCATTAAAAACGTATGAAGGTGGCTACATATTGATGCTGTATAAATATTTAAAGGGATGCCTCTCGTAAGGGCAGCATTCCAAGCTACACCTAAAATAACGTGTGTGAAGGAAAATTAAAAGAATATTTCACCATTCGAACTTGTTTAATCTGCCTTCGAAAGGCTTTTTCAGCCCAGCTACTGAACATTAGTATGGGAAAGGATATCAGACAAAACTCATTTTTGGTGTAATTCTACCAAAGTCAGCAGAGTTAAACTGAAGATGATTTTTCTGGCCTTTTAAATAGAGTGTAATTTTCTCCATGGGTAGTTATTAAATGCTATTGAGAGAGATTGCTGCAGAAAGCCTTTGGAAGGGCTTTCTGGAGAGGTCACTCTGTCCCATGTGAATAGCACCAGTGAAAAACCAGAAGGTTTGTAGTTTTTACAACTTGAAGAGTCCCTGGGGGCTCTAACTACACCACACATCACTGCTTGACCCAAAGCTAAGAGCACATATCTATTCTGAGTTGAGATATCCTGGCTTGACATCCACTCCTACATTACAAGAATTCTGCCTGTAGAAATTGCTTAAAATATTGGAGGGGGCATTGCAAAGGATATCCGTGTGGACATTTGGTCCCATTTCCGTCAGAGAGGACATATTCCCTAAGTACACTTTCTGAGGCTCAACTGCTCTATGTTGACATTTTGGGGCTGGTTAGGGTTTGTATCCCTTTCACCAGCTGTCCTAAGCACTGGTTGAGAAGGGCTTTCCCTATCCTTCTTATTTTGGACTCTGGATTCCTGTAGCCTTGTCTGCACATGGACCAATCTGAAGGGTGCAAAAATGCCCAACCGAGTACCTACTGCATGTCCTCCAGACATGACAGACATCTTCAGGCTGAGTAAGTCCTAGACTGAAAGGTTCCTATTTTTTTGGCATTGGCAAGATTAGTGTCTGGGAAGGCACCACTGCTGTTAGCAGCTCTCAAAAGGCACCTCAAGGATCTGGATCTCGAGTGGACGGATGGCATTGCCCCTCATGTAGAGTGCTGAGTCAGGTACCCAAATTGGATAGATGGGCAGGAACCAAGAGGTAGCACAGCATTAACCCTCCTGCAAGTTGACATAGACAAGTCCCCACCCAGCACACAGATTTTTCAGAATTGCTCTTTCAAGGCACCTCAGTTCTCTTCTTGCCTACCCAGGATGCTCAGCTGTCCAGCCAAGGACCCTGCCCTGTCTTGCAGAAATCAGAAGCTCAGTTCTTAGGCAATGCAGCACCAAAGTTTGTCTGGATGGTGCACAAATCAAGATAAATCTTAGCTTAAATGGGGGCCAAAGCCAGAGAATTATTTAACCATTTTACAAAAAGCCCAACTAGAAAGATTCTTGGCATGAAAATGGGAACACATGAGACCTCATAATTTATATATGTATTTACTTCCCACTGGTGAAATTAAAATGCAAAATAGTATCTCTAAACACAATTGTGAAGCTCTGTCCCTTGAGATAGTTAAAAATTAAATGGGCAAAGCAGATACCAGAGGATCTGTTCTTACCCTCGTAGCACTTTGGGCTAGATCGTAGGTATTTTCTCTCTCTCAGAGCTACAATGCTGAGCTCCAAGAAAGGATTTGTCTGTGCAATACAGTGAAGCTCAGCAATAATTACCCATTGTGCTATGTGATGAGCCATCCTTTTGGTTCTTCAGTAACCCGTGCACCTGGACTTTAACTAAAACCAAATAATATGCACAGAAAACATTTTTATGTAAGAGGAGGTGAACATCACTAAAAATCAGAGAGCCTTTGTATGGCATGCCAAACTGCTGAAGCGAAAAAATGTCTTCAGTGAAAGGGCTCAGATGTGAGCATGTTTCAGTGCACAGCTCCAGGAAAAACTCTGATAATAAATGTGAGCTTGTTATCGTTGCTTTTCAGTGGGAAGTAAAGCCGGAAGCAGGGTCGTGCTGGCTAATTGAAGCTTACATTTTCATTCAAGCACTGCATTTTAATTATAAACTGGTGACACAAGTGTCACTTAGTTCTTACCCTGTTTTAAGTGTGCATATGTATAAAAAATATTTTCAGTTATTAATTTATTCCTGTGATCATATTCATTATCCTACATTATGTCTATCAGGCACGTGTCTAATGACATGTTTGATACACACTAATTCTTATGCCTCTTTTAATACAGGGCTTACACACACATTTTAGGCTGAACATGGTGCCAGTTGGCCACCAAAACAGGTGCACATTAATGCTATAAAATCAGCATTAGGAACTGCCTACCCATATTCTGGCCAGCTGCAACCACTTGCTCAGCCCTCCCAGGGCAGAGCAAGCGTGCCAGAAAAAGGGATAACCTGTGGGAGTAGCTGCACCCAGCGCTGACGCCTGGAGATGCCGACGGCGAGGTCCTGGCTGCCCAGATCTGGCCCTGATCCTGAACCACTTGCCCTTCCTTCAGCTTCTGCGTCTGAGCGCTCCTCTGATCCCGCAAAGTCCAGCGTGTTGGCTCGTTGCGCGGCCGAAGCCCTGGGTAAGACTTAGAATTCAGGTGGAAAATTTCTGGCCCGTTTTTCCTTCTCCATGGGGTTTTGCTGCTGTGTCCAAAGACTGGCTTCAGCTAGAACGCTGCCATTTATATACAGAAATTAAAATGAAATGAGGAAAAATGTCACTGGGAATTGGCTACTGAGAGACACAAAGTCAGTCATTAAAAATCAGACCAGGAGTACAAGTAAAAACAAGGGGAATATCCCTAGAAAGCAAGGTATGAGGGTAAACCTCTTTCAAAGACATCAGATGGAATGGGATAGCTATGTTTTCCCCTCTTAATTTGCTACCAAACTATAAAGAGGGTTCTATTTTAATAAGCACTATCGTAGCAGGACATTGCAAATGAATTGTTCAAATAGCTATAATTAGAAGTGATACTTTGAATACAGCCCTAGCATCGTTCCTAAATACTACATGCTTTATTTCAGGTCTTGCATCTTTAAGGATCCCAAAGCATCTCCAAAACCGTTTGCATTTGCCTTGCACTAAAGGCAAGGACAAGAGTACAGCAAAACATGCAGAGCAAAGGAGAAACGCTTACCAACCTCTGAAGCAAACCTTCAGTCTGCTGAGGAGAACCATAGGATGTTTAATCTCATGACTAGCAGATAGTGGCATAGTCGTGGATAAATATTTTTGGAAACACCTAAGTAACCTAAAAAAACGCAATCCTGTTGACTCCCAATGCAACGTAAGCTTCAAAGACAAACCTTCACTGGAAATACTGTTAGAGTTCATAAGCTGCAGTCTTTGAAAAGACTACTCATCAGCTAGGAGCATCTTTTGTCGACAGACAAACATATGTTTTCGCAGTGGGCAGAGCTGGAGGGACGTGGACCAGCTCTGATCCAAACGCAGAGCGGGGCAGATCCAAGCAGCACGAAGCCTGAGCCAAGAAACTCAGCCTCTTGCAAGGTTTATTGGCTTGGGTTCAGCATATACAAAAACGTAGAGGGGCTTTTAGATTGGGGCTGTCTGCGTCCTCCCAGTCCGTCTGGAAGAGGTTGGTCTGTCTGCAAAGAGCGCACTGGTGAACCCAAAATTGCTGTAACGGCAAATAACCGATGCTCTGCTGCCTGCTGGCAGGAGGATGAGGATAAGCACTCAACTGGTTAGGGTTAGCAACTCTAGTTTTAAGAAGCCGTTTCCAAACTGTTACTTAGCTCCCTGATTTATTAATCGATATTTTATCATGTCTAGGATAACTCTGCTTGAATCTGACATTTTCCAACAGTTCCCCTAATAAAACCCAGTTGGAATTATTAATGATGTTGCCGAGCTCTAACTGTACAGTATAAACTGCTGTCAGCCGGGTGTATGTCAAGTGGCAGGGTGGGACCAGGGCAGGTTAAATTTGGGAGGAAATAGATGAAGAGTCTGAGGCTCCCTTTGCAACCTGCACTGGAAACCAAGTTCCTGAGGCTTTGGCAGTTCACAATTGCCAACAAATAACCTACCCACCATCAGCAGAGGCATATCTGGAGAATCACAATCTATTTTGGGCTATTTACTCCACTGGCTGAAGTAACAGCCCTGTTCAGTGCATCTGAGGGCTTCAACCCCGTTCATGATCCACGTGGATAAAAATGTGGTGGAACATAATGCAACTTGCTGTTTCATCAGCTTGCTAAAAACAAACTAACACACAAAGAAACCAACCCTAGCCAATTTGGCAATAAAATGTATGCAAGTATGTAAAGGAACATTGCTATGGTCTACCTGAGTTTAGAAAATCCACTGGACAAAGATGATTAAAGCCCACTATTGCCATAAGTGAGTCATATACAAAGGAATATTACTAACATTCATATCTGGCTGCTTTTGGAAACTCAGTCTAAACAGTCACAAGGTCTTTCAGTGTTGAGAGTTTGCTATTTCGTTCGCCTGCGGGCAGCTGAATGCTGGGGGCTGAGCTTTAAAAAAACCCACAGCGTGGCAATCCTTACAACAAAATTATTCCTTTTCTTGCTAATACCCATCACTGATCTTCAGTGAGCCATGAGATAGGTATGCACAGCTCTAAGATAGGTATATGCAATAAGTTGCATTTTAGATTTGATTATATTTAGGCAATGTACCCCTGGCAAGAGCCTATTTCAAGTCATAATTGCGACATGTCATGGTTCCTTTTTTAATGCCTTGCAGCAACAATAGATAAACTATGCCTCTGGGATGCAAGTAAGACACAATAACAATCCTAACATTATTGAGTGCTATATATTTGGACAGGAGAAAATAGTCAGTCATCCATATTCTACATAAAATTGCATTACTTAAAATGTATAAATGGGAGAAAACTGATCTGAAACCTCCAGTAGAGAATTGGCAGTGACTTAAAAACGGTTATTAACTAAATCTGAAAAAACCCCTGGCAGCTAAACAAGGGTGGTAATTCCTCACTGAACTGGGTACCTCTCCCACTCAAACAGGGGATGCTTGTTGCTTCTGAATATCTTTGAAATATTTGGCATTATCAAGCTAACAGCACTGGCTAAGTGAGAAGCATTCAAAGGGCATAACTAAGTGGCACAATTCCAAAACAGCAATTAAAAGGCGGAATGCTTGAAAAAGAACAATAAAAGAGGTTAATTCGTATCAGGGTCTGGCAATCTGCACAGGAAATACTGTAATTCCATAACGCACTCTTCCTTCATCCATCTCTCTGTATCATGACCGCATGTTTATGATCTAGCATTCCTTCACATACAACATTTGACAAAAAAATGACTCAATTCTACTGAAGAAGAACTTACAGTACTATTTGTAAAGTAAGCAGGAGCCTGGATAAGCACATGGGAAACAAAGTAAAACGGGTAGAGAAAAGCGAACCCAAACCTCATACCCTTTGACATATATGATTATATGCTTTTCCTTGCCAGGAGGGCACAGAGATGCTCAAGAGTTAAGAAGAGAAATTAAAAATCCTAAATTTCTACTGGGGGCAGTATCTACCAGTTTTCTAAAGAAAGACTCTTGCACCATCACTGAAAAGGTAATTTAGAAGGTACCTTTTAGCAGAAGGAAAGTTACAACATTCCAGCAAGGAGAGGCAAAAAGAGAATGAGAACAAAGCTGTTCAGACAACAGGATGCCCGAAGAAGAAGGAGAAAGTGGGGCTGGACTATCTGCCAGGCTAAATCAAGAGCTGCTTCAACGCTTTCACAGCCTTTGACCCACAGCATACAACTGGCAAAAATGCCCCCAGATTTGAAGGGAAATCTAGCTAAAGTCTGCCTAGGCTGGGCCATCCATCCTGCAGGCAGCTTGCCCTGGGGCTTGCTATTTTGAGAGATTACAGAGGCCACATATCATTAATATTATAATAAATCCCAATATAGAGAAAGTCACCATCTCAGATGTTGCTGTGGTCCCCAGCACCTCTGTGTGCCCCTCGAAATAGCCAAAACAACCACTCTGAAAGAAAAAATATGAGCCAAAGCCCAGGAAAGAGCCACCTCCCACTCTAAAATTTTGAAGGGAGAATGAACTGATGTACTTTGGGAGTGGAGAAAAATAACTAAAGGAAACAACTATCTGGGAATAGAAGAGAGAGGACAACATATATTGTAATTTAACTGATCAAAATACGCTGAAGTGAGAGACTTTAGGACAAGACAGCAAATAGCAAGAAGCCCTGCACAGCACTGGAGCTGTCTACTGAAAACATCCTTTTGTTCTGAAGTCAGAAATGTGTATCAGCCTCTCAGACATATGGGCAGTTGTGCATTTATCCTGTTTATTTTACTACTCCTGTGCATCCTGCCTTGCCATCTGTTGGTAAGAATTTGGATGCTGAACCACAAGTCTGTGACACAATAAATACCAGTAAACAGAAACCTAAAATGAAGATAAGCACAAAGTAATGTTTGGAAGCAGGACCAGTTTTTCAGTTCGATAGTATGATTTATTTCCTGAGATGATTCTTGGCTCAGAAAAGAGGGACCAGCAGGAGGAGGTCCAACTGAAGGGACAGATCTACGATCGCTTCTCTTATATCGGCTTCATATTGGCATAGTTCCACCACCTTCCTAGAAAGCAGTTAAATTGATGTTGGTGGAGAACCAGACTTAATCCTGCCCCTCAAGGAAGACATGCTTAAACACAAAATATTGCATGTACAAAACATAAGTTGCAAGCAAAATGCTTCAAACCCAGTTAAAGCAGTGTTCATAACACCACCCCTGAGCTGGGCAGCCCTATCGCTGTGTCCCAGTTTCTCCACATCTTCTTTTCCCTTTTATTATTAGTACGAGAGGAAAGTGGGTGGGAAGGAAGTACAGTTATCCCTCCTCGTCAGGCGCAGAAATATAAAATAACTGGCAGGAAACCTAGCGAAGCCCAGACCCACAAGCCCATCCATTCTCCTCCTCCCTCTCCATTTCCAATCTGGGGATGCAGAAGAAGAAGATGCTCGGCTCTTCGACACACAAACCACACAGGCGCCAACTGTCTCTGGGTGCTCAGAGGTATTAATGACAGACTTCAAATTACACTCAGTACCTAAGTACTCCTACTGCCTCAAAAGAATTAAAAACGGGGAATGAAAGCACTAGCCACCCCTCCTAATAGATTTTCTTGTTTTCTCTGTTTCTGTAAAGATACACATGGCTACAGCATGGAAATATCAGACATACGCCCCTTCTCCCCCTGCTTTTTAAGGAGGTTTCATGTGTTTTACACCTGGCAAGACTCTGATCAAAACTACAGGTTCGACAGCATGATCTGGGCAGAAGTAACGCAGAGTGATCCAGCGAACGGGACAGGATCCACCGGAAAAATAATTACTGTGTTGGAATTTTACAGGAACAAAAAACCACATTGTCATATTTGCCTGTTTTACCAGTTTGCACTGGTGAGAGTTAGTAGAGCCACCAGAAGGCAGGGCAAGCCCTGACGAGGTGCAACAGCTACGAGCTCCTGCCAGTACCTAAAACCAGTAATAAAAGCCCACGGCAGAGGGTCGGTTAAAGGTAACGGCAGCTGGAAGAAGCCCAAAGACTACATTACATTACATTGCAAAGATCCCCACAAACCCCAAAATGACTTACTGTGGCTCTGACAGATACTACCACAAATGCCATCTGTCAACCACCTACATTTTGCGGTAAAATTATACGCAGAATAAAAAAAGTAACCATAGCGCAACACAGCCACAGGTATCCTATTTGTATAACCCAATGCATCCTTGACTCTTTTCACAAAACATTTCTGAAACCTAGGTAAGATTAATATTATCCACATTACATCTTGTATAGATGAAGAAGCTGGATTACAAATGGGCTTTCATTGGTTTACAGCCTTCAGGGAGTATTGCTAATGCAGAGAAAGTCTTTGGGTTCTAAGTTTTGCATTGGGATATCTGACGTGCTGAGAGCCATGGAGAAAAAAAACCAAAACCCTTGTGTAGCCTAATAGCTCCCTACTGGCTATAGAGTAGATCGAGTTCAAGAAAGCAAATTAATTCATTAAAGCAACATATATTCAGTCAATTACCTTCAGATCCCTGTTTCATAGAGCATCTCAGGAAGAATGGATGTTCTGTTACATCAATCCGGTCATTTGAGAGCCTCTGTTACAAATGTTCAAAGAGGTGCATTTAGGAGATCTGTGCTTTTTTTGAATTTGAGAAGATAAAGCCTTAACCCATCTTCTGCTGACAGTTCCTCCAGCACAAAATTTCTCAGAATTTTAAAATATGTTGTACTATGGACAATATTTCAAAGAGACTGAACTCTGCATCCCTAAAGATTGCTCCAAATTCAGCAACTCTCTCTAGCAAATGGAATGATCTTGAAAAAAATTAACTTAAAAAGGCTGTCAAAAACCACTCCATCAATTGCTGACAAAACCTCACTGCTTCAAACATTGTTGCGAAGACGACGTTGGAGCTCTAAGAATTGCTTTCAAAAACAACGAGTGCAGCACAGGCACTTTCTTAACAGCACATGTTTTACCAAGGAAACGGAGATAGTATGAGCTGGATGTATGGAAAGAAAGAATGAAAACATGGGCTGAATCTCAGAAAAGTCTTCTCTAACGTGTTTACATTTGTTTTGAAAGATTCATGGATGAAAGTTCACTCTCCAGGACCTAGAATGCATGTACAAAATACACATATATTGTGCAAGAAATAGGGCATGGCATACACAGAATAAGTTTTTCATAGCAGAGACACCCATTTGTGTGCTCTCCGTTTGCAGCTACCTTCTTCCATTGTGTGAATATAGGCTCATGTGCCCGTAAAAACTGAGGTGGCCAACCATCTCTTAAGGTGGATATAACCTCCAAGGCAGGTCATGTCTGATATTAAAGCAATAGAACACTTGCTCTTTGACAAACTTTGGCCATAGCATTTGAATATAAAGCCTGCATTGTATTTAGTTTATTACAAATAGTGGTGGCGCTAGGACTTCATAGCATTGTTTGAGAATACTGAAGAATATTCATTCTTTCTGGATGAGCCATGAATTTGCAGTATTGATGGATGGCAGCCTTCCTTTATTTGCTTGCCTCAAACATTTGTATAAGCATTTTTATTTTGTTTTCAAGAGTATCCACGGAAGCAGAGCATGCGTGTGCTGCGGTTCCCATGTTTGTGCGCATTCATCCAAGCTGGAAGACTTGCAAATAATTGTGCAAATGTGCATTTGTGCAAGTTTTCAAGTCATAAATGATTTACTCGCTCCTTCCTCCCAATTATAAACATTCCAGCCACCCAGTCAGGAAGGGCACACGGTTCCACGTGAATTAAATAACCAATTGCACCACTTGAAAAGTAAATGGTAAACAGGGAATACTGAAAGCAGCAGACACAATGGGTTCAAAGACATTCATATGCTGAAGTGTTTAATAAAATACTCTTTGAATAAATTTAAATTACAAGTACATTACTTGATTTCATATCTTAATGTCACAGAGCCTGTAGAGCTCTCTATTGTGAGCTGTTCTATTAACTTCAGCATGATTGTTCACCAAGATAAGCAGTTTCAGTGGATGAAGTGGTGTTTTTAAAATCTTTTTTTTTTTTCTTCTAGGCAAATATTTTATAGCAGATCCTCCTTGTGACTAAGACAGTGCAATGCTTACATAGCTGTGCTGGACATTTACCATAGCAATAGGGGCTGCTGGAAAATTATGGTGGTTTAATCTCTCTTTCTCAGGCTAGCTTGCCCACAAAGGATTATTCGTAAGACGCAGCATTTGCTATGTTTGCAAGACTCCGGTCTGCACCGTCTTGACAGGGACCCACAGCTTGTGACAACCACCATCACTCGACTGGGGACATGGGACATAAGAACAGCCCCTTGAAATGGGGCTGATTTGCTCTTAGTGTTGATTTGTGGGTTGGAGTGCAAATTTCAGGAGTGGCCAGGACGGCTGCATGGGGGCATCATCAGAAACTTCTTACTCCAGTGATAATTTAACTTTAGCTGTCAAAACTGCAGTTATCGTAGATGATGCGGCCCTGGAAAACCAAAACCAGCTTTGCCAGGGAGCCCCTGGGCCATTTTACTGCAGAGGCTCAGTCGAACAGCATCCACTTCTGCTACACGCACATTCATACCAAGAACTATTTTAAACAGTTTCCTACCTAAGGCAATTATCTTGCATATAAGTTTTAAAAACCCATGCAGAAATACTGCTATTGTTAAAAATCCACTCAATGAGCCTCCTACCTCCACCTTTGACAAACATGCTAAAAGAACAAAATTGGGATTATACAGGCAAGAGTTTGACTGATGTATCATTAACACTACTTCTGGAGTGACTAAGCTCCATAGTAGTATCAACTACTAGCACTGAAACATGATTTCATCCCCAAGACAACTGCGGCTCCAAACAACGATAATATGCTGGATCCCTAAACTGTATCACTCCAGTTATCATTACGATGCTAATTCGTTGTAAAATGTTGTCCCAAAGAAGAAAAACGGGAAAACATTGAGGAACACCTAATAATGTGGTTAGAAGTCTATTCTTTTCCATTCTGTTTCAACATTTTTGTTTGAAATCTTGGAACTCGGGATACTGAAGAGGGGACTGTTCAAAATCCAGCATACAGGTTGTTTTATGGATATAGTTGAGAAACATTTTAATGTAAAATTTCAACTGACCTGAAATTTACTCCTCAAAATGCTTTATTCATGTCAAAAGCAATTTAAGAGGCTGTTCAAGGTGTTTTCAGCTTTTGCACATTTGTGTCTTAGATGTGTCTTTTTGAAATAAGAGTGAAATGGTGCTTAAGACCATTACAATAAATTAAGTAGGCTTTTATAATTATTAGTCCAAAACACAAAAAGAGTTCTAAAAATAGTTTTGAGCTGGACTATTTAATCACAAAAAAAAAATCTATAACTGAAATTCTTTTCTTGCCGTGTATCTCAGAGTTGCAACTATTATGTTGATTTTACTAAAAGACCCATCCACTCCAATAAGCGATGCTCTGAAACAATCACGGGGGTGTTGTTTTAAATCAGCTTCTAGAAACGGTTTTATTATTTTATGAAACAAAGGAACCCTTCCATGTTGAAATCAAAGTCCCATGATATGGTTTAAAACATGAATAATTTAATGCATCTATAGATTTTATCTTACAAAGACAGAACATACTGAAAATGTAGGAGAGAATGTAGTCTCTGTTCCTCGTATCTGTGAACAGATGACAGCTTTCTCAAACTGTCCATTCTTAGCACATATTTGACAACTTTAAATTTTGTAACTTTGTAATTTCATTATGAGCACTTGAATTTTGAGCAAAACAGCCCAATTGCAGTTGGATAGATGGGTCACAGGAAATGCTTTTTTTGTCCCCTGAATTGATGAGGATTCAAGGTTCACTTGCACACAGCTGCGGGGTGCAATTTTTCAGCAAATACCCTTGCAAACAAAATGTGCTCAGGAAGGCACCGGCGCTGCCCCAGTGATGCAACGAGACCGGAGCTCAGCCAGCTTTACTGGGCACTGTCTGCAACGCTGCCCATTTCTCACGACTCCACTGACTTCTTTTTTTTTAAACAAAGTTCTTACTTAAGCCTGGTTTAAATCAAGGGGAAAATTCCACCACTTTCCATCAAAGCTGCACTTTGTTTCTATGAACGAGATTCCTGGAAGATCATAGAGAAATCCTGATGTTGGGAAACTCGGGGATTTCTCCCGGCCACGACAGGCCCAGTCTAGCAGAGCAAGCCCCGCAACTCCCGCAAGATGCAAACAAACTTATTTTCCATGGAAAACGGAGACTGAAGACACTAGAACAAGCTTAGCAAAGATCACAAGATTCGGTTCAAGTGGAGGATGCTCAGCATCTCTCAAGCAAACTGAGGAGCTCTCAGACGCACGCCCTCATTTTCCAGGTGCCATAAAAGCCCATACCGAGAGTTAGACTTCCTTCAGGAGTTATAAAGCCAAGCGTTATTATCACCCGTAAACCTTCACATCTCAGTAATTCTTTCTCTATTGTCTAAAAATATTTTCTTTTCCTATGGCTACTCTATGTATGTATACTATTACTAGAGAAAAGAGAAAAATGATGTTACGCTGTAGCCTTAAATTGTTAGCAGAAGGAGAAGATGAGAACAGATGAGAGGATGAGGTGCTTCTACCACACCACAGCCTTTTCTGGGGAGTGAAAAAAACCTCTGAATACAGCTGCTAGATCCTGGACTATAGCTGGGCTCGCCTGGGCTGATCTCTCTGTCAGTTAGAATAAACCAGGCAATCGGGTTTGTAAAGTTCATGTGTGCTAAGTTGCGTGGATGGAATTAGGTGCACTGAAGCCGATATGCCAAGCGCGTTACTGTGGGAAGAAAGACTCCAGCGTATCCCCACTCCCACCAGCCACAAAGCAGCTCAGCAAAAGTCAACGGCTTTCCTCTACGCTCTCCCTTTCATCCGGCATCGCTGAGGCTCTGTTAGCTATCCACACAGCGGGAATGGACCCGGCAGGTGACGGGGTTCAGAGCCCCCGTGGCCCTGGTCCCCGCTGCCAGCGCCTGCCCGTGGCGCGTGTCCCTTTCCTGGGGATGCGCTGATTTCCCACGGTCAGAGCTCCGTGCACTCGGCTGACAGATGTTGTTTCCCATCTGGGCTTTCCGATCGGCTATGCCAAATCCTCTAAACACCCATGTGTTTCTTTGTCCCGGTAGTTACCCGCCGCGCCTCCTCTACAACTCCATTTTCAAAGAGGGAGCCACATGTTTGGCCTCTGCGGGGAACGGGGTGTCCTGCTACCCATCCCAGCCACCAAAACACCTATCTTTTTATTTGTTAATATTATTCAGCCTGAGCCTTGGGCTGTATTAAGTAACCCCGAGTCCACGCTGAAGCACTTGAACAGGAGCCACACCACCTTCAACCAGGTTCCCTGTGTCTCTGTCTGAGGGCAGACAGGGAGGAACTTGGGTTTCTGCTGTCCTGCCCGAGAGCTGCGCTGAGCCCCGAAGCCCCTGAGGCCAAAAGCCCAGGGGGTCCCCGGTCCCCGAGGCTGGCGGACTCAGATGCGCCCCGAAAAGCCCCGAACCCGCCAGGAATCCCCCCCCCCCCCCCCCAAACCCCCC
>VFFE01007135.1:2449298-2468498 GCA_008921705.1 Burhinus oedicnemus | reverse complement strand
ACACAGACCCGGCCGCCCCGCAGCCCCCGACGGGGTTGGAGCATCGTTTTGTTCGTTCGCGCTCGGTGCCGGCGATGCCTCGTCCGAAGTGGCAACTTCCCCGGGGGGGTGGGAGGGGGGGATGAAGGTGTGAGCAGAGCCCGGCCAGAATTTGGGGATGGGGAAAGCGTTGCCCACCCGATGGGCACCGTCACTGCTGTCTCTCGGGTGGGTTACGCACACCGTCCTTCTGCTGCCCTGGAAATCACCCCAGAAATGGTGCCAAACGCAGCGGGGACAAAGTCTTGCAATCCCAAGGAGAGTGACCCGCATTGTCGGGGAGCTACGGCGGAGCAAACCTGGGGGTTTGGCCATGGTTTCCTCCTGCAGCCTCACCCTGCGATTAGTTACGCAAGGAGGCTGGAGGCAAGTATTTGGGTTGTTGGTTTCCTCCTGTTTGGAAGGCGATGGAGAGAATCCAGCGCTTGGAAATCTTTTCCTTTGGAAAACCAAGGGGAGAAATATCCACACCATTTTTTATCGCGTTATCCTGCCTTCCACCCCTGACTCTCATCGCTGCGAGTTGACAAGTCGGTCCTGCCTTCGCCTCATCCAAGTGACAAGCCAGATGAATGGGAAGCTTTCCTGATCAGCTAATGCGTTTGTGTGGAGGGAACGTGGCAGCACACCAGTTTTATGTATATGAATTAGGGAGTGGGAGGACAAGAGCTACAAACCTCGAGAAATACAGCGCTCTTCCCGAGCAGTGTGTGGATGGCTGCAGGTGCTGGTGTGACTCCGCTGCTCGGCATACCAACGCAGAGATGCTTTTCAGCTGCTCGTCCTTTTCAAAAAAACTGGGAAAGCAAAAAGCAAATACAAATTAAAACCCGGTCTTTATTTCACAGAGGCCTTGGCAAATTGCTCAGACTGAAGCCTATAAACGTAGAAGAGCTCCAAAGTTAGATGCTTGCCTTAAGCATGTAAATTATGCTTTTCTTTTCGGTTGTGGTTTGTAGGTCTATCAGTGCCTTTGCAAAATCACCTCCTAAATGAGTATCTCCATTAGGGATGGAAGAATGAAGTCAGGTAAACTCAAAAGCAGAGCGAAGCCTCGCTCAGAAAAACTGGATCAAGCATTTAAGTTTAATGAGGTTCAACAAACTTCTCATTTAAAATATATGTTTGTACCTCTGGGCTTTGGGGGTTTGGACAGAGGGGGAAAATGAGGTACTGAAACAGCAGGAGAGAAGCTATTTCCATAGCTTTTTAAACCTATCGAGCCTTAATTAATATTATTTATTTGTATTACTGTATTGCATGAGAGAGCTGCTTATGGCTGACTCTCCGTAGCGAGGAGCAGGGGAAGGGCTGGGTGAGCCGAAACCAGGGCAGGGTTCCCGCTTGGCACACAAATACCCTCCTCAAGCGCTCCCAGTCCAGATGTGCACCCAGACGGGACCAATCGTGGTTGGTCTGGTGGGTTCTCAGCAGCCTCGTCCAGCAGAAAGGGGGCACACAACTGCAGGGTTTTCCATGGGCTGGGAGCCACCAGCCCTGCGGCAACCCGCCCGCGCAGTCCTATTGATTGTACGAGGTAACAGTACATTAACAGAATTTATTAATAAAATCTCTTGGTCCTCTTCCTCCCTCCACGTTTTTGCAAAGAAAACAGCTGTTTCTGTTTCTAGTGCCCTGTGGAAAAATAACTCGGGCTCCTAAAGGGTTACGGAGAAGCATCCAAGGCAGACAATCATTTTCTGCCCAAGCTATCTCCTTTAGTTTAAAAATGTTCTCTATTCTTTTGAAATGCATGAAGTAGATTGTGGGAGAGCTAATATTATATTCCACTACTGAAAGCTGGTGGAGTATTTTACATTGATGTCTGGCTCTAGTGATTTTCTAAGGGTTTTGAATTCATTAAATCCAACCATTGAATAATCTCCATTCGTGGTGGAAGGCAGGCAGAAGTGCTTACGCTCCTCAATAGCAAAAAAAGCATGTAGTCTTTTCTGAAACGTGAAAGCTATCTGACCCACTGGATGTAGTAAAGGTTGCCCATCATGTAACCTTTGATTTGCAGACTCTGCTTGCGACACAGCCTTAGAGTAGTGCTGCTGAATGTGGCAGCGAAGCAGCCTTGGCAGGGTGTTTTGCACTGCAGCAGCATCCTCCGTCCTCAATCAGAATTAAGACCCAATTGTTCCCAGCTCCGACCAGAGACAGAAGCTCACGACAACGAGAAGAGAAAGCCCCACAGCTTCTCCTTGTAATTTAGCCCCCTGCCCCAGACGGCGCCGTGCAAGGGCGAGTGGCCAAACCCAGAAATACCTTTTTTACACTGGAGAAACAGAAACTTGAAAGAGAATTGTTTTGATTCCTTGATGTTGATGTTCAAAGCTTTAAATGAAATCCCGTGCCTGATCGTTTTATTTCTGAACTGAATAACAGTTCCTTTGGAGATGAAACTTTGGCTTTAACTGAATTCAGTGAGAGCTGTCACTAATAAAATCCTGCCCCAGAGACACCACCAGTGTCAAAAGAAAATGGCAAGATGTTACCATTTAGCATTACTGTTTCTGCTGCTAAGCGTCAAACACATTGACTTTAACAGATCAGGCTTTTTGAAAAAAAAAATTAAGAAAAAAGTCTATCACCTAGAAAAATAACACTAGAATTTCAATAAAAGAAACTTCTGGAAATTGCTCAAGAAAAACTCAAGAGAGTTCTTCCTTAGAATGAAAATAATCACTTCAATTAAATAGAGCTTTTGATGTAGATACATCCTCCCTTGTCCTTTCTCAGCTTTTATCTCTATGCACGTGAGAATGAATTTTAACATCTAGGAATGTCCTAAAGCTATGAGGACATCTATATAATTGACTGTTGTCATCTTCTATGGGTCTTGATATCTTTCCTATCTAATTTAATGCTGATATTAGGAAAAAAAATAATCCTTAATAATTTCCTTCAGATTATGCTATGTACAGAAGAACTGGAGAAATGTTTCATACATTTTGTAGTGTGTCAGATAATCTTTTTTACACAGGGCAGTGGTGGGATTTGATTCGACTCACCAGATTAGCAGCAGAACTTCACAGGCACAAAGGTCTCCAGCCCAAGCAAAGAACCTTGCAAGGATATGGGATGTGGCAGAAGGTATCAGTTATGTCACAGGTATATTTAAGGAGGAATAATATTAAAGTTGTTCATGGAACTATATTTTCATCTACCTTGGATCAGATCTTGCACATTAGCGTGATACCTACTGAACTACATTAGGAGACCTTTGCAGAGCTGGATCCAAATGACTTGCCAAGCTCATAAATTCTGTGGCAAACTGAAGGCTGAATTCACTTCTTGTGAGAGCTGGTACAGTACCTGACCCACCGACACACCTATTCCTTCTAGTATCATTCATCATATATTGCAAGGACATAGTGTCTTTCACCTCTGAGGACCCCACTCTGTGTGGAGGGTCTGCTTCCTGCAGCAAGGGAAGGTTGGCAGAGAAGCCACCACCGCATTTCAGAGAGTTGAGTCCAGAGAAAGGTGAACTTGAATTTTGTTTGGGGAGCTATAAGGCTGAATTTCTTTTTTAGTCCTAGAAAAGATCATCTGAAGTCAGCACGAATAGTTTCAGGTTGTCCTTCAGAGCTGAAGAAATGGTCATCTTAAAGGAAAAATATCGTCATTCTCTTGCCACTTGAGGGACAACAGGTTGGCCTCGATTCTATTATTCCTTTTAATATATTAAATATTCTTTGGCTTAGTCATGGGAAGCAAAGCAACACAACTGCTTTCTAATAAATAAAATGTGCTCAGAAGCAATTCTGAAGCTTTCCAGATAACTGCATTTCGAGTTTGCCAGGAAGCCAGATGCTGCTATTGGAAAAGTAGCTGCTATGGTTTGTCATCTGAGCCTAGAAATTGGTACCCAAGAATGATATGATGAGACAGACTCGATGACAGCACTGCTCTTTCTATAAATAATTTGAAGAAAACATTTTTTCATCTCAAAAAAAAGAGTCTCTTTTGCTAGAGACTTGCACAGCAAACCAGAAAATTAAAAAGGATAGGCATGCTGTGTTTGAATAGGGCCATCAAAACAACATGATATACACAATTCATAGAAGAATATATAGCAGCTCTCACACATTTTACACTACATAGGCTGTATTTTTCCCATAATACCGATAGGTATGAAACTCATTATCTTTTTGACAATGGGGGAACGGAATATTATTCCTTTACTTGCTTGATCATGTCAAATGTCAAAGCAAATTATGAATGCTTGTCCTTCAAATACTCATCCCTCCTGGTAAGATATTAAATATCAATAGCGTTCACATTCAGCCACAGAATGAACTAATATTGCGCACATCTCGCAGATCTAAAGTTCACTGTGCCCGTTACCTGTCATGCGATCTCATCTCTCAAGTCCTACCTCTTGTCTATGTCCTAAGAGCTGGGAAATTCATCGCAGTGGTAAATGCCACATTAAAGATTACCTGGAGCACGAGTTAAAACTGTGAGCGGGGGTGACTCGTGAGTGTTAAAAAGGGAATGGGAGAAAGAACAAGGGGTTAATAGGACTAGAGCCTTGATTTTGTATTACACTTCAACAGATCTAGGGAGGCAGCATCCTGATGAGACGCTACGGGAAGTTTCTAGCACAAGAGACTTCCTAGAAGCGCAGTGAAAAAGCTCGTTATCTTTTTGACAGGGGAGAAACGGGTGTGCTGACCAAGGCTTCATCCAGGCAAGGCACTACTGGAATGAGCTGTGTTCGTTCTCAGGGCAGCGTCCAGAGGGAAATACAAATTACCTTTGGGAATACGGTGCAATGAGTGGGGGCGGGGGGGGAGGGGGGGGAAGCCCGTGAAGTTTTGTTATGCCACCCATTATCAGTCAGTTCTAAGGAATAATTATGCACCTGTAAACAGCCGAGCAACAGGCTATTTATGCTATACAAACACACACACACGCAGCTACTCCACACAACCATACACAAACTTCAGACAGACTAGAAGATGAAATGGGGAGTCAGATGTCACCGTGATGGATTGCACTTCTGAGGGCCCTCTCCAAGCTCGCGCCTGCGCATCCTGCTGATCACTGCCAGGATTCCTCAGCACCAGTTCCTAATCGCTCCACAAACAAAGCAACATTAGTCTCTTTAATGTCTTTTTTTTTTTTTTTTTTTTTTTTTTAAAAAAATCGTCTTTCAGACAAATAAATGCTCCTTCTCAGACCTAAGGGAGAAGGTGCTGCAGCAGAGCTGCGCGGCGAGGCTCGCTGAAGTCGCATGAAGTGTAAAATGAGGCAATCTGTTGGGGAGCTTATTGCCTCTGAAACACTGCATCACTCGTGCACCCAGAGGATGGAGGAGAATTACCCCTGGCCAGCAAAAGGAAATTGCTTGCTGCACTCAGATTGCATTTTAACCTCAAAAGAAGGGCTTCAATGGGAAGGTGTTAGGAGGTGGACTGAGTGAAACAGGTTTTTAGGATAAGTCTTAAATACTTAAATCAATCATGATAACTTGCTGCACTGAATTTATCTCCTAAGCTGCCTAAGTAAATTCCTCAGATCTGTCTGAATAATTTTGAGCCGATAATGCAGCATTCGAGTAGGAAGGCTGTTGCCCAGTGAAAGGATTTTCTCATCAGAATTTCAGCCGATTATTCACCAGAGAGATGGTCTTTCAGGAACACACCCCGGCAGCTCACTTGGAAAAGTTTTATAAACACTCAGTCTACTAAGAAAGGAAATTGGAAGGTAAAATTAAAGCTAGCCATTACTTCTGAGAGGTCAGTGATAGACCAAGCATCCAAAACAAGGTTTATCTGATCTTCCCTGTGCTCCGGCTCTTTTATTTCTACACAAGAGACCAGGAAATCCTTTTAGATCAGCCTGCTGCAACAGGTGGAACCGCAGTCTCTGGTGCTGAGCACAAGTTACCCCCAAAATGATCTTGAGCCAATGTTAGTAACACTTACGGGTCCAAAGAGCAGTTTTTCTATAGAAATGCACCTGGGAGATGGATACTGAACCACATAATCAAAGCTTTACTGCGAGACTCCTAACTCCACTGGACTGAGATTATCTAAACTGAGAGGCTTTAAGCCTCCGTCAAGGATTTCTCACGTCATTGCTCTTCTCCACTTTCAATACAATTAGTTTTTTCAGATAGAGGGACCAGAAAGTGAGGCGGGATGGCAGGTGAGAAATAGGAAAAATAATAGGGAGTTTTACCATTGTCCCAATAAGAAAAGCAGAACTTTAAACCCAGTCCCAACTCATGAGCTGACTGAGGTGGACTAAATGCTAGAAGAGCCCACGCACCTCTTCCCGTTTAGCAATTACGTACATGGAGTGGCAGAAATCCCATTCCCCTGACTATTATGTGATAGCAGCGGTGAGAAGGACAGGAAGAAAAGCAGTAGCAATAACAACAAACCACCCTGACATAGTGTTTTAAATGAGCTGTAAATATGGCCGGCAGAATGCCATAAAAACTTCCCATACACATTGCAGTAGAACTGTAATTTGTGCTATCACTTTTTAAAGCTACACCGGTGTCTCGATGAAGTATTTTGTTTGGGCTGAGTAAATGGCAAATGGTGTATTTATTGATTTTTATCTCTCTTCACACCTCAAAGGCTGCCTGTCTGCTCAAGGCCAGGTCACAGCACACTTATTCAGCAAGCACCTATTCTGTGGCTAAACCATAAACTCTTTGGGACAAAGACAGTATCTTTAACCAGCATAAGGTTCCAAGGGTTTCTCCTTCCCCCCCTTCTTTTTCCAAAGAGACCCAGTGGCGATCCCAATGTAACACAGAGCTCTGAGGGAAAAGCTGGTAGGACCAGTAGTGCTTTACATCCTAGTAATGCCATGGATAAAATTGTTAGAACTTGGTACAGTTTAAGCTGAAGTTTCTACACTCAACATGGTGATTTAGTACATCTAGCTGGTAACACCTGCAGGTTATGTTTAAATGCTTCTGCCATGGTGGTGTGGATTTTTTGGGGGGGCAAATAGCTCTACAATAGACATTTAGCAGTAAACTGTAAATGTAGAGTTTTCTAAGAGGGCTTTTGCTAGAGCAGCTAATCTACTGCAAATATGAACCAAATCAAAAGCAACGCAAAAGAAGAACCTCAAACCCCTTGTACTTGAAATTGTCAAAAAATAAGTCAGAAACACCTTGAAAGAATAAGATCACAAACCAACACGACCTTCTCTGTTCACCCACCTAGGAACTCCTCTCAGAAGGATGACTAGAAGAACGTGGAAGAGATTAACAAGGTTCTGGATAGTTGGGTGGGACTTCACAGTCCTTCAGTGGTCCTCGTGCCGAGGCGGGCAGCACTGGTGCCACCAGCATCCCTGCCATAGTGGATGGGATGTGCCAAGACTGGGAAGAACCCAGCCAAACGGTTCGCTTATGCCAGACGTGACAACTTGTCATCAGTTTGGGAAGTGCAGGAGTAGCTAGGGGTTATCTGAGGAGCCAGAGGACAGCAGAGACCCATCCCCATGGTGGAACAAGCAAAACCATGTTCTTCCAGCCCCTGAGCTCCTGCTTTAGTTTCCCCTTCCTGGGTATGTGCAAGGGCAATGCCAGCTGTACCCACCAAAACGCACGGTACCGGGTCGGTGCTGAGCTGGCACAACGCGGCTCTTGAGGGCCGTTAAAGAGCGTTCAGGAAACAGGCGGTTCTGCCCAAGAGAGCTCAAGTCTCATCGGCTCAAAAGAAAAATGGCTTTTGGAGAAAGACGAGAAATTGCAGCAGCCAGAGTTGTGAAAAGCCTTGACAAAATATTTAACACGGAGAAAAAGAGAACGCTTGCCAATTGCTAGAGCCTTCCTAATTCAGGTTATTAGATGGTTACTGCCACTACTATTAAAAAGACACTATTTTCTGAGTGATCTATGCAAAGAAGGGCTGGAACACACCTACAGGTTTTCCATGTGCTTTTAGCTCTGCTAATGGAGAAAAAAATTTTACTCTTATATGAGACTCAATTGAATAATTATTCAATTCAATTAACAAATAAGTAATGTGCCATTTTGTGATGTATCCAGTAAATATATGCCTAGGAAATGCAACAGATCAATCTCTAGATACTGTTTTATGTTCATCACATGTATGTTGATCCTACTGGATTTTTTTTTTAAGCTATCTATGAGGAAACCATTAAAGAATGAGGCTGAGGTTTCAAAAAAAAAAACCCAAACCCTGAAAGGAATTAGCTTTCCACTGAGCTCCACACAACAATGGTATTGTCTGAGTAATTCTACTACAATTTACTTAGTAGAATGAAAAATAGCAACAGCTATTCTGGTACTAAATAACCTCTTTTCTCATAGCAAAGACCCATTACAAGGTCAACATCTACTGTCAAACTTCATGATTAGGCTCATTAAAACTGTCCTGTTAAATATATATTTTTTTTTTTTTGGCAGAAAGTGCCTGCCTGCTTTTCTTGAAATTTGTACATGTTCTGATAGGGAACTTGGAAATCTAAAATATGAACATCGGTTCCTTTCCCACCCCATCCTTCCTCAGGTCCCCTTTTTTTGCATTATTTAGGTGAATAATCCTAGCAAAAATGTTTTTTGCCTTTTAACTTGAAATTTTACTGGAATGCTTGCCTGTGAAAAATGTAAGATATCTGTTAGTACAATGGTTTCTAAGTAGCAAGGAAAAAAACCCCACAGCATCTCTACTGAAAAAGCTGGCAGATGTTGACTTTTTACCCATAATTGTAATGCCTCTATAAAAAGGAGCATTCCAGTCTTACAAGCGTTAAAATGGAAAATAAATAGAAGTGGCAAATATGGCACACCAAAGATTATATGCGAGGGACCAGAAATTCAAATCCCCTCTCAGAGGGGACATTGCAGGGGTAATGAGAAGATGCAGAAGCTTTTCAATCTCCAAAATCAGTCCCTCATGGAACATCATCGAGGCAGACAAACCAAATGGGGCAGCATGGGCGGAAAGGATTATTTAATGAGTATTGGCTGATGCGAGACACCCACAGACACTCCAAACTGCAGTTTTGCAAAAGAAAGTGCCAGAAGCCATTCCCATTTGCAATAAACTAGTTACGTGTCGGGGATTTTCTTTTTGTTTAGACAAACTGACTGTTTTATTTATGGTTCTTTGCACTTTTGCAGCGTCATGGAGGTGGGAGAGGGTGCATGGGTTCCCCGGACGGCGGCCACAGTGCTGGGAGATGCTGGAGAGCACTGAGCAACGTCCACCTTATGAGATGGTTGTAAATGTAGCAAATACCATACAGACCTCTTGGGTTTTGGTAATGGGCGAGACTGGGCGGTCCAACACCAAACCCAAGATGATGCCTTAAAGGCCACTGAAAATACCATGCACACAAAGGGCTGGGGACACACAGGCTTTTGCCATCCTGCAAGAGCATCCTGGTGCCACAATGTATGGGGACAGGTCATGGGGACCACAGGGGCTCTCTGTGACTTCGGATGGGGAGGAGGCTAAAGACAGGAGATTTTGGTTACTAAACATCTAAGCAAAACCAGCTTAATTATTGTATGGAAAACAGCCTTGCTGAGAATAAGAGAACAGCCAGGTCCAGGCTGCACACACGTACTGCTGCCTTCTGTGGGCTTGTAGCCTGCAGGGTACCATTTTTTCCCCCACTTCTGTAGCACGGCCAGCACTTGTTCTCACAATCCCAGCCCAGGGCTGGAGAAGAAACAGCATCCTGCTTCACAGGACGAAAGAAAGGTGAAGTGAATTCTACTCAGTTGCAAAAAGCTTGGAGTAATTTGCACTGTTGTAATTCCAGCAGTTGAGATAGCCAGAAAAAATATATTTAATATTTCATTTTTTCCTGCTTCTCCCTCCCCAAGACATGTTTTTCCTCAGTGGGGGAGAGTACTAACAATGACTTCAATAGCAGAATGAAGTTTAAAGCGAAGATCTTTCCAATTCTGCTTATTCCTTTAAGCTATTCCAATCCCCTTTATGTTCTTTCTGCATACACACATCTGTCTTCTTCAAAGCCTTAACCATCTCTGACACACCTGACCTTTCCATCCAAGCGCAATGGTTAGATGCAAAGAAAAAACCCTTTACCTACAGCGAGTAACTCTTTGTTTCGCTGGTCCCACGCCTGAAAATTTTGCTGCTGCAGGAAGTAAAACGGTGAGCAACCTTGCCTTCTCTATTGAAAAATGGAACTGTCATCTCTTCGAAAGAAATAACAGCTTATCTTTATTTTGTCAGACATGACTGTTAGTTATTAGAGTCTTCTTAAGAAAATGCTACAAGAAGAATTAGGACAGTATTGTCACAGAAGTGTCAAGAGTTCAGAAATTAATTTGACAAGATCTGGGAGATCTCAGATATCTAATTAAACTTTCTGTGACAGTTATGTTGTGTAAATACTGGAAGCCTATTAAAATAAAGAAACAGGTAAGACTAGTTTTGATATTCAATTAATAGATGTTACACCCATTCAACAGCCATTACTCTGATTAGACCCATTCAATTCATGTCAGTAAATATAATCTATTCATGCACACAAAGTTCATCCATTTTTAACTAAAATATCTGATAAACTTACTATGTTTGTTAATACTACTATAGTTTTTGCTGGAGTTTGTATAAACATCCCTGTCCTCCACTTAATGAATGAGACCATACATCACCGTATGATAGAGCACATGCAGCTCTGGTTTTTGAAGGTTTTAGAATAATTTCTGTAGAAAAAACTTGTCCCATAGATGAGGAGAATTTAGGCTCAGAGGAATTACGGCTAATGGATTCTGACCTCAGCAGGCTATAATGCAGGCTGGCTTTGCACTCAGTAATATTTGCATCAAGCCCATATCTCATAGCTGTGCTAAATCATATCAATTCATCATTTAAAGAAGCCACTACATCCATTAGTAAATTGTTTTAATAGTTAATTATTAGCAGCATGAAAAGGATGTGGTTATCCCCAGCCTGAGTCTCCAGGGGCACTGTCAACACGTGGCTTATGCTACTGCTGCAACTGCCATCCAAAGCCACCAGTTTAATGAAACATGAGAAACACTTTTGAAACCAAAGGTGCTGCCTCCGGTTAGCCAACAGCTGGATATTAGAGCTGCCAGTCTAGGCTTAGACAGAGGGTAAACAGGGTTCAAGTGTAAGACACGGCACCACTGCGGTGCACCCAGGCAGCCCGCACTGCCACCGCTGCGCAGGGGTGGCCATGGAGGAGCTGGCACAAGCCCATCCCCATTTGCCTCTTGTCCCCCAGCACTGACCTGCCACAGGGTTGGTCTTTTCAGCGGAGGATGGGGAGGCTGCGCATCCCCGGGGATCAGTACCAGCCAATGTGTGGTTGCCAAGCAAGTTCATCAATACCAATTAATCCTGGAGGTGATGTCTCCTGCCCACGAGCACGGCCAGGAGATGCACGTTCTGCAGCTGGAGGACGTGATTAATAACCACAGCCTCAGTGGCTAAGGTGGCCAGTGCTTCCACCAGCACTGCCGATGGAAGTGGAAAGTCACTGAGCCGGCTCGTTGCTGCCAGGCACAGACCTGCACAGTCATCTTCAGTGGAGGCAGATGAGCTAAATTTAAGGAACAATACTCAGAAGCTGCTCAATACACAAATTGTTTTTGTGTCACAGAGGACAATAAGAAATCTCATAAATCAGTTGTTTCCATTATTTGCTGCAATATCTCTAACTGATCTTCTTAGCACTGGGGTTGGTTAGGAAGGAGGAAGATCATTTGCCATTACAGTTTTTGAAAAGAACTCCGATAATTTAATTCAATTCCCCTCCCAAGTTATTTTCTGATGCAAAGACATGAAAATCAGTTGAACTTCGAGTTCATTTTGTTCTTTGGTAACTGAACAATGCTTATTTTTCAACTGGCATTTTGTCTCCTTCTGCACCCTCAGTTCTTACCCCACCATCTTTTTCCATCTCTCCTCCTCATCCACTTAAGTTTTATTTTCAGATTGCTTGGCAGAAGACACATCTGAGGGCAGTTACCTCTGCAGGTCCTTTGGGGCCAGCAGTCACCTCTGCTCCGGCGGCCAAAGGGGAAACGTGCATCTCTCCAGCAGCATCCCCAGAGGAGAAGTGATACATCAGAATCTCCGTCACCAAAATCATTGAGCCTTATCCTGGGTGTTCACGCTGAGGGGGCAGGACCAACGTTTGTAGCTGAATAAGGGGAAGGTGCAGCCCAGTAAAATGATCTGAGACTTAAAAAAAAAAAAAAAAAAAAAAAAAAAAAAAAAAGAAAACTGACAATTATTAAAAAAAAAATAAATGTAGAGTAAAGGGTTCTTTTGTAAAGGTTTTTCTAATGATTAAAAAACGAAGACCCAAACCCCCTACCAGCGTGATTCGCTCTGGAGGCAGGATAGGACAACATCAAATCCATAAGCGACTTGCAGCGCTCTCCTATCAAGCACAGCCTGGCAAAATAACTCCCCGCCTCACTTAAAACAGCATCTCTGTTCCTGGATAACCCCCAAACCCATGGCGAGTAATGAATAAGAAAACGACGGGCTGTTGTTTTGCTTCCCATTCCCAACACTCACTCTGCATTAGGCTCCATCATTTCACAACTCGCCTGATGTAACACGATGTGGCAGAACGTACCCTGATCCAGAAGTGAACCCTGATGCAACGCAGAACGGATGCCTTGGACTGAAGCTGCTCCTTCCTTGCCTTTCCTACCTTTGATCCACATTTTCTGCTTGTGACAGGCTGTTAAATAAATATCAGTGACAAGGCTTAGCATGCATTTGTTTTTCTGCAGCTTGCTTTCTTTTTGTTCAGCTCTCCAAGCTGAGTGTCTTGTTGACAAATACACAAACTCCATTACCAATTAATGGTTTTAGCCTGCTGTCCTCTACTCTCTTTACTCCCCAGTGCCAGTTCCACACATTAGCCTGGCTAACATTAAAAGATAATTGTGTTTTGTTTATTTGTTTTGGGGAGTAACGGCAATCAGACAGGCAAATCCCAGTCCTTATCAAAGCCCCAATTCTGTTTTCAAGTGTAGCCTGCTCCGAGGAGAGCCAGAGAAGCACACGCTGCATTTGCTCAAGGTGAAACCCCACTTTCCGTCTTAATTTTCTTTTCTTTTCCAAGAAAAGGAAATTTTTCTTAGCACCCAGGTCTTTTTGCAGGCTTTGCACATCTAGGGGCAGCATTTCTGCAGACTCTTAATTTGTTTCGTCACTTTTTAGAGCCCACCCTTATTGCACACTGCAGTTAGTTGCAAATGAAGAGTCATTCTTGGTACTGTATGTCAGCCCCAGCACACCATACGAACGGGCAGGATCACACGTGTTTGTGCGCAGAGACCTATTTTAATGTTTGAAGAAACATTTCATGACAGTTTTCAAAAGTGGTCGTTGACTTGGGGTACCTCAATTCCCAATGCAGCTGAAGAAGCGTAATTTTTGAAGACTGGGTACTTGGGACCTTTGCAAGCAGGAAACCCAGAAATCCAATACTCTTAGGAATCCAGGTAAATTAAGTCCTTGCAAGTCCTCTGTGGAAGAAAAACATTTGATTAACGTTAATTAATGTTTGATTAGCTGTAAGTGCAGGCAGAGGCAGTGCAGCTTGAACATGTTAACATGGCTGCAAAAGAGAGTGAGCAAGGGGTGAGCTTAATTCAGCCTCTGTTTTCTGCTTCCGGAGATGTAAAGTCTTGCTGAATAGCCGTGACCATGCTGCATGTTAACCGAGGAGACACGAGACACAGTTGGCAAAACACATTAGCATCTTCCGCTCTGATAATTAGTTTAGTGAAAAATTATTGCGTTATCCGTTTGGTTTCACTAGAGACCAATTGCAGTCTCAAAAAAAAGAAAAGCCCACATTAGGTGCTTTTAATAAGACAATAAACAGTATAGTGTTTCCAAACAAGATTTAAAACCCATTCAGCACGTGAGTAATTAGCACAAGTCAGGTTGGAGGCCAAATGCATTATTTAGTAATGGAATTACATTTGCTTAGAAAGAAAGAAGCCCATTAAAATCCACAAAAATGCATAAATGTTAAGGGAATGTATTTAAAACATACTACAACAGAACTGCTAACTTTGCACTAGGATGTGGTTCAGGTTTTAGCAAGTATGTCCCCAATATTATGGTCAATGGAGATTTTATTCCAGCTATGCAGGGAGAAGTAATTGTAGCAGAGCCATATTGCACAGCAGGTGTTCATCTCGCAGATGAGTTGAAATCAATTATCAGCCCTGACTGCTGTACCATTGAGCAAGAGGTCTGAGATCCTCCAAATTACCCTCAGATTGTCCATATTTGCATCCCAAAGAGCCACTGGAGGTAGTTTTCCTGGTACAGAAATCCCTTCTCCTGTAAGAACAACCTGTCTTTTTCCCAGGAATGTGACACAGAGCAGCATTTTCTTACATGCTGTATTTTTAATTGTGTGTGTGTGTGTATGTCATGGGCAAATATACTTATCAGTACAAAGGATTCAGAAAAAATAGACTATGCTTAGCAACCTCCAGCAAAACTAGCAGAATGCACTTGACAAAACTTGCACTCTATAATGAAATTCCTACGAAGGCATTCAGTACTTAAAAACTAGGACAAATTATGCTGTAAGGAGCAGAATATGTAAACGTGGCAAGGAGCTTCATTTTATATTCTGGCTTCAGAGGGGTTACTTCCAGTTGATAGCAGTGTAAACGAGACCGGAATCAGACCCATGCCGACCAGCAGAAAGATGAAGCTGGCTTTGTATAAGAACATATAGAAACATCCCCTAACCAGCTCCATGTGTAGGGTGTTCTCAGAACGGAGGTGGAGTGTTTGCATCTCTGCCATGAGTACATTCAGACCCTCTTTCATACGGCAGCTGAAGACATGGCAACAATTTTGGAGCCAAATTACCAGCTGACAAACACTCTAGTGACTTGCCAGCTCATCCCTGGGGTAATTCTGCAAACCCAGCGACGCATGTACCATGCTTCCCCGGTACTAACAGGACCATGATAATTTCCACAACAGTCAGCCAGTAGTGACAAATGGAAAACAAAACAGAGAACAGAAGCATGAAACATGACAGCTCACTTGACCCAGAGACTGGTGGCTCTGGGAAGAAGAAAGGATGGCTGCAGATCTCTGGTGTAAGAGTATGAAGTTTCCAAGTCCCCCTGCAGACCCCTCAGCTCCGGGGCATCTCCCATAAACATGCCTCCGAGTACCTTCTGGAGGCTCACGTTTTCATTGCAAACCAGCGGCAGAGCTGGGAGTTAGAAGTGCCTGGATCTCCCCAGCAGGGCTTATGGGCTCCTTAGATAAGCACTTGCTGCAGAGAGATTTATGTTTCCAGGATTTGGACTTATTCCTGCCTCCCTGGAATAGCTGTTTACTTTCTGAGCCAGTTTCCCTGATGGAGCAGGGATACCCATGTTTTGCTTTTCCTCCCTTTTGCTTTCCGTCCCTGCACCGAGAGCAGGGACTGGGTGTTACGTAGAGAAGAGCAGAGCTCTCCCAGCCGCACACCTTCATCCCAGAGGGGCTGCTGCCTTCACAAAACATACACAAAATGCAGAATGACTCTGGCCTGATATGTAACTCAAGCAGCCCAAACAGCTCAGGCTGTTGGCATCTTTATTTGCAGCCTACAGTCAATCTGATTTACTTCTCATTCAATGGTGCCAATGGATAACCCAGCGTTGGCTGGGACACCCCTCAGTGTAGCCCTTGCCAGACCAGACCTGCGGGCAGGACGGCAGAAAAGGGCTCGTGTTGGCATCGCCATCCCAGCCCAGCGCAAACGGCTTTTTGCTCCAGGTTCACAGCAACACACCCAGACGCAGGGATCTCTCATTGCAAGGTCTGAATAAAGCTTAAGCACAAAACAGCCTGACAGTCCTGAAAGAAGTCAGCGATCTAAGGAAAATGGGTTTGTAGGTGATGCAAAGCTCTCACAGATTCACTCCGAAGCTGCTGAGCCTCTTAATGTCTTCAAAACCTATTTTCTCCTCTGGGGTCACAAAGGAGGCTGTGTTTCCTGGAAGGCAGCTTTGAGAGGTTTGGGACTCCAGGAAAGCCATGACATTAGCAAAGGTCCTGCCACAAACTGCTTGTAAAACCAGGAGACTGAGCTCGCCATAGGGCATTCATCTTCCTTTCAGGCACTTGCCCTTGTTTCGGAGCTAGCCACTGCAGTGAAGAGCCAGCCCTACCAGTAACGCTGAACTCCACTGGTAGCTTTTGTGCTCTGGTTTTTCCATCTTGACCCTTCAAGCAACTTCATCTCAGGGGCCTTCACTAATAATGTCAAACTGGCAGCAGCTGGACTAGGCAACACATGGGGAGATTGGCACATCCCCCCAGCACCCCTTTGACACGTCAAGTCAAAGTCCCATCTCCCATCCAACCATCGGCTCCCAACTGATCCCAGGAAAAGCTCAGAGGTTTGCCCACGTTGGGGTGGCAAAGCCTCAAGCTTTGGACCAGAAGTCATTATGGCCATAAAAGCACGTCACCATCTTAAGAGTCAGTCTGCTTTTTCTAGCAGCTGACCTGTTGAACGAGGGCCTTGGAAATTTGACCGAAAGTGAGTGCGTGCTATGAAAAGCAGTTTTGTGTCAAGAACTCATGCACCAGTGAGAGCCCTTTTCCCAGCAGTTGTTGTAATGAGTTCAGCCACTGCTCAGCTGATGACTGTCACACACCGAAACCCAACCAGAATACTTGGCTGGGGAGAAAATTAGACTTTTCCATCATCATTTTTACTAAACCAGAGACCTGTGAAGGATTACTTGCATATTATGGCAAACATCAATTGAAATGGGCCATTACTTGCCTCATTAATATTTCAAGTGTGTTTGAATGCACTATGGCAAAAACATATTACTTGGAAACAAATTCAGGTGGAAGGAAAAAACTCCACAAAACAAATTTCATTAAATAATGAACACATGCTACACTAAGCTATCCTGAGATTCAGCCCAATAGTGTCAGAGACAAAAAGTCCTGGTGTTCTACTTATTTATAAGGCAAAATTATCTATTCATTTAGGAAAAAGTAATCACGCTCAGTTAGACACACCAGACAAGCATATGAAAAGAAAAATGGCTTTGAAGCTGCTCCTGATAGCAAGCCTAGACAGCTCGAGAAGAAAATTCCGCAATCCCGGCTTTTCTTTTTTTTTTTTTTTTAAAGTATACATTAGAAAGTCTATTAAGGAAGTGGCGTGAATTGGCAATTTTTTGTTGCATAACATTTTTGAATCTTTAAGAGAACATTAATGCAATACAGCTCATTTTGCCAGTACCCACGCACTTCAGTTGACAACAATTCCCAGCTAAAGGTGTTCCTTATAAATTGGATATTAGCAGGGAACCAAGCAGAAGATACACCCCTACTCCTGTCCTGTTTGTCCCTAGATGGAGCATGGCCTACCAGTTTTCCAAAGATACAGGCTGGGAAAGTTATCTTTCATTTATAGTTTTGAACTACCAATAATTAGTCTAACATGGGTAGGGAGGACTTGCTACTTACCTTTCTTTGTTCACGATGTCAATGTGTGTTATTAAGATCAAGTGTTGAAGAAATAAGGGTTTCAATCAAAAACCTCCACCAGGGATCTCAAAGCATCCAGCTCTATGCCAGGCTCAAGGCTTTCATCTGAATTTGGTCAGAGCCATAAATAAAGAAAAGAAAAAAGGTATCCTGGTATGGAAAGAAAGCACAACCAGAGTTGTGATGATGGAAACATCATCACCTGAAAGCACAAAATTCCCTGTTCTGGGAGATGGCAGCTGAAGCCAAACCTTCCTCAAGACTGGATTTGCCCCCAGATAGGATTTTTGCAGTGAATGACCAACACTTCAGCCCTGTCAGGGCGTGGAGGTGAAGAAACAGCTCCCTCCATATGTAAAGTCTAAGAGACTTTTCTACAGCTAGGGAGTTAGTTTCTTGGCATATCAATCTTTTTTACCATCTTTTCTTGTTAAAGCCACTATTAGTGGCTGGTGACCAATTATTGGCTGCAGCCTGATGATTCGCTGAAAACTGAAAATCCCAACTGTAACATGAGCTTTGCTGCAGTGGGAGCTGGATGGAGGAATTAACAGTGTGGTTTATCCACTCAGGAGTTTACTGATTACAGTATTCTCTGGTTGAGACTTGGAGGAACTCATTAATGTTTTTAATCAAAGTATTCCTCACCAGCACCATAATTATTTTCTCAGGCCCATCTCCCCCACCCTGCTCCTGCTTACGGGGCAACATCTCTTGTTTTCACCTACACATAGTCTATATATACATATCAGGAGAGTTGTTTTTGTGAAGATAGGGACATAAAAATCTGGCTTTTAACACTAACAAATAGTAGCTTTCATTTCACTCAAAGCCCTTCACATCAACAAACCCTCTTCCCTCCCCTTAGGCCCATGACACAGTCCAGCTCAGAGAGGTCCCAGCTGCCCAAACAAGCCTGGACCTCACAGCAGCTCAGACCACAAGACGCAGGGTTGGCTAGCCTCAGCTTAACCTTTATTTTCTAGGCGAGGAGCTCACCTGTGGGGGCTCAAACTGCAGCCCCGGCAGGTTCTCCAGTGGGCATAGCAAGAGACCTCTGCAGAGGCTGCTGAGAAAATCAGGTTCCAGGATAAGATGAGATAAATTTCAGTTGAAAAGCAGCAATGCTAGAGCAGAGAGGAGGACTCTGACCCGAGCTTTTGCTGCTCCTCCTCCCAGCAAGGCAGGACTGCTGCAGCTCTGCCTGGCCAGGGCAGAAACCCTTCACAGGATCCTCATTGATCCCTGCAGACCTTTTATAGCCCCATCACTTCCCACCTCTTCAGCACAAATTAAAGGGGCCAAAACCCACTGGAGCCTGAAAGCAAACCAACCCAGCTGCCCACGGCAGGCAGGCAGCAGCCCAGGGGACCGCAGGAGGTGAGGCTACCAGCCCCGAGCGTGGATGGGCTCAGGGCGCTGAGCAGGGCCAGGAGGACGCAGCAGGGCTGAGCACTGACCCGCGTGTGCTGCCTTTGCTTTGCCCCGTCTCGCTAATGGGACCCGCTGCTGCGGGCGCCGCAGCTCCAGCCCTCAGCACAACCCTGCAGCTGCCCGTGGGGCAAAGCCATCCATAGATGACACGTCTTCTCTTTTTCTGCACCGGGGAAAATGCCTGTCCTGCACAGATGCACTGAAA
>VFFE01007135.1:2417322-2445742 GCA_008921705.1 Burhinus oedicnemus | reverse complement strand
GAAAAAAAGAAAAAAAAAGTGAGAAAAGAGAGAGGAAAAAAGAGGAGAAAAGAGGAGAAAAGAGGAGAAAAGAGGAGAAAAGAGGAGAAAAGAGGAGAAAAGAGGAGAAAAGAGGAGAAAAGAGGAGAAAAGAGGAGAAAAGAGGAGAAAAGAGGAGAAAAAAAGAGGAGAAAAGAGAAAAAAAAAAGATGAAAGTGTTCATAAAGCCACATTTTAAATCCTCTGCTTTTCAGCTATTCTGTCTGATTAACAATGACCTTTACAACCTGTTGTGTCTTCCATGAAGGAAAACCGGGTGGGGATTCTCCTGGGCCTGTTATTTAATGATAAATCCCTGCCTGGGCCAAACACAGGCGCTGGAGCTGGCAAAAGTGTTACTCACACCGGTGCCAGGCAGAAGGGTCCCATCAGGCTGCTGCTGGCAATGTGCCTTTCCCCTTGTCCCAGCGGTGACAGCACCTCTGCTCCGCTGGGCACTTGGCATTCAGGTACGCCGGTGCAGTTTGCAAAGAAAAAACAGATGTCACAATTTTTTAGCGCTGAAAAGCAGCATAACCCAGGCAGGGAGCACTGGGATCATGCTGGCACCCTGTTTTGTCCATGGAGCCCGGCCGCTGGCGAGCCCATGGGCAGCGAGATGCATTGGGCAGGGGCAGACAGGAGACCTTGTGCCCTGAAACCAGTGAAATGGGTTTTATCCCAGCTTTCGCTGCAGCTCCTTGCACAGGACCTGTCTGGAGCAAAAAATCCTTTGGAGTTTTAGGGGCGGGAGGCCCCCGTGGCAGTGGTTTAGTGATGCCTGGTGCTGTCACACAGCCCCGTCTGATACCCACGCTGCAAATGCGTTTGCCATCGCCATTTGGAGCTGCTGAGCTGCTTTTCGGAGGCTGCTCTCCTGCAGCCACAGATGCGAGCCCATACAGAGCCACCCGTGCAGGGCTGGTCTCCTCGGGGTAGCTACTAGGGACCCGTCCTGGCTGCTCTTAAATATTTCAATCTGTGGGGCTTCCCTCAGCCTTTTTCATGAAGGTCCCCCAAGTCCCTCCCGACGAGCACTCACAGTTGGTCCAGATCTGACGCTGGCTGTCAGGAGTGCAACCTGCCGGCAAGGTGGCGAGGCAGATGGCAGGCCGGAGAGCTCTCTGCATCCATTTGGATCATGGATATTTGATGCGATGAGTGCTGCAGCTGGGATGCCACGGAAGCCGCCGGTCTTCCTGCGCCTGCTGCTGAGTTCTGCTGCACGCCCAGGACGTGGTGAGCAGCCCGAGAGCCTTAACGTCAGCACTGCTGCAGGGCTGAAGCTGAGACCAGGAGCTTCTCTTTAACAGTTGCAAGTTTTGGTTGAATTTTGTCCCATTCCAGCCTCCTCCAGCTGGGCAGTGTCTTTGTGTGCTAGACTGAAGGGTCCTTTCATGTTTGATGTCTTCTGTGCTGTGACCCATGGTCTCCCCAGCTTCTCTCTGATGTTTTAAATAGCTGGTGCTTTGTTTCAATTTCATTGTAAATTGTGAAAAATGTTAACTCCATCACTGAGGGCATATGAAATGGGGACCATACCTCCTAAGGGTTTCTTGCCCTTCCACCCTTCCCATGGGTTTACCCCAGTGACAGAAAGCCATCGCCCCTGGGGTGGGATGTGCAGATGCCTTCAACATGTAGGAGTGTTATCAGCAGACGGAGAGATGTGCCTGTTCCTTCAAACTCCTGGGGATGAATTTGGAGATGCAGAATGAAATTGCTTTAAATGAAATAGGCTGGAAGAGGCAGTGATGGAGAAAACCTCCTCAGGGAGAAGCCCACAATATCACAGGTTAGAGACCAGCCAGAAGGTCATAAAGGACAGTTATAGGGTTGGCTGATGGAAATATGTGTTGGATTAATGGCCTCACCTCCGAACATCCCAGTCCGAAGGTTTCCCAGCCTGACTAGGACAGTGAAAGACAAAGGTACACATCATTTATGTGCCAATCTTTTAATTGATTTGCCTAAACAGGCCCTGACCATTCCAAGTTTTAATTGTTACTCTGAGCTAAACGAAACCTAATTTATTTTCAAGCATCTTTCCTGACATCTTAAAAAAACCCAACCAAAGGACCAAACAAACCCCGAAGACCCTCAAGCAAATAGGACAGGTTGACAGATCTATTTTCACAGTACTTTAAATTGCATTTTAATCTTCCCAACCTCTTGTTTCCTGTACAGCTCCAGCACGGAGAAGGAAGACAGCTGTCCCTCGCGTTGTGCATGGAAAGGGCAATTCTACCCCCAACAAGAACAAAGAGAAATAACCAACCAAACCAAACCCCAGTATCCAAAAGCTTAATGGCATCACCTGGAATAAGGACAGACCTGGTCAAAGAGAGGAAATAGAGTTTCTTACCCGCCCGTTAATGACCCACTGAGGTCTGCAGAGGAGGTGCTGGCCAGAGCCCAGCCTCGGTGCAGCTCGGGATGGGTTTGGTGTGAAACCCTCCTCGCACACCCCTCTCTGGGAGCCTCAGGGCATTGCCTTCCCACCTTCCTGCTCAAACGCAGGCCAGCTGGACCTAACCTTTTTTTTTTTTTTTTTTTTTCCCTTTTTCAATGTCCTGGTTTGAGGTAAAACAGAACCAATTTTCTGTTCAGTAATTTTACTTTGCAGCTAAGCCTCTTCTAACTAATGGAATTCTCTGAAATTAACAGCGTATTGTCCAGACGCTGTTTGCTCCCAGAGTGATAAGACCTGATTGTTTCTAATTTATGCCAAGGAACGGGATGCAGAGAGGCTCTTGCTTAGACTTATTGTTATCACAACCAAGGGCAGCCAACTTTGTTATTTGCCCCGTTGGAGGGTCGGAAGCGGAAAAGCATAGAGGGGTCACACCTATGGGGAGGAGCGGACAGGACAGGTGACCCAAACCTGAACAACAGGTTATTCCATCCCATCTGCATCATGCTCTTATTACAAACAAAGCACGAGAAAACTACGAAAATGTGGTAGAAAGCCCCATTCTTTCTAGCTCATCATTCCTTCTGTCTCTGTTTCAGGCTCCTCATTTTTCTGGCGGTACAGGTCCCCAAGACAGCCCTGACGTCCCTCGTACGGCAGTTTCTATAAGCAGCTCCAAGTTCTGTTGCAGTGGTGAGACGCAGCCCCGCACTGGGGAGGGAGCATCCTGCCAAGAGGAGCTCAGTGCTAATCACCATGCATTAAACCTCCAGAAAAACATCATTAAATGTTTCGTATGCATACAAAGGGCAACACGTTTCATCCAAAGTTCCCAAAGTACCAAGATGCCAATCAATAGTACGGTTTCTGTTTTATAAATAGGGAAACTGAGACAGCCGAACCACGGTTTACTGCAGAAGTGGGTTTTCCCATGGGCTGCAGCTCCTCTCTGCCCTCCGGCAGCTCCACGCACGCCGTGGTATCTGTGGGGCAACCTCTCGGCCCCCATCGGAAGCAGCTCTGATTTGCCCCAAAATATTTGACTGGACTGAATGAAAAGGCAGATATTGCTCTTGAACACACTCACGCACTCTCTAGGTGGACACCAGGAGAGGGGCGAACAGCCTTGCTGTTGTACTTCATTGCCTCGTCTTCTCCCCATGTGCAAAACGATTCCCAGCTTGCTCAAGAGCCTTTTGAGAGTGATAATTGGTAACACAGGCTTGGAAAAATGCAAATATACCGGAGCTGATGGGGGGGTGGGGAGAGAAAAGAAAAAGCCCCCAGGAGTGTGGAGGTGGCAGTGTTATAATCTCAGGCTGTCATCGGTTTAACATTATTAAACAACTTCTTAAAATAGCAGCCATAATTATTCCTATATGGAGCTCAATCTGGAGAGCTTTAAGCGCTTTCTCTCCTCTCCTGCTTCGCTCGGCTTTCCTGCTCCCAGCCTGGTGGTTTGGCAGAGGAGCGAGGGACCCGCCTGTCCGGCGGTGGGGCTGTTCCCCCAGGAATCCCGGGAATCAGCCCTAACCCAGTTCCACTAAGTTCAGTGCTGTTGACGTGAACGTAGTTTTTGTTGCATTTTTAATTGTAAAAATGTATTTATATGAATAAAATACAGCTCAGCTGGGGATATGACCTACTTTTTATGGAAAGATAAAACAACCGTAGGTTTGTATCTTTATTTCATTTATTTCAACTGTTCTAAGCCAGACAGAGCTGCTGAAGCAGATCAATAGGAAATCCACAACCGCCAGGCTGCTTTTTTCTGTAAATAATCACATTCTGATTGAAATGACGGGGAGCTGCTACATTTCTGTGATGAAGCCTTTAACCTTCAGATCAGTAGAGCAATTTTGACAGTACATAATTTATATGGAAATAAATAATTTGACGGGGATTTTACATGTTCATGTTCTGCACTGCTAGAGAGACCTTCTCTGTTTATCTAAATTATGAATAATAATACTAAATAATATATAATCCTATTGTCCTGGACAAACACGGTCATTCCAAAGTTCGTTAAGCACAGCAGGAATTGGGGATGCTCTCTCAAGAAACAGGCCCCGTAATTCCCGCTAAAATAAAACACAATTTGCTTTTCAGGGGTAAATAAGAGCTTTCACTCAGATATCCAAACTTGTCTAGTATTGAAGCAAGGCAGCTTTCAAAGCGTTATTATTTCAACGTAAGACGTTGTCTGGGCACGATGCGGCCCCACGAGTGCCACGGGATGCCTCACTTATCCCCTCACTTACAGCAGCCTTTGATGAGCTGAGCTGGAGGCAGATTAAACCAGCATTAAGGCCCCCACGGCACTCAGTTATGCTAAATCTAAGTACCATAGATTTACTTATTAAATATAAAGAAATGAGCAGGATGTGACCTCCACTGACATGACGGCACGTTAAGACTTCAGACGCTGCTGCTCTTTGCTCGCGTGTGTGACACTGATAGCGTCCCCTGGCTTCAGAGACGTCCCCTTTCCCGACGGAGGTGAACTCACCAAGCTCACCTCCAGAGCAGCTGAGTGACATTTCGGTACTTATTCAAATTAGCTGTTATTAATTAAATAACACCTTTCAGCACTCTTGGCAGATTTTCCCCCTGAAGTTGCAGCGGGAAGCTGGCGTGTGTCAAGACGTCAGGCAGATGTGAGAAGCTCCGGGTTATATTGTCGTGAACACGCATCTCATTAAAGACGTTATCACTACGGGACAATAAGAAATTTATGGTCGTGTCTTTTTACTATCTCCTCTTTTGTGCCTTCCAGCTCCTCTATCATGGAAGCCCACTACCAGGTGCTTTTAAACATGCCCACAAAGACAGCTCTGGCTCAGCAGAGCTTCGCTTGGGCTTAATTTTCGCTCTGATACGGATCCTGCTGGAGTCCAAGAGATTTCAGCATGTGCCTACGCACCGTGTTGGTTAGCAACAGAGAGCTGAAGCTCAGGTCTGGGGATTTGTCTACATGCAGATTTACAGGTGCTGGATGGTAGTTGGGACTAGTCGGGGTAATATGGACTTTGTTCCAAAACGAGCAATTTAAACAGAACCTGAACACGCTGGCTCCCTCAGCCCTTTGAGCAGCCCAGTTTAAGCAGCTGCAAACCCGAACGGGCCCAAGTCATCAAACACCTTCTCCGCACCCCGCTCTCACTGGGTTTGCCTCCCAGAAAAATGAATCCACACTGCCCTAACATTAAAGATTAAAAGCAGCTGCATCTCATCACAGCCAGAAGATTTATCAGCAGCCGATGACAAAAATGATGGCTTATTGGGGAATAACCTTGAATACTGCTGCTGCGTATTTTCAAGGCAAATTAATCACAATTTGGGTGTGAATACTTCTCCTTTCACTGGAAATGGAGAGAGGGGTGAGGCTTGGGGATTTCTGAGATGGTTTGATTAAAAATGTCGGACAGAGCCTGCAGAACACTGTGCTACAAACTGCTCAGGGCTTGAAAACATCCAGTTAGAGCCAATGCATTCCTCAAATACAGCCCCTGGGACAGAGTCTGGCAACACAGTTGAGTGGGGCTAATCTTTTGGTTGAAATACTGCTTTCCTGTGTTGCAAATTGGAATAATAAAAAACAATTTCCCCTACTGAGGACTGAATTGGCTAGAGACTCAAAGATGAAGCGGCGTGGAAGCAAGAGGGGTGTTGGCAGGGTGATGCTACACACCGACCGCAGCTCCTGCAGTGGTGGGCACCAGGCTACAGGACAGCAACACTGACAGCGTCATCTCCTCTGCCTCCATCCCTGTTTTCACCGGATTCATTTGTGACACGAACCAGCAAGACTGACTGGCTAAAGGCCCTTCCTTGTGTCAGCTGTAGGGACATGGTGGGCACAGCTTCTCAGCGTACTCAGCACTGCAGTGCCCACCACCGCAATCAGTGTGACCTGAGCACGTATTTTGCCAATCACGTATTTTGCAGCCACGGGGAGGGCCAGGCGATGGCCAGTCCCACGCCCCCCAGAGCCACCTCTCCTTTCTTTTCCAGGGTTACATCCAGGGGGCTGGTTTGCAATTAAAGATACACAGGGGAATCGCTGCAGCCATCAGCTGCCCGCTGAGGTCACCACGATCCAAGATCTAAGGTATATAAAACCATACATGAAGACAAAGCAAAGAGGCAGCTCTTCCCTTTCTATAATCTACTGTATCCATGGGAACGGGTTACAATTTGATATCTACACAATAGCGATAGACAGAAACCCAGCGGTGCACGGAGAAAATGTCAGTTGAGCACCCCCAGCCATGGCAGGGCATGCGAGGTGGCAGCCGCTGAGCAGCCGGGGTGCTGGGGACACCCTGCTCCCCACCCCCGCAGTCACACCGTTAACGTGCACAGGGTAGCTGCGGTGCAGCCAATATGCAGAGACAAAAGTTAAAAAGCTGATGTGATTCTCAGGGGAGGAGACATGGTGGAGGAACCTGACCTGGACAGCAAGGGGTGCTGGGGCAGGGTGAAGGACACCCCACCGGGAGGTGCTAAAACTGGACGAGAAAAACGAGGAGGAAAATCCTGGTTTTTTTCTACGTAGATATGTATGTCAGTCTTTTGTAGTGGGGAAAAAAAATAATAATTGGAAGTAAATAAATAAATCTCAGAAGGAAGGAAGAGGAAGAAGAAGAAAATAAATATCTCTCAGCTACTTCTCATTAGTGGAGGCGTATTTACTTGGGTGAATATTTTGCCTGTTAACACAGCATCCCCACCACGGGCACGCCGGTTCTGCACAGCTAACAAGCTACCAGCAGGGAGGAATAAGACTATTTAATTTCTTAGCACACCTTGAATAGCCCATGGGGCTAACTCACATTTGGGAAAATTAATACAAAACCCTGACAAATAGTATTAATTATGCAACATGAAGACTTGCAAGCAGAGCACTGTGTACTAGAAACCCCCAAACTGCATACACCGTGCCTGAGTCAGCTCTTCGCCCTGCCACGGTGATAACTTGGCTGAAACCCACCCTAATATGATACCTTTGGAGCTTGTCTGGATGCTGATGAAAGGACACAGGTCTTCGGTCCTGTGTCTGGAGGAGGCAATGGCAAGCTTCATCTGGGATTTCCCCAGCTGTAGGGATTTAGTCTCCCCCCTGCCCACTCAAGCAGCAGCTCCATGTCATCCTTCTGGGCAACAGCAGGACCAGGTTGCCCCAAAACACCTGCTCAGACCTCACTTCACCACAGCAGCAGCTTCACCAGCAACCAAAACAGCTCAGTGGTGCTCTTGGCCTGCATCCCTGCTGGGAGGGCGTTACTGCACAGCAAGGGCTCTTGCCTCACCTTAACCTTCCTGGTGGCTCCTTGTGTCCACTAACAACATAGGTGCAAGGAGAGCAGCACTGGAGGACATTTAAGCTATATCTAGATTTATATATATATACAGAGATATTTTTTTTCCCACTGTACAAGAAAGAGCTCTGGAGCCACAAGCTGCTCCAGCAGCAACTGAGGGAGAACATGACCCAGCACAGCCTCATTATTCCTGGCTACTTAATTACTGCTCACAGTTGGTCTCTGACGAACCTCTTGCATCCATACCTCACGATTCAATAAGGGTTTTCAGGACACTCCTAACTAATGGGCAAATGGAGCTTGTTCCCACTGGGACCCCATCACACCTAGGGCCATCAGAACGATGTGGTGGAAGGGTGCAACAAGGAGAGTGTGTCCTAAGGGTGGGAGGGGAGATGCTGGCAGAGATGAGCTTTCATCTCCTGGGAGATATAGGCCAGAAAATGCCTCCCTGGACTTACAGAAGGAGCATTTAATTTCAAAAACCCCAAACACACAGGGGAAGGGTGGCTCCCAGGATTTCCCTGAGAAGGTCTCAGGGCAGCCGGCTTCCTGACCAGCCCTTCCCGCCCCCCCTAAGCTGTGCAGGTTGGGGGCTCGCTCGCCTCCCATGTGCAGTTTCTTCACCTAACATCCATCCTTCCTGGTGCCGTGAACTCCATATGGCACCCAGACTGCTGGGATGGATGTGTGTGTGCCGCGTGGGAGGCTGGTGGCAGGGACAGAAAAAGCTTCAGCCCGCTGCAGTCCTGAGCAGAACCAGGGAGCACCAAACTGTGCGTGGCTCAGGCAGAGCCGGGTTTTTGTTTAACCCTTAATCCCAGTAATTTGCTCTAACCCTATAGTTCGCGCAGACACAGCCGCGTGCACCGAGAGTCTGACACCAATTAGTCATTCATGTAAAACTAGAGATTTTTTTTTGCTTCGAAGTGCAAACAATTTTCTGCGAAGTGTCAGACGACCAATTACCTTCTTACGGGCCTGTGAGCAGCTTGACTTGTCCCATAGGGTAAATATAAGGACTTTAGTCTCATAAGGGTTAAACCTCTAATTTAATCGCTAGTTTATCCTCAAATTCCAGTTTTAATTTATTGCAGCCCAAGCGACAGACACAGAAAGAACACAGCGGGAGGCTGGCACTGAAACAGGGGTAGGAGGGAGACTGGAAGAGGTAACTGAGCGGTATTATCCAAGGAGGGAAGGATGTGGCATAACAGAGATTAAGGTGGGATGAAACCATGCCAGGTGACTAGGAGAGGTGTTTAAATGATGAGCAGGGGTCCTAAGGGGGTGCTACATTTATTTACTGAGCATTCATTGCTGTGGAGAATATCAGCCACGGGGTGATGCTATGGGGAGAAGGACCTCGCAGGGTGGCTGGGCTCCGCAGCTCGCCCCACCACCTCGCCCACACCACGCTCGTGTCTCCGTGCCTCAGAGGCTCTGGAGAAGTTTCTCCACAGTCAATGAAGGTGTAATACTTGCATTTAGAGGCCTAGAGCCATCCATGCCGAAAGCTGCTGCCATGCCGGGCACTGTTAGAGAGCCAGCAGCACCCCCTGGCAGCGCACCCACTGTTGCCCATGCTTTACCGAGCACCGCATTTTCCTGCCCAAAACCAGCATTTACTGACCCAACGGCAAACACTTAGTTTGACAGATTTCTTTTGGCAGTCCTGCGCTTATGAAGGGCTTGTGCTCAGTGGATGAATGTGCGAACTCTCGGGCTCACAAATGCAGCCGCATGATGACAATCTCTCCAATGAATTAAAATAATTACTTTTCTAATTCGCCCCTAGACTCTGCTAAACCTTCTGGGGCCTTGAGGAAGGCGTGAAGTTTTTTACATGTCTTCTGCTTATGTCGGCAGACATTTTAATTTATAAAATGAATAATTCTGTATTTAATCAGTACAAAGGAAAATTCCACTTGGGGACAGGGACGTCTCACGGAGCTGCACAGAATTAACCGTGCTAAACGACTCCCTGGTGTGGGGGAAGGAGCCATGTGGGAGAGCCCTCGTGCCTCTGAGCATCAGCGATTTTGGTGATCCCAAAGGTCTCCCTCCCTAGAACTGAGACTATAAGGCATCCATCAAGGGAATATGCAAAGGCAACTGTCTTTGAGCCACCAGAAACCACTAACATCAAGCCCAGCAAATTAGATGGGGCTCTGGGAAATGCAAGATCACGGCTTGTGAACTCCAGCGCTTTCTTGGAGCCTAATTCACACCAAACATAGAGATCCCAGTGGAAAACTGATGGTTTACCTGGCTGGGGTGAATAAACGAGGACCAGTAAGTTTTGTCGCTGGATGGTGGGGTTGGGTTGTGCTTTAATACTTGAACCTTCCCAGCAGTGAACCTGTCACGTAGCACTTACAAACTGGGTTTTAAAATGAGAAAACAGATGCTTGAGGGTAATACAAAAATGAAGAGTAAATACAACTGTGTCTACAAAAAGATGGCCTGGTTTTAAAACTCAGTAAATGAGGAGTCAGTGACACTAGACATACACTAGCTATATGTTACTTGCTTATCTGAAGGAACCGGAGAGGAAATAACCCTGTTCAAGAGCTGGCTGGATATACGGACGTAGTGAGGTCCCATGGGATGGGCGTCAGAGTCGATGCAAATAGTGGTGCTGCACCAGGACTTGCACCCTAATTCGGAGCAGTTTATAAATAATAAAGAGTAAATAATAAGTATTAAATAATAAATAATAACAAAGAGCTGCAACATTCATTACACAGTATGCTACAAATGAGATTAAAAGTGTGTATATTCGATTGGTTTTAATTGCAGTAAGACAAAACAAGCTCAAATATACCAAGAATCCCTGGAGGGTTTTGTTTTGCAGAAAGGAAATTTTCAGAAAGGCTTAAAATAACAAGAACAGAAATAAAGTTTGGACAAAGCTCTTTCTCCTGCGAGGTGACAACTCGCAGCTTGCACAGGAGCGCACGAGGGAGCACAGCCGTTTCCTTCCCTGCCCTTCCTTTTCAATCAGAGCGATGCTCTCACCCTGGCAGCTGTCTAAGACCAGAATGCCCAAGCATCATATGAAATTTTAAAACTTAAACCCTTAAAATAAAGTTTATACAGACACAAAAAAAGCAGCTAAAAGACCATTTTCTTGCCAAAATGAAATATAAGGCAACTACTTTCCTACACTGGACTCGTGCCATTAATTTCAGCTACATCACTTTATACTGGTTTGAGATCTCGCCTTTCACTAAAATAACTTGCATTTTTGGCCATAATTTCGCCTAAATCCTGTGCCTAATATTTCCTACGGGAACGTTTTATGTAGTTTTTCCACTTGATGCTGCACTGAAATTCTCCCACTCACTCTTCAGACCTCCAGTCTATGGGATGGCAGAGGAAAAGTGGGTGCCTGAGCCACCCAGCAGCCTGGACACCCCAGGGCTGTAGTGCCTCCAATCTAACACGGATATTTAAGCGACAGTTTGCAAGTGGCCACAGAGAAACAACAACCTGCTTGTGCCTAAGCCTGCTGAGGTATAGTCAAGAAAGATGGCTATTTCCCATTACAGCCTGGTTAAAAGGGATATCCAGCAACAAGAGACATCAATCAGTAAATATTGAATCAAGACAAAATTTATATTTTTCTAATGATGGCTATTTCTTGGAAATTTACACAAATCTTTTATGCCTGCTGGCACTTAGGCCAGTAAATCTATAATTAAATGATACAGCCAAATGCACAAACTTTTGCAGTCTACCTAAACCAATAAATACACTTTTCTTTTTTTTCCCTTAGTTCTACTCTATTTTCTTTTTTCTGCTCTTGAGTCCAGCCCTGGATTTATCCCCCAGGCAGAACTGTTGTTTGCACAGCGGGATGAACTGAAAGAAGAGGACTTTGGAGAGATTTTTAGTTATGCAGGGAAGAATAAAAAAAAAAAACACCAAACCCAAAGAAAGGAAAATATTCCAATTCTCTAGGTTATATTATTGGTTATATAACCAATCTCTGGTTATATTTATGCTCCTATAAATAGAGAATTGCCCTGAAAGAGTGGCCTAAAAAATAAATGACAAATGGAGTCAGGACACGGCGACCGTCGGCCCTTGGGTGGGAGGGGGCGCAGGAGTGGCGGGGCTCAGCACGGGGACGAGGACATCTGGTCGTAGTCGGGGCACTTGAGCAGAGCCGGGTAGTTACTGTTCATCTGCAGGGATGCCTCGCTGGAGATATCCGAAGGGCTGCGTCCCCGTGCCCACGCGTCCGGGTGCAAGAACTGCCCCGAGTAGTCAGAGCAGTTGCTCAGACGGGGACGGTAGAAGCCAGGGTGAGGTCGGTAGATGTCCTCGGCCGTGTATCGCTTCATGAACAGGTAAACGGACATCACCCCGGCGCTCTGCAGGGGAGAGAGACATGGCCTGACGCTCACCCTGCTAACGGCTGCCCTCACCACCACCAACAAAACAGAACAAAAACATAAATGGCTTTTTTCGCTCTGCTGATGATGCACAAGGGTTCCCAAGGACAGTCACTTCGCTGCCCTGTGCCCTGTGTTCCCGGAGTACATAACGTCTCCTCCTCTGCATCCGTGCTGGGCATCAAAATGTGATCAAATGCCCCACCAGTGCTCCAGGCTTGGGGTCTGTCCCAGCTGTATATGTCTCCCACTACAGTATATACCTCCCCTCATAGCCTATCCTTAAACCCCATCTCAGTCCTCTTTTTGGTCACAGTCCCAATGTGCCCCCCCCAAGAACAGGACACACTCGTTACAGGGATGTGAGAGCTCCTGGGTACCTCCGTGAGAAGGAATGAGATGGCAGAGAAGGCAAACGACCATCCATATTTGTAATTGAAGAACGTTTCTGAGTCCTTGGTCCTGTTCAGCATCTCATCGTTAATGCTGGATATGTAGAGGACCAGCCCCACCACCAGGGACAGACCTGGGGAGAAACCAAGGAGAAAGACAGTGGGAAACGCTTCAGGGATGAAGCGGCTGAAGATACACCTTCCTTTAAGACCTGACTTATGGGTGAAAGTGTAAAACTGTGGAATTGTGCTTGAAATAACTGGGGGAAGAAGCTGCTTTTCTGCAGAGCTAACCCAGGGCACTCCTCTCGTTTCACTGAAACCGTTACCTGCTCAAGCAAGACCGTGTGCACCGGGTAGGAGCTGGCTTCAAAGCTCGGCTGTCACAGCTATTTGTTTAACACTAGCAAAACAGCATGAATAAAACATTCACTTGTCTCGTGTAGAAACATCCTGGCTGAGCAGTTTGAGGTTTCAGATCTCTCCAACGTGCCATGAGAGGCGTCCCATCCCCCAGAACCGGCTCCTGCACGGGTGGTGGGTGCTTTCCCCCACGTCTCCTCACCGCTGCCACCAGCAAGTCTGGCATGGGGTGATTTTTCATCCTGCAAAGCTCAAGCAGGCTATGGGACTGAGCTGGGAGCCCCCATGGGTGATGACTCCAACGAGGAGCCACCACAGCAGGTTAGGAGAGCACCAGCAACTACAAGAGCAAATGTGCTCCACGCTCAAGGATTTTCAGGGGAAAAGCTGGCTAGCAGAACTCACCTGACAGGATGAAGAATATCCCCGAGACAAAGGCAAGGATGGTCCTGTGAGGCCGAATGTGGCCAATGTTGCTTAGGATGAAGCCGATGAACATGAAGAAGAGGCTGACCAGAGGGAAGGGGGTGGCAGAGCGGATCATCTCTGGCGGGAGAGGAGCAGTGGAAAGCGAGAACAAGTCAGTCCTCCCCACTGTTTGATAAACACTTCTATTTATTAAATCAAAAATGACTGCAGAATTCATCGTGAGAGCTGTGACACTCCATCCTTAATTCATCCCACTATGTAAAGTGTAAAATTGATTGCTACAGAATAAATACAGCTGCAAATTATGGAGAGGAGTCTATAATGCCAAACACTTCCATAAACATCAGCGCTGAATGGCCAGTGAAAGGAAATTGTACAGCTTAGAGCCCCTGCGAGCACCCTGCCATTAGAAAAGGATGTCCCCAAAAGCTTAGGAGCACATCGGGTGACTCGCATAGTAAAAAATGTAGTTGCATCCTTGCATGATGGCACTATTGGGGACCCAGGAGCTTCTCCAGCAAGGACTCAAAGGGGATTTCTTGGGGAGATCCCTAGTGACCCTTTGGTGCTTTGCAGGATGCAAAGAGTAAGACTCCACCGAGCCACTTACTCAGGACGTTGACTGTGGATTCAGACGTCAGCTGGATGTTCATGGGCATGACGTATTCGATAGTGAAGCACCGGCCACGCTCTTCCCCTGCAGCAGACACAGACCAAGTCATACCTGCAGTGTGTTTGCCCGTTTATTTTTTGGGGGGGGGTGGGAGAGAGGCTTTAAAATTAATTTCAGTGCATGCATAAAAAGGGTCTTGCTTTTTAGTGCTGCTTCCATCTTGGGTGTCAGTGTCTGGGGCTGAAGACAGACCTCTCTTAACTACCATCTCCCTTGTGCAAAAGGATTCCTTTGTACACAAAAATGTGAACCCTGAAGCCAGAGGATTTAAGGTGACCCCAGGGGCGGTACCAGAGCTCCTCACTCCAATTTTTTCAAAGCGGCGGTTGAAACTTCACAACATTTCAGATCGGTCACTTTGAGATTCCCATTCCCTTGGGTTTTGTTCAACTCCATCCCTGCAGCCAAATCGCTTCATCAAACTTGGCGCGGACAGAGGGAACGGTCCAGCTGACCTGAATCTAAATGTTGCAGGGACAAAAAGGAAAGTCGTGAGCTGCTGCCCAAGGCGCTGTGGCCGCGGTGCTGGGACGGAGCGGGATGGGGGGGCAGCGGGGTCTGGCACGGCAGCAGCAAACTCACCCAAAGCCTGTGTGCAAAGGCACATTTATCCATCTGACTATTAAAGCTGGGGTGATGGCATTGCTCAGGTTGTGCCTGAGTTTGCAAGCAAAGGTGGGCACAGCCTCTTAAAATCCTGTTTTCCCCAGCCCTTTCCTGCGGAACCACACCGACATGCAGCAAACACCACCTTACAGGGAATGTTTTTGGGAGGGAGGCCATACCTGCCAGAAAGCAGACCCTCCAGAGCCCCGAGTGCAGCGACAGTTTGATTTCGGCCGTCTGATTTTGGGGCTGGACGATGCCCTCCTCCAGGTAGAGCCAGTAGTCGGTGCTGACAGAGATGCCCAGGAGGCCGAGGCCGCAGACGGCGAACACGCTGCTGAGCAGGGTCAGCGCCTTCCTGCCACAGGCGCTCATTCCCAAAAGCATGGGGGGGGCCGAGGCGGCGGTGGGGACGGCTGCCGGGAGAGAGGACACAGCCATCAGCACGGAGCCGTCTACCACTTTTTGGGGGAATGGATGTGGCAAAGCTTTGCCCTCTGTCCTTAATTGCTTATTTAGGTCGAGCTGAAATAAGCCATTAAAACAATCACGGTGTGCCCTGACAGATGGAGAGCTCGAACCAAATCCCACCCGACTGCTGCCCCACGCCGGCCCAGGGCTCCTGGATGTGCTGAGTGCTGGCTGCCGGTGCTGGAGCGGCACGAGGTGGCCGGGAGCAGCTCATCGGCTCCCGTTATTTTTGCTGGAAGAGAATTCCTGCTGTTCTGGCCAAACCCGGCACTCATCTCCCCAGGGATGTAGCCGAACCACAGCACCTGCCATTCTCAGAGCCTTATCCAAGGGCAGCATCACCAGCCGTATCTCCTCGGCACAGGAGCCTGTTGAGGCTCACAGACACTGCGTTAACGGAGCAGCAAAAATACTTTTAGCTGCCAGAACAAAATAGGGTCCTGAGCAGCTCCAGTCACCACCCCGCTCCCCCCAGTATTGCCATTTTTCCTCTTGCAGGGTAGATTTACCCATTGGGGCATCAAGATCCCGATTTTGCAAAAAACATGTTACATTTATGCCCGCTGAATGACATCATCAAACGCCTCGAAGCAGGGCAGCGTGACACAATGGCCTGCCTTTTTTGCTTTTTATTGTGCTTGCTGGATCAGAGGCGCAAGCACCAGTGTTGACTGAACGCAGAGACTGAACTGGTCCAAACTGGGCTTGTGCTACAGGGGAAAGCAGGAAAATGGGGCTAGAGAGATGTAGTCAGGTCCTGGGAAAATATTACAGAAGGAGGCAAAAAAACCTTCCCTCATCCTCTATGTCGCTTATGGATAGAATATTTTTTTTTATTTTATTTTTGCTAATATGCGGAATTTAGCAGTTCTCACGGTGCCCTGCAGACTGATAAAACGTCATGAAAAATCAGAGATCTTGGTGCAGCAGAGAAATAGTGCAATTAATATGGGGGGAGGAAAAGCCACAGAAATGAAAGATTAGAGGAATAAGAGCAAGAAGGAAAAGGTACGCACGAGAGATGGTCTTCTGGGGAGTGGGAATGGGATAGATAGCACTATTGATGGCTTTTATAAAGGCGGTATGAATCACAGATAAGTGCCGTGTCATGTATATTTTCCAAGGCACATTTTGCTGTTTTTCAGCGCTGCAGACAATAAGGAAAAAAAAATAATCCAGCTAGACAACAAAAGCTACCAAATTTAACACAGCAGCAGTGGGACGCATCTTCCTTGGGCTCCCTTTAAAACTGCAAAAGGCTCATTCACACCACGTGAAGTTTCAAGGAACAACAAATGGGAGAGAGCTGGGGGCAGAGCACGGCGTTCCCCCGCTGCGTCCCACCGCCTGGGAAGGAGAGCAGAGTCCTCCTAAACACACATTTTATTTGAAACACCTATTCCTAAAATAATGACAGATAAACAATAGCCCTGGGGCGTGTATGTCGTCCGTCTCTGCGGGTGTCAGATTTGAACGGATGCAGGAATAGCTCCACCGTGCCGGTACTCCCAGCCGGTGTTTGCTGTCGCGGCATGCGTTGGTGAATGGGTTCTTTGCAAGAGAAGTCTCGTTGCTCTTATCACTGTGGCAAAGGTGGTGGGATTTAGTGATTAAATCAGGAGACGCGGCTCCTGCCTGGGCCAGGAGATGACGACTCGCTGTTCTGACATGTCCGAGCAGACAGGAGGAGGGCTTTATTTCTTGCAACTCTGATGTAAATATATTAATACTTGCTTACAGTGACTTTCAGAGATGCCAAGAGTTCTCACAGCTTGCACTTTTACACTTGAAAGCCTCCAAAGATAATGTTCTGCTGTAGTTCCCTCATGATTAATACAAGCCGACGATGCTGATAGTTATTTCTTGCTGCCGAACCGCCTGCGAGCCGGGCAGTCTCGGGGAGCTCTTGCGGTACCCATCCCTGCCACATCTCCAGCACAACCGCACCACACCGGGCTCCCCCACAGCCCCGTCTGGGCTGATCTTGCAGCAAGTTGCATGTAACACCGATGCGAAGGAAACTTGTAGTTACTGTGGAGTCCAAATAACTGCATTTACCGAACAGATCCAACACCCAAGGCCTGTCTGCACCTCCAGCTCGCTGCTGGAGGCAGGTCTAACAGAGAAAAGCAGGGAATGCTGCTAGAGGAGTTGCAAATTCTTGAGCGAAAGAGAGAAAGGGAGCGAGAGACTTTTATTATCGCATCCTACCCTGAGTCCAAAGGAGACAAGTACATCTTGGTAGGAAGCAGATGTACTTGCACCCTCAAGCGCTGCAACAGCTCTGACAATTCCCTTCCATATGAAATTAAGGATTTGGCTCTTCCTACGTTCACACTGAGCTGTTTCCCAGAAGGTACCGACCTATGGGAAGAGGAGCGCTGTCGCTTACAGACAGCCCCAGCAAATGCTCACCCTACCGCAAGCTTTCCACCTTTGGCTTTGCTAACAAGCCTCATTTTTAATGCTCTGATTTCATGTTTCCCTCAGCTCAAGAAAAGCAGAAGATGTTCCCAGGGGGACACCCTCCTGCTAGGGGTGCGAGGGGTGAGGTGCATAGGGGAGATGTCCAGATTTTTTTTTCCTGAGGAATTAGGAGGCACCAGCTAAAGAAGAAACTGGTAGCTATGGGGTAGAAAAACACGTCCTGCAAAGGTAGCCCTGCACCTTGATAGCCTGAGGACAACCTTACTGTCAAAGGGAGAGACCAGCACAAAGCTGTGGATGTTAGGACACTACTTTACCCCTTCACTGGATGGGAACGTGCCATTTCCCAGGGAATACACGATTTCCCATCTCTTTATAGATCCCCATCTGATCCAGCAATATGACCAGGCAAAGCACAGATCCTCTGGCTCATCTGTTCTTCTCCCTAACTCACTCGGAGCCATATTTTCTAGCCGCTGCCTCAAAATGAACAGCGTTTACTACAGGGTGTCTCATCTCTCTTGGCATTTTGGTGCCAAAATGGTAAAAGGAGCTGGAATCTATTCTTGGCTCATGTATCATCAACAAAAGTCCTCCCTGCACATTTTTTGTTAATAAGGAGCCAAAAATCAAAGCAGGGAGTATGTGAAAGTCCAGACAATGCAATTCAGAGGGAAATAGCTAAGTATTTCCTATGATTTGTTGTCCGTCAACACCAGACACTAGAAAATATACTCATTTGGCATTGCTTATTTTGGTCATTGGGGCGACACTGGCAGCAGGGAGAGGGGTCGGGCGTCAGAGTCACACCTCTCAATTGCCTCATTTCTTTTCTCTCACACTTCAATTTCCGTGTAATCACGGGTGCATTAGAGAGTGATCCCTATTACTGCCTTGCCGGCACATAAAATCGAGCCGATGCAGTGGGGGACGGGAAGGATGGTGCAGAGCAGCCACTCGGAACAAACCTTCCTCCATATCCAGCGCCTGGAGAATCAGCAGGGCTCCCAAAAGAAAGATTTTTCAAGGACACAAACAGGAGCTGGCTTGATTTTCAGCAAGGATTTAGTCCCCAGTAACCTTTGCCATTTGTGCTGTTTCCTACAGCTGAAAAGGTGATGCTGTGTGGCTTCCAACAGTAGCTGTATTTTAAATTAAATGAATATAGCCCCAAAGATTTCCAAGAAATAGGACCTTAGAACTGTTCCTGTTCCTTCAATCACACTGTGCCTTCTGGTAGTAGTTCAGGGAATAATAAAGGCAGTCTGCAATGTAATCTGCAGTCCTCGATGAATTCCTTTTTGTCTTGGAGCCATAGCTTCTGATGGGAATTGCACATGGCCCTCACTGGGACTGACCCCTTTGGAAAATGAAATAAATATCGGCATTGTTCCTAACAAAGTTCACCCAGATCTAGGAGTGAGTTGAAGTCCTTACCTATTGCTCCACGGTCACACAAAGAAAATATTCTCCTGGTCTAGATTTCTGAGCCCACCGCTCCGTGACCTAATGCTGGGCACAAGTCACTGCTCTGGGCTACGTGGATGGGCTGAGAAAAAGAAATATACCACTGGTCAACTGCCCAGACAGGATGGGTCGTATCAATAAATCACTGCTCTGAGTTCAACAGAAAACAACGCTCCCTCCTGCCCTGGGTAAAGGCAGAAAGAGTAGGGCCAAGCCAGACCAAGGAGGCAGCTATTGATTTTTATGTGGCAAGAGCATAATTTCCAATTTCCTGACATTTGTGAGGAGGGGAAGCACAGCCAAGGTTATCGGAGCAGACGGGAGGGAAGGTTTTGTTTGTGGAGGGTGCTGGGCTCCAGGACGAGCCTGGCGACCTGCCTCTGCGGTTGTGAAAGCCTGGTCCCCATTGCAAGCCAAGGGCAGAGGGAAATTAGAGGTTAAGCGATGGACCTGGAGCAGTAGAAGAGGCTGAGCACAACATAAAGGAGAAGGAACGAAGCCTGGTGGAAGGGGGGTAGGAAACCCACTGAGCGAGCAATCGATGTACAAAGAACATCAGGGACCTGGGTAAGAGGCAGTAAACGCAGGAGAGCGTGAGCTGTGATGGAGCTGAACTGAAAGGACCAGCTCCCACTAAGCTCCAACAAGAAAATTGGGCTGGCTAAAAATAAAGGGCCTTCAAGCAGCACGATTTCTTCCTCAGGACACAACGCAGGCCACGAACATGGGCAAAAATAAATAGGTCAAGGAGAGTGGCTCTTTCAGAACTAAACTTTTCAGAGCTGGTAGTGCTTGGGCAGGCAGGACTGTGCCAGGGGGCTGGCCGAGGCCACCGCCGCATCGTCACCCTCCTTCGGGCAGCACAATGTCACCCTGGCTCCCTTGTAGGCAAATCCAGAAAAGCTTAATTTGGTCATTAATAACCACAATGGAATAGAAAGGGGGTTGCAAAATGGCATAGCGGTTTCAACGGAGCTTATGGAGCACCCAAAGGGTGCGAAGGCTTCGACCCTAAAACAGTGTGTGCAAGATGCAGCCTGCGTCCAGCTGACTCGAACTGATGCTCTATCGGTTTGCAGAGGAGGTTTTTATCCATGTGAGGAGCACACGGTGAGATGATTTTAGCCGCAGCTAGGTGTGTGCAGCTCAGCAGAGGAGAGGAAGAGGAGGAGATGGTGTTGGCAGTGCCCGCTGCTCCATCTGGGGACCCAGGAGAAGCAGCTCCACAAACCTGACCTGGAAAACTGGGTGGTTGGGAAAGAGTTTCGGTTTTGGAATTACCACTCAGGAAGCAACAGTCCTTCCTGAAGCTTGGAAAAGGCATACTGCAGGCAGGAGAGAAACACAGGACTGCTCTGCTTCCGTATGACAGCTGAAGGGGAGCAGGGATGGCTGCAGAGAAAAGCAATATCTTCTGGGCTGGGATGCTGAGAGGGAAATGGCCAAAGGGGACGTGGGTTGGAGCTGGTCCGTAAGGTTCCCAGGAGCCCTGTCTTGGGCTGCCGGCATCCGTCACCTCACGTGGTACATGGGAAGACAGAAATATATAAGGCAGCTTTACAGAGCTGCATTAGTGTCATATAGAAATGTCAGCTCGATTTCTGAGAGAGAATTTATGTATTGGAAAAAATAAATATAGAAATAAATCTTTTTGATGTGGAAGAGGTTTAGCCTGATATTAAGAAATGAAACAGTCCATCTCATGGCAGTTCAAACAAGCACTAGTAAGTGCGACTATAAGCAGCCATAAACTTCAAAAGGATCGATACTGGACCTGAAAGCTTCCCCTCGGCTGCTAAGAGCGGTGCTGCCCGGCCAGCCCCGCACGCAGCACTGCCATTACGGCCGGCTGGAAACAGCAGCATTGAATCAATCGAGTGCACTGGGCTCACAGGCTCTCCAGAGAGGGTTTTTAAAAAAATAAATAATAAAAAGAAGGCTGGTTGTGAGTTATTTAAACCTAGATTGAGCCACAGCAATCATAAACCTAATGATTTTTTGCTTGTCATCAGACACAAGGAAGACCTGAAAAATAATCGGAAGAAACAATGTGCAACTGCCACACACTGTAATGCTCACCAATAAGTCATTTTATGAGTGGGATTACTTGGGATTTTTCTTTTAAACTTGACTTCCATAATTTTTCTGGGAAACTCCCCTTTTCCCTAGCACTTCCCATGCTTCATTTCTTGTTTAATTTATTTTTTAAGCTTGATCAAAAATCCTTCCGTGGCAGTGCAAGAGTGAAGGAAATATTCTATAGACAGTAGCGTATTTTTCTGTTGAACCCACAGCCTGCTTAGTGAACCCCCAAGTCTGACCCACGTCTGCTCTTCCCTCTCCTTCTTTACCGTGCGACAGCCTTTTTGCTAGAGACTGCTCAAAACCTGCCCTTTTTGCTAGAGACTGCTCAAAACCTGCCCTTTTTGCTAGAGACCGCTCAAAGCCTGCCGTCTTTGCCTGGGTCAGGTTTGCAAGGATGGTTGTTACTGATTAACTGAGCCCACCTTCAGCTCCAAGCACCAAATACAAGGAGATCAAATGATATTCCCAAGGTCAAAGGAGCAGCAACTGAGATTTATTTCCCCACCCCAGCCCTCTAACCAGACACTTTCCCGAACGGGCCGCCTCTGCCATGCCGCCGCACTCGCCGGGGCGATGGCTCCGCTCCAGCTCATTCAGACTAATGGCTTTGGATGATGCCAGCAACTTTCAACAAATAAAACCATCGACCGAACAGCCCCCGCGGTCCCGGCTCACACGCTGCCGGCACAGCCCATGTGCGTACAGATAGTGCTCATTCACATGGCCTTCCTGGATCCACAAATATCCCCCCGCCAGACCTCTTATAGAGCACATCCCGCCCACATCTCCTTTCTCCTTGGTGTTTAAGGCTCTTACTTCTTTTAACCCCAGCTGAAGCAACGTTTTGGCAAGCGGAAAACCTGCGACGTTGGCTGTGAAGGTGGGAAGCTCAGGTTCTGGCAGACCAACTGCGAGGAAAACGTCCCAGGGAGGAGGGTCCTCGATGGATGCTTTGGCTGCTGGGCAGCTCTGGGGTGACCTGGGAATGGGGTGGCTTCGGCAGCGGGCAGGGGAGAGCTCCTGGACCCTAGGAGAGGGTGCAGCCTCGGCTCTCCACCTCCAACCGACTCACACGAGGGATGTACGAGGCCAGGACACACCAACGGCAGCCACGGCTCTGCATCCACACACCAGCAGCTCCCACCCTGTGGTTTTGTAGGAAAGCGTGACACAAAGTGCATCTCTCAAGCGGGAAACAGGAGCTAAATCTCTGAGCTTGCAACATTGCCCATGCACCCAAGTCCAGTTCTCCAGGTCTAAACTATATATATATACATGTATATATTCAAAGTTCACATCACTAACAATAGCTGAGCCCTTTCTTTTGCAGAACCCTTCCCAACGCCTTCTGCGTATCAACGCTGACATACAATATTCACCTACTTGCAGTGTGCCAGAGCGCTCGCAGTCAGGGACCTGAGTCAAACTGCTGGTTTCAGTACACTACAAAGAGCTACAAAAGCAGAATAAAAGGGGAAATATCTAGCGCTGCAAAGCAAACCAGCTGGGGGCTTCGCTATAAGAGCTGCAGAAATCTCGTTGCTGTGGGCTGTGCGGAGCGGTGCTCGCCCATTAACCTCTGCGCACTGTAAATTACAGGTTGTATTTATATCTGGAATACATAAACTCCAGTAACCCAACGATCCAGTGACCCTCTTCTGGCTTCGGCGTAGGGCTTCTCTCCGCTCAGCGGGAGCCTGAGCGAACCCAGCAGCGGGGACAGGCAGCGTGTCCTCATGGCGCACGTGGTGGCTGGAGGAGAGCGGCTGGCTCAGCTGCCCCCACCCACCTCCCACCAGGATCAAGGCTGGTCTAGGGGAATATTAAATCTTGAACGGTTGGTTCTTGTTCGCTTCCATGTGTCATTTAAGATGGGACAATGTCCTGCAATGGCCTTGTATATTAAAAAGAGGTGAATAAGCCTCTTCCTTGCATATGACAGCTTTTCAAGGTCTCCGTGTCCTTCCAGCAGCAAGGCAGGTCACAGCGTGACTGAAGATCTCAGGCACCTTTTCCAGAAGATATTTATGTTGTTTGAACCTGAAGTGGGTATGAACGGAACCCAAAAATGCAGGGTAAGCCATGCAGGAGCTGTGAATTACGAACACTAGTCCGTGAAATTTCCCTGGGCCATAAACTTTTACTGCTGCAGAAGGTCTAGGAAGAAGCCCCAGTGACCAGCCCAGGATTCATGAGATGAGGCTGCTCGGCAAAGAGGGGCCAACACCCCCGCTTCCTTCTTTTCCCCTTAATGATCAGTGCATGACAGCTTGAGCTAAATTAAGCAGCGCCGGGAGGTAAAATATAGCATCAAGAGCTAATTAAAACCCTTCCACCTCCCCCGTGTCGGTGGCAGGGAAAGGCGAGCTGAGGGTACCTGTGCCATGGAGGCACGCAGCCCGCCGCAGCTCTTCCCCCGCCACCGCAGCTCTTCTCGCCAGCGCTGGCAGCTGGGGTGTTTTTATGAACACTTTCAGTGTGATAAATGAGAGAAAGCAAGAAATCCCCCGAGCGCCGCTGGCGTCTCTGAACGCCGAAGGCTGCAGACAAGAGGCACATTGGGCAGGCTGCATGCGCCAGCCACGGCCGCCGAGACCTCCGTCCCCTCGGCATGATTAAACACGATTGCTAGCATGAAGCAGACACCTTGTTATCCAGGAGACTGCATTCCCCCTTCCCTGCTTAGAAACCAGCTTTACTGCAAATCCTCTGAGTACCGAAACGATGGTGTAAAGAAAGCGGAGAAGGGCTGTATCACCCACACCTCAGGCAAAAAGCTTAATAACCCAAGTGCCATTTGTGGCTGCCATTAAACCCGGTTACCAAACACAACGGCTGCTCCATCCAGCTTTGCTTAAGCTGTTTGGGACACAGTTCCTCAGATGCCGGTGGTGGTGTCCTTGTGCACAAGCTCTCCAGGTCTAACACTGAGCAGCCGTAGAAGTTTGGTCCCATCTTCACATAGGAAAGGTCTTTGCTTTGCATAGCTTGTCGGGTTTAATAGTCAGGAATATTAAAGTACATAATACGCATTTATACATCACTGGAGACATTAAGCTTTCTACCAGCCAGATTTTAGCAAGATTCTTTGCCAGTTCCAGGATTTAATGGTAAATATCCCAGCAGACAGGGTGGGAAAACCCATGCAGGACACGGAGCAGCCTGAGACCAGGCACAGGCAGCGTGACCCAGCCGGAGCAGCACAGCTTGGTACCAAGCCCAGCGTGGCTGCGGGAGGACATCGTCTGCCTGCCCTGCTCAGCACGGGGAACCGCAGCCGCATCCTGGGGAAGTCTGCGGGAACAGGCAGGGAATACACTCGGTCTTGCTCTTTCTCCATCCTTCCCCCAGGCCAGCACCTAGGACCAGGTGAAACTCGGTCTGGCTGTGTGTTCCTGGGCTTTACCTCTACCCCTGTCCTGGTCACACTGTCCCTTTGTACCACCATGTACTCGTTCCTGTGGCACCCACTGACCCACCCACCCTTCCTGCCACCTATATAATGACCCGCTATTTGCTTCTCCGTGTGGTCTGTAAGAGATTTTACAGTAAGAACTGTACAACAGTTGACACACATGATGCTGATGTTGCTTTCCTCTTCAGCCGTCCCCACCTCCCTTCAGCTGTCGTACAGAAAATGGCAGTTTTGTCCCAGTTTGTGCCAGTAGCTCACCTTTTCTGCGCTTCAGGAGAGATGTGCTGCTTCCCAAGCAGCAACTCCAGCATCGGAAGGATTTAACAACTTTCCCAATCATGCAGTTTTCTAGACTGGGTTTGCTGTGTTGCTTCTGGTTGTCTGCAGCTTCCAGGGTCTCCCAAGAGCAACCAGGAGAAGACCATTTTCTATTGAATGTAAAGTCAGTGTGGCTCTGAGCATCCACCCCAGAGCCACCGCTGGTCAGCCGCTGGCAGCAGGAACCAGGGGAAATCTGACATGAGGGAAGCTAGGGATGGCAAGGAATGAAAGCAGAGCCCCAGACTGGGTCAGGTATTTTGGCTATGCCAAAGGCAAAGCTTTTTGTTCCTGTAAAAAGCCATGGCATCCACCCTCTCTCAGGTGAAAGGCATGGCAGCAGGAGACAAAGGCAGAGCAGCCGCCAGTCCCGCCACGGCTTCGCCCAGACCCTGCTGCAGTCCTGGGAAGGGCTCTCAGATTATGGGCTTCGAATCACACTTTTAGCTGTGAGGTGAGCAGGATGTTCACGGTCTGTCCCCCCGTGAGAGTCGATGGAGGGTGCTCCAGGATTTCCCGTCCCTCCTTGTGCCAGCACTTGCCATGTGCCCCCACATCGGTGCCTCTCACCTGGCTCCAGTACAGTCTGCGGTGTCCGACTTGAGTGTCACCTTGGTTAGGTATTTCCCAAACAGTTAAATTTTTTTTCTTCTGTGATGTATTGTATCTCAGTGCCTGAAGTGCTAATCCTTTCAGAAGAGGTGGCTCAGCTTTTGCGTGGGACATGGTACCCAGTGAGTGACTTTGTCCTGGGAAAGGGAGGACTGGAAAACTCTTTCTATCTGCACGTGTCTGAGCAATGATTGGAGTCTCACCTAGACTTGGCGTTATGGTATCAACCTCTGTTGCTGCATTTTTAATAACCAAACCCATACAGAGACTCTCCTCCCATCAACACCCAGCTTTCTGACTGCTGCAAAAGGGGAGGTGTCCACCCACCATGCTCACAGCTCTGCTGTCCCCGCTGTCCTGCTGGCTGGAGAAGGCAGGGGGACACAGATGCCTCTCCAGGACCCTGCTGCAAGCCCATGCTCAGGCCACCTCTACCAAACACAACCCACATCAAACACAACCCACCACACCTCTCTGAGCAAGCAGAGCTCTGCAAGCAAGCCAGAGCTGCTGGAGAGAAAAGGGACATCTATTGTAACCAAGCGTTTAATGTCTCCCGAGAAGAAGCCAGGGCCATGGGGCTGCCCACCCGTAGGGCTTCGAGGCTGGGCGAGGTCCTGCCCTGGCAGACCTGAGCCTCTGCTCCCTGCGGACGGGGATGTCACCCAGCAGCACTGAACGGGCACCGAGTGGGAAAATGAATTATCCGCAAGTTGTGTTGGGTCTGTGGATGCCATCTGCTGTGCTGCTCAAATAATCCCCCCTCAGTGCAGCTGTGAGCACCGCTCTAACGAGGTTTTTCACTGATGAGCAATGAGCAATACCTCCCTCATAATAAAGGAAAAGCTGTACATCCCGTCTCCCAGAGGGACCAAACACAAACCCCACTCATCTGTAAGAGCCCATTTTCCGAGCCTGACGATGCATCAGTGCGGTCCTTCAACAAATTCCATTTTCCCAGTAAATATTTTACTATAAATGTCAGAATTGTGTGGCTATAAAGCAATAAAATCAGTGTGACTTTGATTCCAAATCCTCTTTCTAGAGCACACCTAGAACCCAAACCCCCTTTAATTTCAGTGAGATTAAGACTCCCAGATAACTTTTGTCCTAGACTCCATCATCTAGTTATTTTAAAAATGCCATCTTAAAATCAGGGCTTTAAATCTTCCCAGCTGATTTATGAAAAGCTCCCGGCGCTCACTCCAGCCGTACACTTGCGCAGCTCACAGCTTGCCAATACTGTTGAAGCCTCTGTGGGCTTGTGTATTATTTCCCTTTCGTATTTTGTATTCCCTTCCCTCTCCATAAATGAAGCTGAAGCTGCAAATGCTGCGATACGGATGCTGCCAGGTGGGGATTCGTTCAGCTCAATGAATATATTCAACAGTTACAATAATACAGCACGGGAGCGGAGAAATAAACACAGAGAAGCATTTCTGTCCCCTGGACGCCACGTGGAGCAGCCGCGCGGTGGCCGAGGGGAAGGCGTGATGGCAGTGGGACGGGCTGCTGGGAGCCAGTCTCCTGCCCTTTGGTTTTTTTACGTGGGTCACGATGTGACAGACTGAAACGGTGCCCCTAAAATCCAGCAGCAGCTGAGCCTCTGAAGGGAGCCCAAACGCACGGCGCTTGTGAAACCAAAGGGCAGCAGCGATGGAAATGTGGGAATGCTCCTCCAGCAAAGCTGCCTGCCCGGGTCACCCCACTGGCACCCGCTGCTACTGCACAAAACTCAGTGGAAACACTCCTTTTTAGCTGAAATACTCCTTTACAGCGTTCTTGTTGAAGTAGTGCTATTTTCAGTGAACGCAATGCCCTTGCCGCCCTTCCCAAAAGCTCACCTACGCCACGCAGGCCACCTACCAGCTCCGGTGAGGCCTCCTCTTTGTTGCCCTCTCCCCCGTGGAAGTTTCGGGGGTGCGAAGGACACGGTGAGGACAGCGGTGGCGGTTCTGCGGGTCAGACCCGCTCTCCGGACACCACCAAGGAGCCTCCTGCTGCTTCGTGCCTGGAAGACCCAGCCCTAAAAAGCTGCAAAAAGCATCACACGTCAGGGGCTGATGAAGTTTTATAATTAATCAACAGCCGAATGGAGTGTCAGAAACCCGCCCTGCTCGCTGCTGTGGTGGCTGAAATACCACATTTCACATTTCACCACCTTTCACAGGATATGAATAAGTAGCATGCGGAGCAGTGAAGACAGGCTCCATGTCCCCGTTTGCCTGTTCATATGGTAACACATGATCCAGCATTTTTTTTCCCCCCTCTCTACTTTATTTCACTTGACAACCAGGTCAGGTTTTTCTCAGATAGCTTCACTTGAATTCCCACTCCCCTCTCCAAGGGGTTTACTACACTGAAACACACTGGCAGCAGATTTTATATTCCCTGTGAAAAAATACACTTCCTTTCCTCAGCTCAACGTTCGAGAGTCACCGGTGACGACAGGGATGCTCACGGTGCCCAAGAGATGGCCTCTGTGTCCCTTAGCAGTCTGGTGGAGAAAAAAGCCCTGGGATGAAGAGCTGGGATTAGCTCCCCGTGTGCTAAGGTCCACCCTGGGCTTTCAGACGGGGGTCCGGCAAACCCGAACTCCCATCGCTTGAGTGGTGCCGGTGGAGCGGAGATGGTGCAACCCGGGGCAGGTACCGCAAACCGGGGCAGGTACCGCAAACCTCTCGGGCACGGCGACACGGGCACGGTTATCCGGCTCCAGCCGTCCCTGCCGGGCTCTCGGCTGGGCGTTGGGCAGCTGGGGCCACGCTAAGGAGGCGGCTCCGGTCACCGGTACCCCCGGCGCTGCCCCAGCGGCCGGGGCCGGGCGGTGGCGGCTGCCCGGGGCGGTGGCCCCCCGCTGCCGGTGCCCCCCGCCCCACACACCGCGCTCCCCCGGGAGCTACCGAGGGTACGACCGGCCCTAACTCCAATGGGGATATGGAAAATATAGAAATATACACCCTAAACCCCCCCCGCTCCGCATCCAGCCGGCACCTCCCAGACC